>CM032449.1:103479179-103591679 GCA_019049505.1 Pachyrhynchus sulphureomaculatus | reverse complement strand
ATCCCAATAGACACCGATTAAAACTAAGTATATTTTACCAACTCTTCGTGAGAAAGCTAATGAAATGAACATGAGAAATGGGAATTTGCCATTGTAACTTAAGTGACTTGCACGACTGGGGATATAAACTTCTTGATGTACTCTGTGACAGTTAAATTTAAATACCTATAGCTGCGATTCTAGCTAGAATTTATAACATTATAAATAAAGTAGTATGTAACATGCTCACATGTAAATATGTACGTAATAAAATATATATATCAGCGGGTTGAAAAATTGCCAAAAATAAAAATATGTCTTTCTTTAACTTTCCCGATTCTATATAATATCTTTCTGAAAAGCACAGAACAGTATTTGTGAAATATTGAATGATGGGCCAGAAACATAAGTACATAAAAATATAAACTCTATATCAAATAGTGTCATTAGTTTACATAGAATTATATAAGCCTTTGATGTGTACATTATATTACCTTATAATAGCCACTAAATTTAAACAAAAAAATTTGAATATAGGTTATGGAATATATCGTTGTGTGCTCTACTGTAATTTACAGTAAACAACCACTGAAATAATAAAAAAAATGTATCTAAGTAATCTTTTTACTAAATCCTTTGGCTAATTGACTGTCAGACTGAAGTGTCACGGACTCCATCAACAAAACCCTAGTATGGTATGGAATACCCCAGCTAGTAATCTTCTCTCACTGCGCTTAGTCATTCTGTTAAGTACCATAAAATTAACCAAAACTAATACTACTATATAAGAAAGATTACTGAGCTGAATCTAAATGTTTTTAAAATTTCCGCGGATTAATAAGACAGGTCTGAATAACCTTCGCCACCATAGATTCTACAGATCACCGCTTACCCTTAAACAACCAAAATATTCTCGAGTGCCTGTAGTCCTTTATTCTACTAGCTCAGTCTCAGGGTAGGTTCGGCCTTTTTGTTTTCTCAACCAGTTTAATCTAGACTTTGTCACGATTAGAATTTTGTCATAATGAAATGGGCGTCACCAAATTTATTTTATTGTGAGTCTTACCGGCTATTATAAAGAGATAAAAAAATTTTTTGGAAAAAGAATTGTCAATACGTAGCCAAGTCCGTATTAAGCTATCAATTTGATGGTTTATTCTAAATTTATTGTGTACTTAATGATTTTGAGTATGCTTATTCTGATAAGCCAAAAAGAAATTATTGACGACAATTGTTTTCTTAAAGTAATGATATAATTTGATATACCAAAGCATGAAACGTAATTTTAGAAGTTATATAATCAAAGATAATATCAAATTAAAAAAAAATTCTATAGTCAACAGTTACAATTTTACAGATACCGAGTGTCCATTAAGCCCGGTATGCATTAATAAAAAGAAAACTATTTTGAAGAAGTTAAAAATCAAGATTGTTGACAAAACATCATTAATTTTATTATTTAATAAATGGATAGATTTTTAAAAAAAAAAAAAAACTTTATTTATGCACCCCCCAGCGGTCTCTTCCTTCAAAAAAGATTCCACATAAACGGTATCTATAACACACAATTACAACTTTGCAGACATCGAATTTCCATTAAGCCAGGTATGCACGAATAAAGAGAAATAACTATTTTGAAGAAAAGCAAGCCTTTTCAGAAGTGTTCTGGGCACACAGATGAAAGTTTTTCGTGTTAATACAGAATTACTACATAGTCAGATGTCACCTATACAAAAGAAATATACGAAAACTGAGTTTCCAAAAATCTGTGAGGCCTCGATAATAATCCAGAAGTAAATAAAAAAAATACTAAAAATTGATTACAGTAAGAATTTGTAACGATGGGGGATTACCTTAAATTTTCTCTCTCTCTACACAGATGTATTTATTGGAATACAATATTAACGCGGCTTAAAAAGATTATGCTATATTACTAATACCAATAGAATTTATATGTATAAACCTTGATTTTCTATTGAACCAACTCTAAAATTTACCTTATTGGACTACGTAGTGATTACACTAGGTAAGATTTTATTACCGGGTTTGACCTTAGTATGACAAGAAGGATCCAAGCAACTGACTTTAACAGAAGGCTATGCCCTCCTAATATCCAATTGAACATAGCGATTAGGTTCTTTTATAGTTCATAGCCTTTGAAGAAAGAAATAATAAATTCTACACTTATCTGTATTTCTTAAGTCCAATCTGTTTGGGAGAAATCTGCAGTCACACGCGCAGCTATACCAAACAGTTGTCTGAATCAAGAAGAAATATCACGTGACACTTGCACATGAAAGGAAAAAAAAACAACAAAATCCTGAGAAAACACATCGCTATATACAATTTATTCCAGACATTCTTATCATCAGGTTTGTCATTCCATAAACCATGCCAAAATCTCTCTAAGAGAAGCAATCTGACGATGTAGCAACAACTCAAAAATGGCTGCTCACCTTGAGTCATTAAAAATGTATTCCAAAGCCTTTAGGCACAAAAGAAAGAATTTAAACCGCCATTATAAAGCTGGCCCGGTATTTAACCAAATACAACTAATAATACCATAGCCCAAATATTTAATTTTTGCTTCATCGCCATATTTACCTTTTTCAAAAATTCACTGAAAAATTAAACCATTTTCTAATTCTTGCGCTGAAAAAAGGGAAGATATTTTTTCAACCATCCTTGTCTTAAATGTGTCTCCTACTTCGGAAGCCAAATCGCTAACAAAATGAAAAAATTAATTATTCAATCAAAATATCATCAAGAAAAACAACATATGATTTTCCCAAAAGATTTGCTAACAAAAATGTCCAAAATTTAATATGCAATAGGTAGGTTCTATTTTTGTAAACAAAACATATTAAATCGAATGAAATTATAAAGCCAGAATAACTTAGCAAAATATGTTAATTTATGCCATTAGTTAAAAGAGATCGAAATTGCACATAACAGTCACCCTTCGAAGGAAAAAAAATTAAGAAGGAATTTTTTTTTGAACAAAAAAAATTAATTGGCTAGTTATCCTTAGGGCCGTAATGTGGTTTTAAATCTTGTACATGCTAATTACCCTTGATATCTTCTATTTTATAACTGCAAGTTTAGAAGAATAATAATTTCCCGGGTCAGACAAGGCAAAAAGTCTTTTCCACACTAAATCTGCTAACTGAAGATATGTGTCACGACGTCGAAGATTATATTGATCTCTTGACTTTTTGTGAGCTTTGTGTAACCGTTTAGTTTAGCTAAAGCTTTTACTGAGTTTAAATCTACTGAACTATCCATGTCGGTCTCTTTAAAATATTCACTCCTATATAATATTGTATCTTTACCAAAATTAATAAACTAAGGGGTACTGTTGTCATTTTATGAGCCGCGGTATTAATTACATAAGTCGCTAAATTTTCATCTTTTGTTTCTGGTTTTTCATCTTTTGCCCATCTTGGCCAGCTATTAGCTGGCATCCTACTTACGTGGTCCCTCCAATATCGACGTCTTAATCTTGCGAAACAGACGATGTGTTGAATCTTGAATTCTTCCCATATAGTTGTGCTTCGTACTTTGTCTCTCGGGGTTATTCCTTTGATAGTGCGCAGTGTTTTACTAGCAAAGTATATTAATTTGTATCATTGCTTCAAACAGATCGAATTTTGTCTTAGTGTTAAACTTCTAGGAGATTTACTACAGGGAATGTGTAGAGAAAACGAAGCGTACCAATACACTACCATAACGGATAAATTACACTTTAATTACAATAATAAATACTTAAAAAATATATTACAATTTCTTCAGATTTACGCTTTCCAATTTCGCCAGATTATCATCCAAAGGGGCAAACGATAATCTTTGCTATCTACAGGTACCAGATATTCCCAGTAATAGACTACTGGATGGTGAATGTTAATACTAAACTTTCTTTGTTATCCCAATTGTCCAATGATATGTAATATTATTTTTAGGATTACCTTGATTGCTTTAGATATTGATTACCCTTGAATATTCTATTAAAAATCACCAGATTATACCCTGACTAACCAAATAACGTTATATTGCTTCTGAATTTTCCTATTTCTTCATTACAGTCTATCTAAATGTACCAACTTAGTGTAACATTATTAAACAATAAAAACAATTAGTCATCTTACATGCCTCACTTTCTGTAGGAGGTGTACAAAATGATATAGTGAGGTAAAATGGCATATCCCTTAAAAATCTACCAGTTTTACTATGGAAGCGTTTATGAAACCATGATAAAGTTCTTTAGTCGAGGTTTGGAGGCGGTAATGGGTGCACGTTTCTGCGGTGTCCAACTTGAAGCATGAAATTCTTTGCACCATTATAATTTAATCGATGGCAAGGACTCTATAATACGTTCTAAATAATTTTAAGTGCAGTTTTGGTACTGCTTCTTTTGCGACTTTAGATGTAAATTTTTACATAAAAGATTTTGTTTTTTTTCTAAAAAAAGTGTTTATGAAATTCGGTCACGCGGAGGTAAAATGGCATAGATACTGGGAGAGAAAAATGGCACTATATCATTTTATATTGCCAATGACACAAATTTATACCGTTTTTTTTGTTACTGATAAATGTTATCCTTTTTCAATATATTTTTACTTGTCAAAAACTCTATGTACACCCGTAGTTTTTACATTAACTATTTACATTTATCAAAAAATAAATAATAATAGAATTAATTTGTACATTTATTTAGATGTCTGCAAAATGAAGAACTTTATTTACGTTTTTTTTTTTAAAAAAATTTAATTAAGTTATGTTTAAAATCGTTTTGTTATAAAACGTTTGTACTACATTGTTAATTAATAGCCAGAATGAGAATAAACTGTAATAAAACAATCTATCTAAATTTTTGCATATTCAAAGGTATAAAAATTGATACTTACTTTACCAGCACTTCCCTTGAAAATACGGGTTGTATAGCCTGTCCCAAAATATAAGATCGTGATTTTTGCCGTTTTAAATGGGCAATATAAAAATTATGACCTATTCTTTATGATAGATTGTAGAGATGGACTTAAGAATTGTATTCACTAATGCAAATAAATAAAATTATAAGTGTTTTTGGAGATGTTTATTTATAGATGCATGTAAAAACAAATGGATAAGAAGTACAAATATACAGTTTGAATGAATGGGGTTTACAAGAGGGGCCATATTGTATAAATAAAAATATATTTTAACTTAAGCGTAATTCGGTTTCACTATCACTGTCATCAGCTGAGGTAATTATCAGTAGTTTTATATTATTTACATAAATATATAAATCTTCAACTTTAATAAAGTGCTGAAAGGAATTCTTCCAGCTTTCACAAGGTATATTATTTATAACTTTTTTACTAATTCAACCACTGACACGTTTAAAGTAGGAGAAACATTTTGTGCCCTTATTTTTGATTTAACTTGATTCCAAATATGTTCAACTGGATTAAACACACAATAATACGGAGGAAACCGCAAAACAATGTGTCCTATTTTCTCAGCCATACTATCACAAACATATTTCTTTTTCAATTTATAGTCTTTCAAAACTTCCAAAAGATCATTTTTTTTATAACTAAAGTTAAAATAAATGTCATTTTCTAACATATATTCCTGTATTTCCGATTTGGTGTTGGCTGCATTAGGAACCTTATTTAGTAGGCGACTGTGGTAACTTGCATTGTCCATAACTATAACACTCTGTTCGTGAACATTTGGCAAAAGGGAATTTTGAAACCAATATTCAAAAAGTTCTGTGGTCGTGTCTTCATGATAGTCCAAACTAGAATCTTTTATATTTTTTGCAGATAATTTTAAACCCAGCCCTTTTCAAATCCAGCATGCAAAATGGTTATTCGTTTGCCTTTATTTGAAGGTGCGTTAGTCTGACATTTCGTACTGCTGTCAACCCACCCTTTTTGCAGTGTCATGGGTATCGAACCATGTGTCGTCAAGGTAAATTATTGACGAATTCTGTGATCGATACTTCTTAATTTCTTGTAAATAAGTATGTCGCAAGATTCCTAATCTTTTTGACTCCATCACTACTTGCCTTTTGTTGATTTTTCGGAACGTGAATCCCATTCTTAAGAGAATTCTGTTAAGGGTTGATCGCCCACAATGTATATTGGTCCCGTCCTGCACCAGTCTTAATTTTATTTTGTCTAATGTCGGCACGAACTGCTCTTTATACATAGAATATATTTTTCTCCTGACGACGTATTTTTCACAATCGTCTACATGATGCATTTGAAAATCTTTCCGTTTTTTCCTGTTCCTGAGTGAAGATTTTCCTACAATACCCCTTAATCGTAGAAATTGGGTTTTTGTTAGTTCACTGGTTTCCTGCAAAGCACTTTGTTTATTCAAATTTCTTTTTACCAAACTGTCGTAAACATTTTTCACTATTTGTTTAGCGTCAAGTGATAAATGTTTTCTCTTGCGATAGCCACTATTGCAATTTTCCCACGGACGCCACATAATTAAAGTAGAACCGTTACGTTATAAGTTGTAAGTAACACTAAAAATAAAAATAATAAAAAGTATCTTTCGGATCTTAATGGGGACCTGTGGTCATTATTCCTATATTATCAGATACTTAAAGGGCTCCAAACTGGGTTGCCAGGTAGTAAATATATAGGTAAAAATAGATCCAATATGATTACAAGTGCAAGTGAGGGCGGTATACAAAGCAGGTAAAATAAAAATACGTTTATCCTAATACCTAGCAACTATGCACAAAACCTTAATAGGGTCGTTTATTGCCCCATTGATAAAGCAAAAAGGCAGAATCTTATATCTTGGAATTTACTTTACATAAACTCGTTATTCGAGATGACCCTTTTTGCGACACCCACGTTGCCAGATTAAGTGCTAGGAAGGAATTGTATATAAATTAATGTGAACATAGGTATGGCAAAATACTGGAGTTTAGATTTTTTACAAATTGCTTTAATCACATTTCAGGAGTTACATACACTTCAAATTTTTAGAAATTCGATTTTTTTACAGATTTTTATTCTCTAAACTTCTAAGAATTTTAAGAAAATTCCATTCCGTTACAAAGTTATAGCATTAAATGTGACCTGGCTCCGGATTGGAACCGCTAACCTGTTTTCGGACACTGTCTACAATATTTCTCAGTCAACTTTTAATATTTTTTAACTTTTTTTGAAAAATCTTATTAATTGCTTTTTCTACAAAATGTCGAGATTTTTTTAATATCTTGGGATTTACTATAATATACTCGTACATATGATATATGGCTCTTTCACACTAAAGAATGTTCGTTACTACCTGTCATTTTAAAGATGGAAATGATACCTTGTGGTGTGACATTAATCTCAAAATAATATTGTAACCTACCCCACTACACAAACCCTTTTTATCGCTTGTACTATATGTGCTAGTTAAAATAATTTCATATAAAATTTTCTTTTCTTAAAAGAAAAAACAGTAAAAAGTGGAATGATACTTTTTATTTTTTGGAATTACCCGTAATGTCACCCTAGTCTTCTTTGCATGTCAAGAGACCAACAGATGGGTGGAAATAGGGGACTCTGTTTTGCGTAGGTGCCCTGAAACGTGAAGAAAAGCAAGAACTTCGGAGAGTGATTTTTCACGAATACAATACTTCCTTTTAGCAAGGAAAGTAAAAATGAACTTTTCAATAATTCAAACTTTTTATTTTCATTCTATTTTATTTCAGTTTTTTTTTTTTTATATTTAACAAAAATACTGTTACAAAATCGACTTCTTGAAAAATAATTTTTGCCATTATTGCTTCTTTAGATTTCATGTAAATTTAAATCCTGAAGGAAAAAGACATGATGGGCAATCAAGGCAAACGAGGGATAGAGCATACTATCCCAAGGGATTAGATACTTATGTTAGGATTTCCAGAAACAAATTCGGAAACAAGTTTTGTGTCGAGTTTTGAGATGTTTTACATAATCGTATCGTATGTTCGAAAACAGTCTTTTGATTTCACGTTTTACTTCGAATATGGAAAAATATTGAATAAAATATGAAGTTACATTTCCATTGTATTGAGTGTATATTCTAAACAGGATTTCAGATGTAGGCGAATAAAAAAGGTAAATAGGATAAAAGTAAGAGTGATCATTCATTTATCAATAAACTATGAAGATGATTGTTCTTTTGTCAGTCAGTCCTTAGTAAATATTACATTATTTGGATTTTAGTGTTACGGAGATATAGAAAAACCAGTTACTATATTTGGTGTTTTCCCAAGATTTTTAGTCCTAACCTCCAGTCCTGGGATTTTTTCTCATTGTAAGGCGATTCATTGCTATTCTCCAATGTCTCTAAAAAGACAAGGATAATATATAAATATATTTTTGGACTAGTCTAACTGTACTATTAAATGCCTAAAAAATCTGCAGGTCTTAAATGCATCTTTTAAAGCAAATTAAAAAAGTAATAGCTAAACAAAATATTGCAATTTTCTCTATGCGCTTTGAGTGTGTTATTAGTTATTTTTATTGTTATTTCTATATGAGTTCTCCTTTTTGAATACGTTCAAACTCCTGTTCTATCAATTCTTCTATTCGTTTCTCCTGGTATATTCTAATATCCTGTCTTGCCATTTTTCTTGCAGTTTTGTTGATTTCAGAATATTCCACAGTCTTTCTCTTATTCGACTTTATGAGTTATCTCTGTTTCTTCAGTAGTTGTTTAACTATTTGTGCCAATTTGTCTTTTCTTTTTTCCTTTAATATCATGTGGTTTGCTGCTTTTATTAAGTTTGTCAATCTTCTGTTCATTTCGTCTATATTCCCATGAAGCTGTGATGATTCCTTTGTTAATTGTTGTGTAAGTTGTTATAGTCTTCATTGTGTTCTTCCAGAGTGCTCGCGTCTAGTGGCCTTTGTCTGTTAATAAATTTCTTGGCTTTTTGTAGTTTTCTATTTGTGAGAATTTTGTACCTCACTAGTTTGTGATCACTGCCAATTGCGAAGGAACTAAGGACATAGACATCTTGGATTATGTGCTTGTGGTATGTTGGGACGTAGTCTATCTCATTTTTGGTTCTGTCGTCTGGGCTTATCCAGCTCCACTTTTTGTTTAGTCTTAAAAGTGTTCAGTTGTTCTTTTTCCAAGTAGCCTTATTCGAAATTTATCCTTAGACGATCCTCTCCTTTCCTTCTCACGTCTATGTCATTAAGACATTCCTTTTTATCTTGCTAAGCTCGTACTCCAGTTCAGTCAGCCTTTCCTCGTTTCCTAATGACCTAGTGTTGTAAGTACCTATATGTAGTTGGCAGCCTGATCTAACCCAGATATTCTACACACTCTGTCCAATAACCTCTCTGACCGCTGCCTTGGGTAGAGTTAATCGAACTGCTGGCGACTGGGGGCTGTTTGTGTTTCTTTGGACACATCTGAGAGGAGTTTGGCCATAAAACACCATGTCAACCAGACGTCTGAGGGATTCAGCAGCCTTTAACCTGAGGAACCGTCGCAGTTGGCAACGGCCTACTGTGGGTCAGATGCTGCAGTGCCTATTTGGTCCGCTGGAGGTATTTCATTTCCCGCCTACCACCTATATCTAGAAGGCTTTTGCCGACCCATCATCTGGAGACGCGTCCTCTAGGGGTTACAGGTTCCCCCTATATATATATATATATATATATATATATATATATATATATATATATATATATATATATATATATATATATATTGTTGGTATTTTCTTTATTTTTGGTCTATTTATGAATGAAGATTGGTTAGGTATTTGTTTATATTTACTAACGTTTCGACCGTCTTAATGGGTCTTCATCAGAGTTAAAATATTCACAAACGTAAACTCTTAAACCTCCACAGAACATATACACCCATGTACTCAACTTATAATTTGATTTTATTTTATTATCACAATTTTATATCAAGTGACCCGTCTATATATATATATATATATATATATATATATATATATATATATATATATATATATATATATATATATATGAACGAAGTAATTTAGCAGCCATCGCGAGACGCACTTCGCCTTATTATTTTACTTATTACTCATCAATCTAGCCAGAATTGACAAACGAGACGCCTTTCCGGTTTAGGTACAATTTATTGTGTCTTAATGCGATGTTGCGTCAGTACGGGAGTAATTACTTCGAATTTTGTCATGTCGTTTGTCACTACTCAGTATATATCACCACTACACCAAACACTCTATTTTTGCACTCAATGATTGATAATTGCTTCTGATGAAGCTAACATGGGTTAGCGAAACGCGCGTCGAGTGCAAAAATAAAGTGTTTGGTGTAGTGGTGATAAATACTGAGTAGTGTCATTGTGCCAAAGATTCCACATTGCCAACTTAACTGTTGTTTGTCGATACTAGTTCGACTGATGAGCCACGATACGACAAAACGCGTCTCAAGATGGTTTGACAAATGAGACACCAGTGGCTGACTTTGTCCATTTTCAATGATTTTACATTGAACCACATGCAAAGGTGGAACCGTTGTCGAATTGAGCTGCCTGTGGTGAATGTTGGTAATTAGCTGACCATTCTTCTGTCGGCCCTGATGAAGATCCTAACCAATTACCGAACTATAGGCTAAATAAACATTGTGTGTACATCTATTATACCCTTTGCCGAGTTCCCCAATCAATTTGGATTTATATATATATATATATATATATATATATATATATATATATATATATATATGTAAATTGTACCTAAAACTGAAAGGCATACCTCTCAACACACAATACCTAGGCTAAGTTAGTAGGTCCCTGACATGTATATATTTTTAGACCCAATATGCATCTCTGTTAATCAAATCATTGTATAATAGGAATAGCGTAAAGCTACCTAATTAGTCAATAAATACTAACCAGGAATATATATATATATATATAATATATATATATATATATATATATATATATATATAATATATATATATATATATATATATATTTCTATTTATGTATATATATATATATATATATATATATATATATATATATATATATATATATATAATGAATAATAAACTCACTTATAACACGAATATTGCAAATGATATTGTGTTGGGATATATATATATATATATATATATATATATATATATATATATATATATATATATATATATATATATATATATATATATATATATATATATATATATATATATATATATATATATATATATATATATATATATATTTATACGAATAATAAACTCACTTATACCACGAATATTGCAAATGATATTGTGGTGGGATGATGATAATAGTCCATGCAATTTATCTTGATCGGAATAAAGGCAATTTTACAAAATTTTAATTTAGCTTTTTTAAAAATTATATATGCTATGTTTGGCTCAGTTTCTTTATTTAGTAAATAGAGGACAGTAAATAATACTTTTAGAAATGTTCAACGCTATGCTGGCGGAATAAGAAAAAAATGAAAATCAAAGTTTATAAGATAACAGAAGATACACAAGAATTCAAGATAAGGAGACAATATCTGACTAAAATTGTTTATTTTAGGGGAACGATGCGATAGTTTATGATTTGCTGATAACATTATCATAATTACACAAGATACGGATAAACTAAGAAAAATACTAGAATAACTGAAAATACAACCACCTTGACTATAACTGTGGCAAACGAACCTCTTCCAATTCTAGGACGGCGTATAAAAATTTTGAATATACACACAGACAGATCAGATATTGTTAACGATTTGTCGGAAAACTTTTGGTATACAAAAAACGCAACATCGAACAACCATTGTTTTACTAAATTAACATCTAATTCTTTATTGTGTCTCACAAGCATCCTTAATATAGTACAATTGCTCAAATGAACAGAGTTTAAACAGTATGGTAAAGCTACAGTAAATTTCTACGTGGTCATATTAGACTATGGTATTACAGAACTGTATTATCCATTCGTACTCTCTGCTTTGACGTTTTACCTGTAAGTCGATTGTTTGTAGGAATTTCGTATTTTGCAAATTCTTTTCATAAAACGAAGATAGTATATTTAAATTATTAAAGAGCAGAGTAGGATTTTTAGAATATAATTTTATAATTTAATATTATACCTCAAAAAGAACTGCTGTATATTATTAATTTATTCCTAAAGTATTCTTTACCACTTTTCTATCTAGACCATTCTAAATTTAAACCTGTTTAGTAAACGCAGAAGGTTCGAATTAATTAAATCAAGTGCTTGGTAAAACAGTAATGCACTTGTATCCCTAAGGTGTTGGAGAGTTTAATTAATTAAGACTAAGTAAATAAAGTTGCTAACGTATTCAAGAATTAAAAGTTACACAGCTTTATTGGTTCTATTAAGTTGTCTGAAAAAAGCTACAACAAAAAAACACATAATATGTGCCTTAATGTGTTCTAATTACGTGTTATTTTGATTTTTTTTATTTTACTCGATATACACGGTCTTTTTAAGTCGGGCATTGTTTTTACCTGGCTATCATCATCAGTTAACTATTTTAATCTATTCAATGTCGACGTCTTCCATATCCTTGGAAGGTGATCTATTTTATGCTCCCTGTTACTAGTTTAACCCTAAGAATTTTTTCAGGTCGTCATATCATCATTGTGGCGATCAACCTTTCTTTCTTCGCTCCAGGGTCTCCATCTCGTAATTTTACAGCGCCATTTACCTGCCGTTTATCGGAGTCTACCAGTTTGACTATGTCCTTAACTAGATTTTTTGCCTTAATCATTGGTTATCTTTGTAGGCTCTTAGTGTTAGGTATATTCATTTTTTTTTTCAGAGCTTTTTGGTGTACATATAAATTATTTATCGTTTTCCGATTTAATATACGACTTTTTATATCGTATTGTATATTTTGGGTTTTTGCTTAATTGATAGTGTTATTAATAATTAAATCACTTTAGATGACAATATGAAATTTACTATATTAGTATACTCACTTCATGTGCAACGTGACATACTTTTTGATTTTAAACGATATACCCCATTTATTTTGAATTTTTAAATTCGCCGGAAAATTCTAGGTAGCAAATGGTACCAGTTATCAATCGTTTCTAAGATTACGGCCACGACAGTAGTTTTCATAAGTGTGTTATGGTTAACCAAGAAATCAGTGGACAGTATTGTATTTTTGGGAGCTATTATAATTGTATTGGTTTCAGTTCACTTGCTGTAGCTTACTTTTAAAAATTAGTATGGATAATAAGATTGTTAAATTTCTTAATT
This sequence comes from Pachyrhynchus sulphureomaculatus, assembly GCA_019049505.1. NCBI lineage: Eukaryota > Metazoa > Arthropoda > Insecta > Coleoptera > Curculionidae > Pachyrhynchus > Pachyrhynchus sulphureomaculatus. The sequence goes on along the minus strand of CM032449.1, from coordinate 103,578,446 downwards.
TAACCGTTTTCATGCTACAGTAACTGGTGGTTTGAAATTCGTGTAATTTAAAATTGTGGAATTCGCTGCTGAAATTATCTTAATTACTTTATTAATTTATCTATAATAAGAAATGGAATCTTTTACTGCAGTTGTTAAAGGAAAGTATTATATTTATGAAAAAAATAGTCCTTCGAGTTTTTGCATTTTTTCACGTTTCAGGATCCCTACATTACAAAAAACATGGTCTATCACTTCTGCTAGTCTGTCTGTCTATTGGCACGATAACTCCCGAACGTAGTGAGATATCGATTTCAGATGTAGTATCGAACGAAATGCAATATCGACTTCAAATTTGGTATACATAAAATACTTGATGTAGGAATGAAACTTATAGGTTTCGGGCGATATCGCTTAAGAGAAGGTACTGAAACAAGTAGAGGCCAATCAATTTTGTTTTCGTGTATCATTACGAGAATATTTCTTGGTTTTTCGTTGGAACAGTGAGCAAATTTTAAGCATAATTAAGTAAAGTTAAACCTCTTTTCAGTTAAAGGGAAGAAGGAAGGTGTTAGTGGGGTTGGTTCATATACACCTTGTTGTACGTCCTTTTCACAGTTATCGAAGGCGAGCAATCTGAATTTTATGATGTTTTTTTCAATATCTTCAATTCTTTATGGTATAAAATGAGCTAACGAGGTGAAGGAAGGAGTTAAAAGGGTTTTTTTCATATAATTCATATTATATGTCCTTTTCAGGGCATCAAGGATTTTGAAAATTATCTTATTTCTTAATTGTTTTTTGAACTGGTCAAATATAGGTTTAATGAGGCGAAGAAGGTGATTAGAGGGATTGTTTTGTATATATGGTGTTATGCAGCCTTTTTACGTTGAGGACTCGAAAACTTGTGTTATTTTTTCATTATTTTGAAATGCTCAAATGTAGAAGGGGTTAATGAGGTACCGGATGGGTTAGGGGGTTGCTTTGAAATGTCATTAATGTCAGGTCCCTATTTAAAAATTTTAATCTAATATTGGTATCTACAAGACAAAACCCCGTAATAAAATAATTACCTTTCTTAATAATAAGAGTGCTAAAGGGTACCTGCACAAAATTTCTTCATTTATCAATATCGGTATTTTCAATTATTTATGGCCAATCATGTAAGAAGTTCATGGATTGTTGGGATTAGAGAGGTTGCTTCCTAAATATCGTATTATAGTAGATGTTATTTTCACGGTTCTTACAGTCAAGGAATTTAAAAACTGTGTATTTTTTCACTTGGTCAAACTGGCCAGGACACGCGGGGAGATGACTGAAAATCTCGAACACGCAGCTAACAAACACCAAAGGTTTTGGCACGTCTATCCATATAACCATCTATCACAATTACAAACAGTAGATGGCACCCTGATATCAATTTTTCCGCCTAATTGATTACACTAACAGGCAAGAGGGGATTTAATAATACTACAAGAACACTTAAACACATCGAATGCTGCGTACAGACAGTCATGAAACAAAACAGCCCACAAACGAATTTTCAGGAACATCAGACCACATCAGACAACTTCTACGAAAACAACATATTCACCCCCTACAAATCACATAAAACAATAGAATTATCACACAGAAACCCAAAAGACAGAATAAAGCATGAACATTAGGGCATGTACAGTAGCCTCTGTGTTAATTGCGTGGTTTTACATAGGACAAACTAATAGAAGCATATCTGTACGTCATGAAGAACTTAGAATCTTATAAAGAACAAACAAATCAGATATTTTTCAACACCACTTAGCTCCAGGTTAGAAAATCCACAACTGCAAAAAACACTGTTCCACACAATAAAACAATAATCATCCGAGGAGCTGGAGAACTAGCATCTCAAAGGAGAGAGATAATTACCTCAGGCTCTCAGCCGCGTGAAAATGCATAATAAAACGAGGATCCACGCAGTACGGCCGTACATATTGGCCCAAAGGCGGCGGAGCCAAGCCCATTCAGTCATCGCTGTAATGTACTGTTCTTCACGACAACGCATACGTAGCTCGCACAATTCAAAGACTCTCAACCATATTGTGTATTAAGGATCCTTGTGAGATAAGATGAAGAATTAGAATTTAATTTATAAAAGCAATAGTCTTTTGCTGTTGGGCTTTTGTGGACTTTCCACATCCTAAAATTTTTCAATAAATCATAAATAACGTCTGATCCATCTGATACCCTTTGAAAAATACCATACCTCCTTTTTAATCTGACTTGATTTGTTTTACGAGGAGGAACTTCAGAACTTGTGTACATATTACATAATCGACCCCTTCAAAGAAAATCACATGATGATCAAACAAGGATGACACACCGCATAAGGATAGTAAACAGAATTGTACTAAATGATCTCGAAAAAGATTGGTAGCGAAAAATTGTCCACGTTGCACATAAACTTCTGTTATTACTTCAGACAAAAAGCTTGTGTATTTTAATAATAATTTTATGAGCAAATATATTATTAAATAATTGAGGAATAAAAACTGTTGTATTTACATCTGTTACAGTTTTCGACATATTTCTCCATTTCCCTTACAGTTTACTACATATATTTCAATAGCCAAACAGCAATTTATTATACAATATAATATGTTAATCTTCAGGGTATTTTTTAGTGTTCCGTACGGAACACTTACAAGATCACTTTGGCGTCTCTCCGTCTGTGACACTCGATTTTTCTCCGAAACTATTTGACATAGAAAGTTGAAATTTGGTACTAATATAGTAATTGATGGACTCATCAGAGCCATGTAGTTTTGAAAGTCAAATTTTGACTTAAGGGGTTAGTTTTGGGGGGTGAAATCGGAAAGGAAAAAAAAAAGTTTTACTAGGTCATCGAGTGTGGTGTCAAATGAAAGCTTGTGAAGACACGAGTAAAATATATATATATATATATATATATATATATATATATATATATATATATATATATATATATATATATATATATATATAATATAATATAATATAATATAATATAATATAATATAATATAATATAATATAATATAATACTTGCTCACACTTTTCTTTGTATTATTTTTAAAAAATCGCGGAAAATCTCCGCTGCCCCCCCCTGATCTCAAAAAATACTGATCAAAAAATTCTGAAATATTATTCTCCATGGGAAAATTATCACGAGAGCATTACCTTTCATAATTTATCTGGTATATAAAAAAAAAAAATTTCAAGGTCATCAGTTTTCAGTGGAGATTGGAAACAAACTTTGTTGAAAACTCATTTTATGAAGCCATTGATCATTGTATACCTCTGTAACAAAACTTTTTATTTTAAAAGCAATCAACGTACGGAACACTAATTGCGCAAGTTCAACTTGCACTTGACCGATTATTTTTTAAATAAGAAGCTTACAGTTGGATATTTTTCAACCACCATTATAGGAATGATGTTTAAAATTATCTATCTGTATGTGTATTTATTTGCCGTTGCTTGCTGCTTTTATCACGATACAGATGACTTTAACAATGTGTTTATAAAATGTTTGCATTTACTGCCTGAATACTGATGATGATAAATCAGGCACTAATATATGTTAGCGCTTCGTGCATAAATAAGTCGGCGTGTGGGAATGATCTGACTTTTATCAAGAAATATATTGAAGGTGACTCATACCATAACAATTTGAATTTGAAAGGGAAAAGTATATGTTAAAAAAAATATCCTACCATAAACAAACGTTTTCTTTAACATAATTTTATAGTTTTTGCCTTTGTAATTTATTTTAACAAAAAATTGTAAATACCATTAATATTATAATTGGGAAATTTTCACTAAAATTATAATAACAAGATATATTCCAAATAATCTCTGCTAATCTGATTTTCCTCCACAGCAGTATTATTCAAAAACAATAGGTTCTGTTAGAAAATATTGAGAAATAGAAGGAAAAAATGCCTCGGTCTAGATTTACATCCTTTTATTTTCATTCTATTACTATGATTTGACTGAACTTATTACTCATCTGCTTCCCTCCTAAACAAAATCGTAAACTGCGATCTATATCTTTTTGATGGAGTTATTTTTGGCACGTGATCCGTCGTCGCTCTGTTTTACCTAACTTATGCATAGATCATCAATTTCGAAAAGATAGACATTCTAACAATTCCTTCTCTAGTACAGGGATTATAAATGTACCAAATTTGAAATCGATGTTTTTTTTTGTTCATTAGTTACCTCTGCAATATATCCATGTTGCAAGCATAGCAAAGAGAGCTTCCGAAAACTGGGAATATTATTTCGAAGTAGAAAGTTTTACACTCCCCTACAACTGCTAATTTTGTACAAACCTCAAATTCGACCAACTATGGAATACTGCTCCCATGTTTGGGGCTCTGCTCCCAAACATACACTGCATTTGTTGGATACTATTTAGAGAAGAGCTGTTCGCCTGATTGGAGACCCGGAACTGGCCGGCGGCCTTGGTTGGTTGGAACTTTGATGAACGGTTGGCGACTTGAGTCTGTTCTGCAAGAATTTTCATGGAAAGTGTTCGATGGATGTAGCCCGCTTAATTCCTCCCAGAGCGGTGCATGTTAGAAATGCACGTCGCGCTAATACTTCACATCCATATGACGTTCAGTTTGTTACTCCTCGTACAACCCTTTTAGATGGAGAACCTCACCCCTTTAGAATAATTTGCCCAGGACTGTTTCCCACCGAGTACAATTTACAGCGATTCAAGACTAACGTAAATCTCTTTTTCCGCACACGTTTCATTCTTGTAGCGCTTTAGGAATTTCCCCTGCAGCACGTGTGCTAAACCTATAATGTATTTCAGTCCGATGGTTAGTGTTAAGACTTAACACTAACCCATCTTGAAAACACTAAAACCATCGACTGAAATACATTAATCACGGTCACTTGTTTTCGAGAGATGAATGGCAAACTGCATTTTTTGAAAATGCCAAAAACTAGGGGCGAAACGTCAAAATAATATCAAAAAAAATTCAAAAGAACTCCAAGATTTCCGACGAACTTGAAAAAAAAAAATTACTATCATAAATATGTTTTGAAATGTGATATTCGTGCGATTTAAATATTCTGATGAACCAAAACCCAAGATACATCTAAAAGATTTATTTACATAAAGATTCAAGAAATCAAATCTATATAGTTTATATATATATATTTATATATATATATATATATATATATATATATATATATATTATATATATATATATGTATATATATATATATATATACATATATATATATATATATATATATATATATATATATATATATATATATATATATATATAGAATACATTAAAATTCCTGGGTTCAATCCAATCGTCTAACAGTGATTTTGCTCGACGTTTCGCCAAGATCTCATTTGACATTTTCTAGTGCTCGTGCTGCTGCTTCTACTCGATACTGTGATCTTGCTGCTGCTGCCGCTAAAAGCTAAATTAGCTTCGAGCGGCAGCAGCAGCAAGATCACAGTATCGAGTAGCAGCAGCAGCAAGAGCACTTGAAAGTGCCAAATGAGATTTTGACGAAACGTCGTGCAAATTCGTTGTTAGACGAACGGATTGAAACCAGGAATTTTAATGTATTACATTCCACCATCCGTGAAAACCTCTATTATAATATATATATATATATATATATATATATATATATATATATATATATATATATATATAATACTTCGTTTAGCGGTGGAAGTAAAGAGTTAAAAAAAAGGTTTACACATACTTGAGTTTCACATTAAGAAAAAGATAAATTCTCACTTTCTCACACTCACAAATACCTTAATCCAAGCGTTTTAGGTCGATATTTTAAATGATGGGAACTTTATGGTGAGTTAGTATTTACACAGAAAAGAGTTGAGCAATCAGGAATCTTCAGAGGTGATTATTTTTAATTAAAACCTTCTACATACTATTTTTGTTAAACTTGAAAATCATGAAATAATAACATAATTTTCAGATTCTTCAACTGTAAGAACCTAAAAGGAATATATAACACGATATATACGAAGCAAACGTTCTAACACCCTTCGCCATGCCTTTAACTCGTTATATGTTTAACTATAAGTAATTGAAAATAATGAAAAAAATAATAGAATTTTCAGATTCTTCGGCTACAAGAACCCGGGAAGGATTACATAATTTTTATTGTCACAACCGAAAACCAGGAGAAACTCTCATAATAATGTTGACGAGATACAAAATATAACGACCACCCCCTTATTTTGAAATGATATCGTCGTCAATTTGAAATTGATATTTTGTTTGGTTTCTGAATTATCTTGTCAGCAGATCGACGGACGGACAGACCGATTAAAAAATAGAAAACAATGTTTTTAGTACAGTAAACTCAGTACAGTAGCGAAAGTGTTGGTAACGAGATTTTAATAGCGCGTGCGTCGACGGGTCCCTCTTTCAAAATGGCCGCGCAATGTTTACATCTGATCTCGGAATGTGTCTTTTGAAATGAATCGTCGATCGTTTCTTAATGTAACTGCAGTTTATATGAATTTAAAGCCAGAAAGAAGAGAGTTTGTATAAAAAGAGAATTAATAACCTTTGTAAGTGAAGAGAATCGAATAGATTGACAAACAGTTTATATAATCATGGGGAAAAGAGGTTATTGTTGTGCCGCTGACAATTGTAAAACTAATTCAAAAAGTATGCCTAGAGTAACTTTTTCCTTCTTCCCCAATAATGTTGAGAGTTAAGTTATTTAATTAAAGAATATCAATTGCTGAAGAAATCGTACGCGGATAAATTGAATAATTCTGAGAAGCTATTTCTCTTATGACATTATTTTGGTTATAGAGCAAAAATTTGGTGTGCAGCAACCAAACACGTCATGAACTGTCCAATTGAAAAGATTTACTTTTGTATAAACTAGGAGTATTCAGTTAGTTTTTATTTAAAACTATTTATATTTGTGTAAATTGTAAATAAAACATATTTTTTTCTAAAATGTGTACTCTCCATAGGTTTCTAGATTAGAGAGGGTATTTAAATCGCACGAATAGAGTCACATTTCAAAACATATTTATTATAGTGGTAATTTTTTTTTTTCAAGTTCGTCGGACTTAGTTTGAATATAATTCTACCTGTAAGAAAAGAATACTCCGTATGCCAAAGGCTAATAACACAGGTAAAGATCCTTATAAAAGTCAGATTTTATTATGGTTACAATCAGGTATTCGGACATAAAATTCCTTGCTGAATTTAAATATGTGTTTAAAAATTTAGTTTCCAGTTTCAGTTTTCACTTTTGGGCCCAAAATCTGATTTACCTATTGAATTACCTAGAGAAAATGCTAAAACGTTTTTGTTTGTATAATATTTATGATTTTAAATGGTAACACTTTTTCTATTTAAAATCTCCCGCTTGTCCCCTTTTTAACATGCCGGACTGCCAGGTGACCTCTAGAAAACTAAGACCTGATTTTCCTATACAGTTACCCCTGAATTTTGCTACTGTATTGGGTTTACTGTAGTTTTTAGGGATCTAGGGTCCCTTAACTTAAAAAATGGTAAAAAATCTCGGAAAGTGATTTTTTTGCGACTCCAGTACTGAAAATACGTATATTATCTTTCATTTATTTACTCTATATCCTGTTTTAAAACCAAATAATATATGATCTTTAAAAAAATCAAATTCCTCTGGCCTCTCTAATCTATGGTCAGAGTTTCTACTTCGAATCACATAATCATCTAATTTCCTAAACGTCAGAGCATGTTACCAGAAATAAGCGTACTACTGTAGAAGAGTTTAGAAAATATGCTCGCGTGGTACGTAGTGTTCACAACGGTACATTATAAATATATAAAATGCAACGTCTCTCTGTCTGTCTGTCTGTCCGTTAGTGACCTTATAACTGGAGAACCACTTATCCGATTTGCGTACTTTTTTTTTTAAAACATACTTATGTTCTCTGGCCAGGTTATAGGCTATATTTTATTACGATAGGTAGCATAAGGAATGAGCAGTGACAATAATAGTGAGTGAAGTCGTAAAAAAGTTTGTTGCTAGCGCGTTCCCTTGCAATATACAGCCTAAACCATTAATATGGAACAATATTATGTAGCAGAGAATATCTTTAATCTATAATCTATAAATATATATAAAATGCAATGTCTCTCTGTCTGTCTGTCTGTCCATTAGTGCGTTTATCACGCGAGAACCACTTATCCAATTTATGTGTCTTTTTAAATTCATACATACATATATTCTTTGGCCAGGTTATATAATAATAATAATAATCTATATCTATAATATATATAAAATGCAGCGTCTCTCTGTCTGTCTGTCTGTCCGTTAGTGCGCTTATCATTGAAGAACCACTTATCTGATTTACGTGCTTTTTTTTAAAACATTCATATGTTCTCTGGCCAGGTTATCTATATATAATATATATAAAATGCAACGTCTCTGTCTGTCTGTCCGTTAGTGCGTTACGTACTTTTTTTTTTAAAACATACATATGTTCTCTGGCCAGGTTATAGGATATTTTGTTGCGTTAGGTAACATAAAGAATAAGCAGTGACGATAATAGTGAATCAAGTCGGAAGAAAGGCTACCGTTAGCGTGTTCTCTTACAATATACTGCCTAAACCATTAAATATGGAACAATATCATGTTGCAAAGAATACAATATATATATATATATATATATATATATATATATATATATATATATATATAAAATGCAACGTCTCTCTGTCTGTCTGTCCGTTAGTGCGCTTATCACTTGAGAACCACTTATTCGATTTACGTGTTTTTATAAATTTATACATATGATATATAATTCGATATGATATATAATTCGATATAAGCCTAGATAATGGGAGATAAGGTGAGATAATGGGAGATAAGTATAAATAATGGGAGATAAGCAGAGATAAGTCTAAGTAATGTCAGTTATGGTGAGATAATGGGAGATAAGGAGAAATAATGGGAGATGAGCAGAGATAAGCCTAGATAATGGAAATTATGTAGAGATAATGGGAGATAAGGAGAAATAATGAGAGATAAACAGAGATAAGTCTAAATAATGGGAGTTATGGTGAGATAATGGGAGATAAGGAGAAATAATGGGAGATAAAGAAAAATATTGCGAGATAAGTCGAGATAAGCCTAGATAATGAGAGATGAGGTGAGATAATTGGGGATAAGTATAAATAATGGGAGATAAGGAGAAATAATGGGAAATAAGCAGAGATAAGTCTAGGTAATGGGAGTTATGGTGAGATAATGGGAGATAAGGAGAAAATAATGGGAGATAAGGAAAAAAATAGGAGATAAGGAGAAATACTGCGAGATAAGTCGAGATAAACCTAGATAATGGGAGATAAGGTGAGATAATGGGAGATAAGGGGAAATAATGGGAGATGAGCAGAGATAAGCTTAGATAATGGAAATTATGTAGAGATAATGGGAGATAAGGAGAAATAATAGGAGATAAGGGGAAATAAGGGCAGATATTTTATTATGTTAGGTAACATAAGGAATGAGCAGTGGCGATAGTAGTGAATCAAGTCCACGCGAGCGGAGCCGCGGGCACGGCTAGTATAATATATTTAGAACAAATATTAACTATAACGCGACCCTCCCGCCTTTGCCTACCTGCCAATGTGAGAGGGCTTTACTAGGCATGATAGTTAAAGTAAGAAATGGCAGAGTTAAGCCAATAGCTTTCTATAAGGATGTGCGCCGATTGGTCTATATTGATCTGAAACAAACGTGTTGTATTTAAATTTGTTATTAACACTCATACGGTGTACGTGAAACTCAAAAAAATGAAAAAAAAAAAAAATTGCGAAAATGGTGTGCTTTAAAAAAGTTTCAATTTTTCTTAAAATTTTTGAATAGTTTTGTCCTAAAAATACTTTTTTCAATGATTTTTAAATATTATATATCTAAGTTCAAGTAAAAGGTAATACTATTATTTAGACGTATGCAACATTTCAATGAAATCCATCAAATATTTGAGTTATTCATTACGTGGACTTCGAAAATACAGTTTTTATAAAAAGTTTAGAGAATATTTGAGCGATTTCATTGAAATTTTGCACACATCTAAACAACAACAAAGTATTACCTTGTACTTAAAACTAAATATTTTTAAAAATCATTAGAAAAATATTTTTTATGGCAAAATAACTCAAATATTGATGAGAAATTAAAACTTTTTTTAAAGCATGTCATTTCCACATTTTTTTTTCATTTTTTTAGGGTTCACGCACACAATATGAAGGTTAATAATCAATTTAAAAAAAAAAACGATTTTTTTGTATTAGATCACTTCAGCAGAAGCTCCGCAGATACTTGTCCAAAGATAGTGGCTTAACCCTGCCATTTTTCAATATTTGTGTGGTAATTTCAGTCTTAAGAAAGAACAAATCATGTCTAAAATTCTATTAATGTTATATAAAACGTTCGCAAAAAAAAAACATAGAAATTAACTTATTTTCACCTATCAATAAAATGTTCACATAAAAAAAATCATAGAAATTAAGTTATTTTCACCTACCAAATGTATTGCCCCCCTTATGCACGTCGCTATTTTCATTGCCTTTGTTGCTTAGTTTCTTACTTCTACTTCTCTATTAAGTCGATATATTTCACCTCAGATATTTAAAGTTCATTTCTTGTTGTAGAATTTTTTTTGGCAACAAGAACACCTTAAATCGTAAGGGTGTTGTAATGTACTTTATTTTTGCTACCGTAATTATGTTTCCAGTTTTTCTTTTACTACTTCCTTAGTAAAGTAATCATTAATCATCTTCGTTCTCTGCTATCGTCCACATACCGCAATATTTTTATTTCGTTATCTCCTATTCTATAACCCCCCAGTTTACGATATTTTTTAATTATCCCGTTTCTTCTATATTCACTGTACTATACGAATAGGAAATATTGTAAACATACGTTAGTTTGTAAAAGAATTGTGTCTTTTGGTAATTTCAAGTACCCCTTATTAAAGAGGTACTTGAAAACGTTTTAAGAATTGTGCAATTGTTGCCAGAGAACAAACGTGTCGTCCAGTTGTCTAGTTTAACATTTTGTCCAAAGACAAGGCAACTTAATTGTTAAGTGGAACATTTATATACAGTCAAATCTGGCCTGAATATCTCTCGGATCCGACTTTATAGTTTTCAAGGTTTGAAATAAATGTGTTTTTAATAAAGGAGCCTCCTTGGCGAATTTCTCTTTCTACCGGTATTGGCTCTATAAGATTGTCATTTATTTTAGCTATGATGCCGTTTCTTAGTGCTCTCTAGGTCAGTAAAACATAAAAACGCTGCCCTATTGTGTTCTATCGATTTTTCGCCCTTATGACTAAAATGGCATTAGTACAAGATCTCTCTGATCTAAACCCCTGTTGTTTCTCTGCGAGTGAAACGATTCTATGGAATAAAATAATCAATTACGTTGGCGCCGATGACTGCTACAGAAAAAAAGCGGTTATTGACATTTTTATAAAGGACTATCCTCGTAAATATGGTTCAATACAATCTTCTGTATATTTTACTTATTTCATAATCTTTTTTAGAATCGATTTAAAAATATAGTTTAATTTAATATTTTATAAGTTTTATTTGTTGTTATTTTTATAATACTTATTAAATTATTATTTAAAGGACCAATAAATTTTAAATTAAGAAGAGTTTGAATATTTCAGATGCGAAATAGAACATATGTAATTAATAATTGTTGATGGAATGATTAACTAGTGGGTTAAAAGCCTGCATATGAAACGATGGTCGCTGGTTCGATTTTGACATTCAGCTGGGTATGTGTGTGTGTATTTTTAGATAGTAGTTAATGTGGAAATGCAATAACCTCCGTGGTAGCAATACCACGTTGCCTTAAAAGGGCAGTGTGTATGTTTGGCATGACATCCCCGTCAATTTATCTTATCAGAGGCCTAGTCATGCCTATAGTTTCGGGAAGGTTAACTACAAAAAAAGTTGGCCTACTAGTACATCAACTCGTTTTAACTTACAAAACAGTTTCAGATAAAAATTATAATATAATTTAAAGTAAACTTTTCAACGTCAAGCGGATCTGCAAATACATTTTCATATCTGTTTCTGGTTACAATACATACATACATACATACATACATACATACATACATACATATATATATATATATACATACATATATATATATATATATATATATATATATATAATATATATATATATATATATATATATATATATATATATATATATATATATATATATATATATATATATATATATATATATATATATATATATATATATATATATATATATATATATATATATATGTATATAAATTTCAATTTATGATCGTTTAATAACTGACATGTTTTCTTAAACTGAAATGTTATTTTATTATTATTATGTTATGGCACTCCTTCAGCTTCCACTTCATTTTTCAGTAATAATTCTTCTATCCTACACAAAAAATAATGGCTCTTTTTTCCCGGTAAATTTATTAATTTAGCTTTAACTGAGGTGTTTATTTTAGAATAAATTTAATTACTCAGATATGCATAAAGCAAAAATTTACCCTGGCCAGAGTTTTACTTGGACGCTAATTACTGTAATTCAGTAATGTCCTATGTAAAGCCATCAAACTTTTAAAGATCTAATATCATTGAGGTTAAGTTCTCTTTGAATAACATAATTTTTCAATAATTCCTAATGGTATTATCACAGTAAAAGAAAGACCTAATTCTCACTTCAGTAAATTTTACTCACTTTTAAAATTTCATTCAGAAGCAACTAGCCTAGCTTCAGATGCCTGTCAAGCCGACTCCAAGCTCACTATGGAGTGTAAACGTGACCTGTCAGAGCTATCCTCCAGAAACAACAGGGTTGAACTACTGTGGGTTTGAGGACATTCTAGGACCAAAAGTCATGAAAAAGAAGATGAATTCCGAGCTACAAAACCACACAGGAGTCCAGAACCAGGGTTTGGTATACCCAAACAGTTGGTAAAAACGATAATCAACAGATGGTCGAATCAGTAACATTTAGATCTTTGGTTTGCAACATTTGACCAAAGAGATTCACTGACATAATTGGCGGCCCCTCGAAGAAACTAACTAAACTGGCATCCTTTGTTTAACAAGAGCACCATCCAAATTAGTGGCGGGACTGCTCACTGACCATTGTCACCTGAGGAAACATTTACAGAAAATGGGTATCTATAATGGTCACACAAGATACAAACTATGTGGTGAAGAGAAAGAAACCTTTATGCACATCCTATATGAATGTGCGAATTTAGCTTAGAACCGATGTAAACTGTTCCAAGAGATCTTGTTGAAGGGACGACGCTCATATAACCAAGAGAGGGAGCGCAATAAAACAAGAGGCTGCAGTGCGCAAATAAGCACAATATTACCAAATTATATAAGGAACAAATTAGAATTATAACGGGTAATACTTTGTAGGATCCGGCAAAACCGCTAGGCAACTACGCCTCGGATTACTTTGTGTGAAATCCCGTATATAGCAGTAATACGATGAATCCCCGAGCGAAATAAAAATCTTAGTCCGATATTTTCTACTATAGAAGATCTTTTAACGATTTTTACTTGATGAGGAAGATGAATTAAAAGCAGTGTGTGGGTTATGCAGCCTAAAAAGCACACGAAGTTTAGGAAAAAAGCTAGTACTTCATCTTTATGTAAACATTTAAAATTTAAATCTCTCACTAATTTGGGAATTTCAAACAATTTGACATTGGAGAATATTTTGGGACAACCAAATAGTGGAATATAAATGATCCTAAAGCAGATTTAGGTGGTCCAGACATGGACATTTTCTAAGAAGATAATGGACCAACTGAGTAAAACACCGAGAGCAAAGGAACGCCAGATGCTGAATATAAGATTACAAAACAGAATCAGAAATAAAAGTATAAGACAAAAAACCAAAGTGATAGACGTAAAAGAACACGTAGCAGGTTTGAAAGGGGGATGGGCAGGTCAGAAATGGAGACAACAAGATGGGAGATGGAATAAAAGAATACAAGAATAGCGGCCATGATGGGACAAAGATCTAGAGGAAGGCCCCAAACAAGATGGAAAGATGACCTGAAAAGAACGGCTGGTTTAGGATGGATCAGAAAGACCCACAATCGAGAGGCATAGAGAAAGGAAGGGGAGGCCTATATCCGACATTGGATGGAAGAAGGCTTATTAGATAGTTAGATAGAAAGCAAAACTTATGCACACCCCAGTAGAGGAGATCAGTATTTATACTATAGTATATATGAGCGTAAAAATTAAATGTTGTTATTATTTACTTTTGTACAGTAAAATACACCTATAACATAAAGAATAAAGGTAACGATCAATTATTTAGAAAAAACATTGTCTTCCTCTTTCTTTATCGAAAAATAAGCCAGCTAGTTAAAGAAATAAAAACATAATAGTTCTAAATACTTATGTTTTTAGGGTTCAAGACGCTGCTTATGTATTTGAGGTAAAATATACCATTCCAAGCCGACCTTTTTTTAACCAAAGCACCATTCCCGAAATTTACGTAAACTACAAGACTCGAATTGCTGATTTACTATCAGATGTTGATTCCGTTTTCTTTAGAACATAAGTTTAACGACATATTGGCTAACTAAAGATTTAAAACCAAAACATTTTGTCTTTATTATCAGAGGCCTAGAAGGTAGTCACATCAGCGGAAAAATCAAGAATGCCTTAAATCAGATGCTCAAAGAAAACAATATAAAAAACACAAGAGGCCACCTATTTATTAGAGACTACGGAGCTAACATTAAAAAAAGCTGCAAGAGACTTAGGAGTAACAAATGAATGTTTTGTACATACCCAGCAACTAGTAGTAATCGACTAAAAGTGCAAAGATCTGTATTGGACGTTATAAGTGTTAGAAGAAGGATTGTAACTCATTTAAACCACTCATCTCCTTCCAGAATGAAATTGGAACAAATCCAGAGAGATTTTAACATTGAAGTAAGGAAATTGCTACAAGATGTACCTTCACGCTGAAGTACCATATATTATCTATTAGAAAAGCTTTTTGAACAAAGAAGAGCTATCAGCTTGCTTGCTACTGAATATCATTCACCATTTGAACAAACTACCAAAGATTTGAATAGTTAACTGCATATAATATTAGAAGTAATTCCAACAATTTTGCATTAAATAAACATTTAATGGAGGTTCCTGGTGTGGGATCTATACGGGATAATTGCGTTGAAGGTTTGTGCCAGAGATTCGCAAATATTGAAACACAGTTATATAATTACCTCATTCCTTGATCCAAGGTTTTAAGATACATATTTCACTAACAAAGAACAGGTTAAAAAAAGACATTTTAAAATACATCAAACAAGCAATACAGTTAACAGTAAATATTCAACCTGAGATGTAGTATTAGTATAGGAATCAGACTTCTCCGACGTTGTCTCATTTAGTTTTTAAAAAACTAAACCGTACCAAAAACGGTAAGAAACAGAAGCAGAAATTTTGGGATGTATTCTCTAATATTGCTCAAAACAGAGACAAAAACAAAAATATCTCCCATGGAATAGAAAAGATAGAAACAAAGTTTAATTCTTATTTGTCACTGATAGATGTAAATCCGTTTTTTATGGTTGCAGATTAATTTTAAGAATTTTCCTAGATGGGGAGAACCAGCACCAGCTTATTGTCTGAAAATTTTGAGATATTAACATACCTACCTACATCACAATTTACCTTTGCTCGATTTTAAATATTAAGATATTCTATATAAGTATAAGACTCATGTAAATAGTTTAGGTTTGTTGTTACTGTTGTTTTTAAAATGTTTCTCTTTTGCATATTTTGAAATAAATATTACTTTTAATTTGGTTGTATTTTGCTCAAGAAATTTGGCATGATACCCGACCGGGTAATAAAGTATCTGGCCAAACCGGCTTCCCGACTAAATCAGCCGGGCACCTGGGTTTGGCCGGGTGGATCGGTTACCCCTTATATCTCTAGAAAAAATTCTTGATAATATTTATATCATCATCATCATCATTAGGTTATTCCATCAATAGTCGGATGTAAGGCTCCCCAAGTTGTCTCCAATGAGCTTTGTTGTTTGCTTTTTGCCTCCAATCGTGCCCTGCTAATCTTTTTATGTCGTCCGTCCATCTTGTTTGTGGTCTACCTCTGCATCTTTTGTATTCTCTAGGCCTCCAATCAACTATACGGCTGTTATCATTCATCCTTGCGATATGCCCTGCCCAATTCCACTTTAATGTACATATTCGTTGCGTTCCATCTGTCACTTTTGATCTTCTTCGAATTTCAATGTTAGGAATACGATTGGAGTCTAATATTGAGCATTCTCCTCTCCATTGCTCTTTGGGTTACCTGGAATTTATTTATTATACTTTTATTTAAAGCCCACGTGTCAGTGCCATATGTTAATACCGGCAGCACTTATTGATCGAATCCTCTGGCTTTTATTGTATTTGAGATGTCCAATTTAATTGTAACTTTCCGAACGCAGACCAACCTAACAAGACTCTTCTATCTAAGTTACCCTTTAAATTATTTTTTGATATTTCTATTTTTTGTCCCAAATATATGAATGTTTTTACCTTTTCTATTCTTTCACCTTCTATTAATAGTTCCTGGCTGTTATCTTCACTTTCGTTGTTCAAATATTTGGTTTTGGTAAAGTTTATTTTTAGACTTATTTTTCGAGACTTGTTACTTAATTCCGTCAGCATTTCTTGTACTTCGTCTTTTGTCTTGGCGATCAGAGTGACATCATCTGGGAGCCTTAAGTGAAGTCGCCTTGTCTAATTCTTCTTTTAATTGTGATTTTATTTGTTTTTTCTTCAAGAATTATTTGTGAAGTGGCATTTTGTATATGTATTCAAGAAGAGTTGTGTATCTTTCATCGACTCTGCTGTTACTTAAGGCGTTAAGGACTGCTCATATCTCTACCGAATCAAATGCTTTTCCGTATCCAACCATTGCTATCCACAAGGTGATCTTATATTCATTTGTTTTTTTCCACTAGTAATCTAATGGCTTGAAGATGGTCCAAAGTGCTATATCCCCGTTTAAATCCGGCTTGTTCACGTGGTTGATAACTGTCTCATGATTCTGTAATTCTCCAATTTAAATTGACTCCCCTTTTTAAAAATAAGCACAATCAAGACGTTTACCCAAGGTATTGGTATCTGTTAAATAGAGCTTGAACAGATTGTATTATCGATGCCCTCCATACCTTATCATTTCTATAATTATTATGTTGTAAGGCGTTTATTATTTCATCCGTTGTTAAATCGGGAATTTCTTCAGATCCCACATCTCGTTACTATCGCCCTATTTCCTTTTTCTTTCCCGGGCGGTGGCGATATTTTCGTGTCATAGTGTTTGATGATATTTCTCTGTAGCTTCCTTTATCTCCTTGATTTGTACGATCTCTTGGTTATCGTTATTTACAAATTTAATTATTATATATCTCACTTCATTCATTTGTTTATTTAAGTGTTTCAAACTTTTTTCTTCTTTCGGAGTGTCTTCTATTTTCGAGTTCCTGTTTTTTTATGGTTCTAGCACACGTGCTGCAGGGAAGTCCCTAAAACGCTATAGGAGTGACACGTGTGCGGAAAAAGCTATTCACGTTGTTCTTGAATCGCTGTAAATTGTACTCGGTGGGAAACACAGTCCTGGGTTAACCATTCCAAAGGGATGATGTTCTCCATATAAAAGACTGCTTGAAAAGCGTTGTACGAGGAATAACAAGATGAACCTCATATGGATGTGAAATATCAGCGCGACGTGTACTTCTAACATGCACCGCTCTGGGAGGAATTAAGCGGGCTACATCCTTCCCATGAAAATAGACTCAAGTCGCCAACCGTTCTTCGATGTTCCGGCGAATCAAGGCCGCCGGTCAATTCTGGGTTTCCAATCAGACGGACAGCCCTTCTCTGAACAGAATCCAACAAATGAAGTGTATGTTTGGGAGCGGAGCCCCAAACATGAGAACAGATAGTATTGTTTGACATATTCTCTGATCTTTTTCTTTCTTTTTTTTGTCTATTTCTGCCAATTCTAATCTGTCATTTGTAGGATCATTTCTTAATAGTCTTCTCTGTTTTATGAGATTTTGTGTCTCTTTACTTAATATTTATATACAGAAATACAAGTAAAATTAAACGAACAATTATGATTTCCTGAAATTCCATAACGGGTACAGTTTACCCAGATTTTAAGTGAATATAATTCATACAAGAAATAATTATTTCAATTATACTCCAAACGCTTTGAAATATACAGTCCAGAAAACTCCCATTTTCTGGACTATATATTTTTAGAAATATGAAAGAATAAATTAGTCATAAAGCCATAGCAGTATTTATGATGGCACATATTTTCTTAAAAGATATTCTGCATTAACATTTTTTCAAATGATATTACAAAATTTTACCTTAGATATCATTAACTTAACATAAGAAAATCATAAAAATAATAAAACGTCAGCTCCCTAATTAAATTTAATTAATAATAGATAATAAATATTTTAATTTTCTGCATTCTTTTGCGTATTATTTTCAAGGCCTCATTACTTATAACATATACTAATGATTGCATTTATTTTATTTCCTATACGCCATAACACAATTCTCTGATGGTGCATTCATGAATCAGCTTGTAGAGAATCTCAAGGGAAAGATTGAAACAAGTATTATAACTCGAGTTTTGGTATAAGTTAAGACAAAGATAGTATTTCATGAAAACCAGTTTTTTATTGTTTCCCATATTCGGGCGCTCTTGTTAAGACCCGCGAGTATATAAAATAAGCATATTTAAATTAAATGATCTGTTCTGTATACAGTAATACCCCGCTTAGCGCGACCCCGTTACGCGCGGTTTCACTATAACGCGAATTTCAAATTTCGCGCTCATGTAGTCATTAACTTCTCTATGGTCGCGGGGGGATCCCCGCTTTCTCTGAATATTCTCTTTGAAGAATTGGGAATTCCCTGTCCTTCGACTTTGTTCTATGGGGATTTCCTCGTTCGTTTCGTGTGTTCATTTGTTCCGTAATGTTAGTTCGGTCGGCTGGCAGTTTTGTTTTAATATTTATTGGAGATACATACATACATAATTTAACCCTACGTTAAAAATGCCGCCTGTAAAGAAAAAAGAGCGTAAAAGCGTCACTTTGGAATTGAAGATGAAAGTGTTAAGAAGAATGGAAAATGGAGGCAAAGCAACAATTGTTGGGAGAGATTTTGGACTCTCAGAATCGACTGTGAGAACGATTTATAAAAATCGGTTCAACACCTATAAGTGCAACAAAACTTTCTCGTTCGAGATCATCTATCTTAGAAAGAATGGAGAAATTACTGTCAGTCTGGATCGAAGATTTGAATAAGAAGAACACACCACTAAGTCAAGATCTCATATGCACAAAAGCAAAATCTTTGTATGAGATGCTGAAAACAAAAGAAGGAGAAGGGAGTGCCACTCCGACTTTTGCTGCCAGCAGAGGCTGGTTCCATCGGTTCAAGCAGCGTTCTAATCTTCACAATATCCACATAACAGGCGAGGCGGCCAGCGCGGACATTCAAGCTGCAGCTGAGTTTCCAGACAAGTTTCAAGACTTCGTTAGACGAGAGAAAATTCCTGCTTGTCTCATCTTCAATGTTGATGAGACCGCACTTTACTGGAAAAAAATGCCATCTCGAACATTCATTTCTAAGGAAGAACGTCAAGCCAGTGGTTTCAAAGCTGCGAAAGATCGACTAACACTTCTGCTGGGTGGTAATGCCACTGGTGATTTCAAACTGAAACCTTTACTAGTGTACCATTCAGAAACACCCCGTGCAATGCGAGGCACAGACAAGACAAGTCTACCAGTTGTGTGGCGATCAAACAGAAAGGCGTGGGTTACACGGGAAATTTTTCAAGAATGGTATTCTAATAGTTTTTGCCCATCAGTCAAATCATACTGTGACAGAAATGGGCTTGAACCTAAAGTTATATTACTCTTAGACAATGCCCCAGG
This sequence comes from Pachyrhynchus sulphureomaculatus, assembly GCA_019049505.1. Lineage (NCBI taxonomy): Eukaryota > Metazoa > Arthropoda > Insecta > Coleoptera > Curculionidae > Pachyrhynchus > Pachyrhynchus sulphureomaculatus. Next base: position 103,558,380 of record CM032449.1, on the reverse strand, counting down.
ACATCCAACCTCACTTGATACGCCCAGAGACTTAAAAGTGTACGTAAAGTTCCTTCCACCAAACACTACGTCAATATTACAACCTATGGACCAGGGAGCAATAGCAAACTTCAAAGCTTATTACCATCGCCGCACTTTTAGCCAACTAATTCATGAAACTGACGGGGAAGGAAGACAGTCTATGCGAGAGTGGTGGAAGTCATACAACATTATGAAGTCTATTCACAACATAGAAGAGGCTTGGAAGGAAGTTAAAATGAGTTGTATGAATGGGGTGTGGCGTAATCTTTGGCCAGATGTAGTGGAAGCACCTAGAAGAATTGTCCAGATGCAGAGACAAGTGCTTGAAGACATTGCTGCAATGATTGAGGGGTCTGAACTTGAAGATGTCACGGTAGAAGATCTCGTAGAACTTGTAGCAACGCACGACGATCCTATTAGCAATGAAGATCTGATCGAGTTACAGAATAATCCTATCTACGATGAGGAAGAACAAGTAGAAGAGAAAGTTTTATCTTCAGGGGAAATACAAAATGCACTTTCAAAAATTTATTCAGGTTTGGACATATTGCAGAGTATAGACAATAATGATGACCGTGTCTTGACCGTGTGTCAAACAATTAAAAAACAGTGTTGGGTGTTATGAACGTATTTTACAAGAACGTAAACAAAACGTTACCCGAAAGACAATAGATGTATTTTTCCGTAAAAAATAAGAGTATGTATTGCATAAAGTGTTCTTAGAATTAAAGTCATTGATTAAAATGATTTGTATTTTTTTTTGTATTAAATTTTGACTATGTTTAATCATAAACCTCGATATACGCGAATTTCAGTTAACGCGATTTTTTTCGGAACGTATCCCTCGCGTAAAGCGGGGTATTACTGTATATCGGGTGGCCGAGAAAGCCTTCATTCATTTGTATCTGGAGTTCTACATTCAGATATTTGAAATATTCGAGTATGATTGTAAATTCTAAAATCAAACGGTGCAGATCTCCGAACAGTTTATATCTGTTCTGAGATAAAACCACACATTCATGTATGATGTGTACAGGGGTTTCTTCGTCTTTGTCACATAGTCTGTATGTCGTAGGACCATTAGGGATACCCATTTTTTGTAAATGTTTCCTCCGGTGCCAGTGACCGGTAATCGGTCCCTCCACCAGTTTGGTCTGGGCTTTGTTAAACGAACGACATCAGTTTTTAGTTTCTTAGATGAGCTACCAATTACGCCCCTCGCATGTCTTTGACCAGGTGTTGTGAGCTAACAATCTAGATGTTTGAGATGCCTGTTGTTTTTGTTGTTGTTGTTTTTACCATCTATTTTGGTATACGAAACTCTGATTCTGGACACGAATATGGTTTTGTAACTCCGAATTTTTCAGTACCTTTTACCGAATATTTTATAACTTAAATTGTGATGTGCTTCAGAATTTACAATAAAAACTTATTTCCATGGAGGAATTATGTCTATCTGTTATTAGGTGTAACTTTAGAATCTGCCTTTTTGTCAGAAGCGATCTCTTTGGCCAAAGAGAGGACGCTCTGGAGCCCCGAAACTTAGATGTTATGTGGTTAAAAATAACGACTCTATAAACCACAAGGTTTATCTGCTGCTCCTATCGACCATCAAGTGATACTAACTTCAGAAGATTTTTGGTTTCTTTTACAGACACCATCGGTCTTTTACAGATTAATTACACAGGACCACAAAAAAAAGTTTTGTAGTTGAAGGGTGAGATACTATACCGTATGTTTTTTGGTGTGCTAAAAACGAATCCAAGATCAGAATTGACTTATCACCAAGAATTTAGCATAGCCTCAAAAAACACCATCTTATCTATACGTATTTTGGGGTGCTGAAATCGAAATCAAGGGCCCCCCATCATGTCAGCATTTTAACATAATCTTAAACACCTCAAAAATGATCAGAATTACGTCTGTAAGTAAATTTAAAAATTAAATGAGCAGACCACCATATCTATATGTATTTTGGGGTTCTTCCATTCACAGGTTGCTAGATTAAGATGAGTCCCCTCGCTTCTCGCCTACCGGATGCCTTATTAAAATGGTTCTCCGATAGTGAGAGGCGAGAGAACTTACTTGAATAAAGCACTTCGATAATGAGAAACGAGGGGACTCACTTAAATAAAACGCTGTGAGGGTAAAATGCTAGGGGAATTACCATAATAAGGCACATCGTAGATGATAGGCGATGGGACTCACTTTAATAAAGCCCACCAAGGGTGAAAAGCGATGGAAATCACCATAATCCACCATCCTGGGAATGAAATGGCTGGACTAATTGAAAATATTGCAAGATTCTGATGTGATAGGTCAATTCTGTTGACATATTTGCTTTCAGCGAATTAAAATACGTGTAGATATGGTAATCTGTTGTTTTTTTTTGCATTATGTTATATTATGGTTATAGTTTAATATTCTTGATGTAAGTTTCTTCTATTAGGTTATGTTAGGTTTAGAGTTCTTGGTGTAAAGTTCTTAGTGTAAGTTTCTTGCATTAGGTTTAGAGTTCTTTGTGTGAAGATTTTGGTGTAAGTTGCTTGCATTAGGTTATGTTAAGATTAGTGTTCTTGCATTAGGCTATGATAGGTTTAGATTTCTTGGTGTAAGTTTTTTGCATTAGGCTATGTTAGATTTAGAGTTTTTGGTGTACAATTCTTGCATTAGATTATGTTAGGTTTAGAATTCTGGTTGTTAAGTTCTTTGGAGGGTGATGTGCGAGGGGAATCACTATAATAAAGCATCCAGTGAGCGAGAAGCGAGGAGACTAACCTTACTAGAGCAACCTGTGAATAAAAGAGCTTTTTGAGGCTATTTCTTGTGTCATAATCGGTTTAAGCATCCCAAAATACATTTAATTCTTTAATTTACTTACAGACGTATTTCTGACCATTTTGGAGGTTATGTAAAATGCTGACGTGATGGGTGAATCCTAACCTTGGATTCGGTTTCAACACCCTAAAATACGTATAGATATGGTGGTCTGCTCGCTTACATTTTTAATTTATTTGTAAAAGTATTTTTGGTCATTTTCTAGGGATTTTTGACGTTAAGTCAAAATCCTTGAGTGATGAGTCAATTCTGACCTCGGATTCGTTTTCGGCACATCAAAAGACACACAGTATGGTATATCACCCTTCAACTACAAAACTTTTTGGTGGTACTGTGTTATCCAAATACCAAAATTGCCATCCTGAGCGACTTTAATCTGTATAACATCAACTGGCAGGGGGGGACGTATTCAAATACTACTGACGACCTAGGTCGTAAAGCTGGATCATTCTCAATCAGGTGTGGCTTTACTCAGCTTATCAATGAGTCAACACGGATCTCTGGTCGCGACGGAAAATTCACCAGTCTTCTTGACTTGACCTATTTTTAACCACCAATCCAGAGATTTACGCTGTCACTGTAAATCCACCTTTAGGTTCTTCCGGCCATAAACTGCCTTCGACATTGAGCATCCTACCGATCAACCACAAGGAGGCGCATAAACCGCGCAAGATTTGGCACTACAAGTATGCTTAATGGGAAGAACTAATGGAATATTTTCCAATTTTCTTGTAGTTAGCCATTGGTTTTAGATCTGCCGACCCATTTGGCTATGCTAAGGAGGTGTCCGATGTCATTTCGGCTGGCATGGAGCTGGCGGCGTCTCTTTTTTGAAGAAATCCCTTTCCAACAGCAAAGAAGCTGTTGGTTCTAAACATCTTTCCTAACAACAATAGCAGGAAAATCCTAATGTCCTACATCGAAACATCTTTGTCCGTACCTAGAACAGATTCAAAGAAATTAACGAGAAACCAAGGAGTTTCACAATCAAAAAATTAAAAACAAACTTCTTGCCTATTCCAACAATTCCAGGTCCTTTTGGTCAGTCGCTAAGACAGAATTTCATTAAATCCACTATACTACCACTCACATAGCCAGATAATACTATTGCAATTGTTATCTAACCTTTTTTGCTTCACATTCTACTGACGATTTCCAAGAAAATCCACCACACAACAATTCTCATAGTACAGTCAAAGATTCCTGATATTGTCTTCATACAGCGCATCATTAAACGTATTTTAATGAAGCAATACACCAAAAAAGCGTCTGTCGCTGACGGAATACCTGCCATACTACTCAAAAATGCGCGAGAACTAAAACCAGTTTCCTGTGAACTTTTCAACCTATCCTACAGAAATGGAATATTTTCTTCTTGCTGAAAATGCGCTACAGTTCAGCCAGTACAAAAAAAGGGCAAAAAGACCTTGCCACGCAACTATCGACCAGTCGCACTGCTTTCAATAATATCGAAAGTTTTGGAAAATGCTATCCAATCTTAAAATATTATTAGTGACCATCAGTATAGGATTCAACAATGATCTACAGGAGATCTTTTAACTTATATAACACAGGTTTGGAACAACGCATTTGAACACTTTGGAGAATCTTGAGAGGTTGCACTTGATATATCCAAGGCATTCGATCGTGTTTGCCATGATAGATTCTTTAAGCTGCTCCCTTATGGTGTACCTGCAAAGTTATGTTTATACAAACACTCCCGTGTTTCCTCAGAAAGCGTTCTTTTTAAGTAACAGTCGATGGATTTCTATCTACCACCTTCCCTACCGACGCCGGTATGTTCCATACTGTCTCCTAGTCTCTTTTTCATTTAGACTAACGATCTGCTGGAAAGGAGCAGGTATTCTCTTTAACTGCTAGACTATAAACATTTATACTTAAAACTTGTTTTATTAATTATTTTAACTAAAATCAAGAAAAATTTTCATAATATCATTGGAACTAGGCAATACTTACTGGCTCCTTTTTTTCTGAAATCATATCGTTCTACAACTATTGGTTCCTTTCTCTCTTCAAGTATTATGTTGTCTACCAAATTTAAAACCGATATCTTATTTCGCCTCAGATCTATCGTGCTGGCAGACTGACAGATAGACAGACGGAAAATAGAATTGTTTGTCTTAATCTAGGGACTGTCCACTGTAAATCGTAAACCCTGTTATTCGATATCAGACACTGTTTTGAACCGCATTAAAATGAGTACTCTTTGTGTTTTTACAATAAAGGCTTTCGTTATTAAACTGATAAAAATAAAATATGTCACTCTGTTCTTAACAGTTAGTGGAAACCAAACACCACCACAAATTAGATTAAAATGAAAGTGTTCTATGTTTGATGACCTATTTTTAATGATACATCACTTTTAATTTGAAAATAATTACTAAATCTTATACCAATTCAGTCATATGCAAATAGTATCTATTTAATTTACTTTTTTTCTAGAAATAGGCAATACTTACTGGCTCCTTTTTTTCTGAAATCATATCGTTCTACAACTATTGGTTCCTTTCTCTCTTCAAGTATTATGTTGTCTACCAAATTTAAAACCGATATCTTATTTCACCTCAGATCTATCGTGCCAGCAGACTGACAGATAGACAGACGGAAAATAGAATTATGTTTGTCTTAATCTAGGGACTTTCCACTGTAAATCGTAAACCCTGTTATTCGATATCAGACACTGTTTTAAACCGCATTAAAATGAGTACTCTTTATGTTTTTACAATAAAGGCTTTCGTTATTAAACTGATAAAAATAAAATATGTTACTCTGTTCTTAACAGTTAGTGGAAACCAAACACCACCACAAATTAGATTAAAATGAAAGTGTTTTATGTTTGATGACCTATTTTTAATGATACATCACCTTTAATTTGAAAATAATTACTAAATCTTCTAGAAATTTTTTTTAGTATTCAAGGAATTAGTTTCAAGAAAAGACATTTCTTTCTTTTAGGATTGATACCCCTTTCCTCCTCTTTTACTTATAAAGGCGCTTCCAATCGGCGCTGTTAAACATTAGAACTAAATTGACAAATATTTGCCATATACATCTGAAAAAATTGCCTAAGGTTTTTATCATTTCCAGTACACAACAGTTTTAATGACATGTTGAAAAAAACAATATATTTATAGTAGTTCAGTTAATTTCTTTGCTTCAAATTTTATAACAATATGTCTACGTTTACACGATTTATTTTGTAAACAAGATTTACCAAACCTCAGTAAAAACGTAAATGCTTAAAATGAACCAAGTTTTTTTTCCAGTTCCTTTAGTCAGTAAAAGAAGTGAAATCTAAGACGGTGTAAAGTTCCATCTCAGTCCCAAACTTGAAAAAACGATATTTGAAACTTAAGTTCTGAAATAAATTTAATACTATGTCAACTCGTCAGGCTTTTATCTGGTTTGTTTTCCAGTTTTATGAAGTAACTTATCTTAGATAAAGAGCTTTTAAGAAATAAGAGCTTAAGGAGCAGCAAGACTAAGTATTTTTTTAATTCTTTTTAGCTAATTTTTTACATTTTGGTAAAAACTAATGCCTCTAGTATTTACTTTTCTAAAACAACATTTTATTTTTTACGGACTCCGTATATATAATGTAGCATAATCTAGATTTCTAGAAATGAACCGCTTGATAGTATCCATTGCTTACCATAATAATATAATTGCTTACCATATACAATAGGTATATTGATCTTATCCTGTAAAGCAAAATAAAAACCTATACTTACGCTAAATTTCAAACTTCTAGGTTAACGGAACATACCCTATAATTTTGATAACTAAGTATAGTGAGAGTATTTCTAATTTTCTCGCTCTTCTACAGTGGACGCCAAAAATAAAATCGAATTTATTTAACTCATATTGCAAGCGAACCTGGCGTGAAGAATAAAGTGGAGATACAGGGCCAAACCCCAGTTCTTTAAATTTTGTTACTCTCTCAGAATATCACCGAAGTGGAGCCCAGGTTTTATCTACGAGAATATGTTGTGCGTTCGTTTGTCGATTTGTGAAAATCCCGACGTCTCATTACGCAAACCATCAGGTGCTATAAATATGCCCAAGAGTCTGTTAAAATATATTCCCAGTAAAAACTGTAAAAAATGCAATTGATACATGAACTAAAACCAACTGATACTGCTCGGACGTTTAACTTCGAATAAAATGATTTCCAAAAGAGGTGACATTAGTTAGCCTCAACGTAGCCCTGATTTGACGATGATGGTTTTTTTTTTCAAGAGTATATCTCAAATTAAAATTTACAAATATTCTGCATCAAGTGGCATCGATCACGGATACGACATGTTCAACGGTGGTCACTAATTACGCCAGTCACTGTAAAGAGAAATAATAGAATAATCGATCCAAAATCAGTATCAGTTTCGTGAGGAGATCATTTATTCGTATCTAAAATATACTACAATATAACCTGAGAAATCAGTTATCGCAATGTTATTCGAAAAGTCAATTCAGAAAGCCGCTATACAACACGTGTAAAAAGATGTTCCAGCAGTTTCGCTGCGGGATCAAGAAAGGTATTTTGTATTTGGTGAAATTAGAGGAGCATGATTCATTATAAGAGCTTCTACCTGTTTAGACCGCCATTTGTAATGTGCCAGCTACAACGTGTGAGTGACTCTTCTTCTCCTTCTTGTTTATTTTAGGGCTTTGTTTCTGCTACTATCCTCCAACTGAACCGGATGTCCATCTTTCTTGCCACCTCTTCGGTGGTCGGCCTGAAGGTCTACTACCGTGGGGCATCTGATCTTTAGCCCACTTTGCGATTTTATTCTGATCCATCCTCTACGTGCTTTCTCTATTGTCCTCCTCTGGATCTGACCCATCTGACTATGTCTTTTACTTGCAGTTCTTCTCTTATGGTGCTGCTCCTAATTTCATTTCAGTGTTACTCTTTTTATTGTTCTTAGAATCTTAATTTCAGCTGCATATTGATTTCACACAAAACTTGTAAATCTTCACCTTAGTTTCAGTTGATATGTGTCTATTAGATTTCTATTACTTGAAATTTGTGATTCAAGGTACTCGAATTTCACCACTTGCTCTATCATCTTCCTGTCTTCCGCCAACTTACACCGAATGGGATTTGGTTTTTTTCTGAGGAAAAGTCATCATGTACTTTTCCGCTACCTTTTTAAATCTAAATGATCGGCGTTGTAAATCATCCTCATTCTCTACTGGTAATGTGGCGTCATCCACATAGCATAATCTATTTAGTGATTTGTCGGCCTATGCCTTCTTTTTTTAACATATTTAATTATTTCGTTCATCACTATATTAAAGAATGTAGGGCGTAAGCTATCACACTGTCGTATTCCAGTCCTGATGTTCATTTCATTCATTAGTTTTTGATTGACTTTGATGTATATTTCGTTATTGTTATTATTTTTGGACGGAAGCCCTGCTGTTCCTCATACATTCCGACCTTGAGCACAATTCTTTATGCTAGCAGTTTCGTGAATACCTTAAGAACGGCGCTCAGTAAGGTTTATTCATCTATGTTTTTTTTGTTTTTTTTTTCGCCTTTTTTAAATATGCGGATAATTATACTTGTTTTCCAATCTTCTGAAATCATCTCTGCTTAGGGGATATTGTTAAAAAGTTTCGTTATTTCTTTGGCAGAGGCCTCTCCCCTTATTTTAGCATTTTAGTACTAACATCACCTACAGATTTTCTATTTTTTAGCTTTTCCAGTATTCGCACTACTTCTGCTAATCTAATTTCGGTGTAAGGCGTCGTTGATTCTGTCTTCTGTTCCTGATCATCTTGGTTGGTTTCATTTTCAAGCTGATCTCTATACATTTCTTAATTGTATGATAATTATTTTTCTGGACTGATAGTTGTCACTTGTATTTCTTCATTTATTGGTTTCTTCCTATTTCTTAACATCTTCCACACTTTCCTTTGCCCTCCGTATTAAGTCGTGTTGCATTTTCATTGAGAAGTTCTCCCAATATCCCTCTTTAATGGTAGAATCGCCTGGTTAACTCGATTCCTTACTCTTTTGTATTTGTTGAGTGCTTTTAGTGTTTTATTATTTCTATATTGTATGTGTAATTCCTGTTTTTTCCTTTGCTAGCTATTCCACTTCTATGAATCATGGTGTATTGTTTCTTGTTCGATTTATGTTGATTTTTCTCACCCTTACACTTGATTTAATGTTCAATGAGATTTTTTCCCAGGTCTTGTTCACGTTATCTTGTTCTTTAATGTGATTGTTGATGATTTTTTGTTTTAGTCTTTCTTGGTATAGTATTATTGTACTATAGTTCTTAAAGAATTCTGTGTTATATTTTAATATATATTCCGCAGGCTTTTTCTTTTATATGTTTATTTTTGACGATTAAACCATATTCTGTTGTTGCATTTTCCGACGTCAGTATCCTTACATCTAGAATTTCTTTGAGGTGTATGCTTTGATTTGTAATGACAAAGTCTATTATCGATTTATGTCCCCTTAAATTGTTAAATTTGTATTCGGGCTTGTGGTCAAAGTATGTATTGTTAATGCGAAGTTCTTGTTGTGCGCAGGTTGTTAATAACATTTCGCCGTTGTTGTCTATAGTGTGTTCGTTGAGTCCCTGCAGTACTCATTGAATGGAGATATTACCAAGTCTTAAGTTCCTTAAAGAATATTGTTTCTTTACTTGGTATTTTTTTCAAAGTGTCTTCTAGTTTTCGTTCTTCTTTACCTGTATAGAAAAAAAAACTTTCTACTGACAGTGGTAGAAGGATGGTAATACTGGATAATATCTGACCTCATACAGCAAAAAAGACCCTGGAATCCATCTCAGATTTTGGCTGAAAAATTCCAATTTCTACAATGCTACGAGTACCTTATTGGGATTCTCAGTTCGAACAATTCATTACATCATAATTTTTCCATTCCAGAATCCTCGCCTTGTCTAAGAGATTGTAATGATGTGTAGGAAGCAAGTGGGATTACTTTATTGATCAAGTGTGTATTAGCTTTTTTTTACAGACAAATGTCAGTGTTTGTGTATAATTATTTTACACACCAAATAAAAAAGAACGGTAAAGTGACCAAAAATTATCCCTCGCTTTTTAAATTTATTAGAACTTTTTTATGTTGAATTCCATATTCAATATGTTGTATTGATTGAACCATAACGCCCTCACTAACACAGCATTATCCATACAATATTGTTAGTTTGCTAAGCTAATTATCTAATGAAATAAAATGTAGATATAGACTGCTTGGCATTATATTTAAAATTTACAATATATTCATATAACAAAGAAAATTTCCTGAAATTTAAAAAATAATAATAGAATAAATAACCAAGCATACGATCATGTAAAGATGTTCCTATTAAACATTAACGCGGGCATTCAACTTTAAATTTAGGTAGGCAGGTCCCTAAATTGGTTAATAGCATTCATAATTAATATATAAATTAAGAAGATATTTAAACTACTTTCAGACTACAACCTGTTTGTCACTGTGTGGATATGTCCATGTCCACACCCCGAGTTATATGAAACGACAATAACAGATTTCGTGCAATATCAGGATCCTTTTAGTTTTCCTAGTGGACCCAATTTCGCTGCTTTATGTAGGCCACAATTTCTGGTACTAACATTTTTTTGACCAATTTTTAAGTAGGACGCTAACCTATTTTTTATTTAAGAAGAAATTATAATATCTCAATATTAGTCTGACACATATTTTTATCAGAACAGTTAGTAATCAGTCAATGTTATCGAATTATCTTTTATGACCTTATAAATATATTTTTGTTTTGGTATTTACATATAATATCGGTTATATAAATATAAATTCAAAATCTCGTTTATTGTTTCTTATCACAGTATAGATGGATTTAGAACACTACGGATACTCATGAAATTTACTTTATTTAAGTAATGAAAACATATTTAAAAGTTGACAGAATATATAATAGCCCAAGAAAATGATTTTATTTAATAAATACAAAAAAAATGTTTGGAAATAATTTAATTATAATAATAATCTTAACCATTTTTTTTTAAATAGTTTGATGTTAGTTTTTAGTTTTTTACTAAATTCAAGGTTCGGCCGAATATCTTTTTAATTAGGTGCAAATGTTCAAATTTAAGATTCATGTGTGAAAAGTGACCATACGGTTCAGCAGACCATTTTTCGTACGTTATCAGAATTATTTTCTTTTTCTGTTTTATTATTAATTTCATTATTATTATATCTCTAGCTCTTTCGCTAACATTGTTTTTCGGTCGTTTCTCTTACGACAGTCGAAACCCGTAAAGGATTTGCCGAAGTAAATTTATATCATTTATAAATATTTAATGATACCTAATCTATATATAGAAATAACAAGCCTAGCATATTTACACTAAAACACTGTCATACATCTAATCTACCTTGAAGGACTTCCAGAATAAAAAAAATTCCTTGGTTCAATAGTTTCCTCAGTGCCATTAAAAGTTTAATCTAATGAAGGGCATAGTTTTAGCTTATAGAACAGAAAGTACACGTTATATACACACGTTATAAATAACAATTGAATATTTCCTTAACAGATCGAGAAAGCGACCCGAAATTTTGACCTGTCGACTAACCGTCTGCCTAGTTGTTTCTATCGGGTGAGTCGAATAAAAGCCTTTAACTTTAATTTTGCGGCCTCCGTGCCCTGGAATGCCCAGATAGGGCCCAAAATGCTACATGCAAAAATGGACTGTCGTTTAACCACATGAATCAAATACCATAACATTTGTTGACACTAAAAGTAACGAGCGCCCCAAAGGGCAGACGCCGCCGAAACCGGACACAGCTTTAGGGCCCAAAAAACGTCGATTCAATAATTGACTGTCATTTAACAATATAAAATAAATAAATTTAGTTTGTTCTTGATCAAATAAAAGGAAACATGCAAAAGGTCGCCGCCATACCGGAGGACGAAGCTGGACCCGCTTTTTCCAGCCAACAACCGTTAGGTAAAAATAAGGAAACCACGGCTATAATGGTTTTTGGCTGTAAAAAGTGGGTCCAGCTTCATCCTCCGGTATTGGCGGCGTCCTTTTGCAGGTTCCCTCTTATTTTATCACAAACAAACTAAAGGATCAATAAGGGCGGTTTTCGGCTCAATCAGAAAATCACCCAAAACACATGAAATACATTTCCTGGGTCCAGACAAATAATATTCAATCGATTCTAGCCTAAACGGATACACCCCCTCCCCCTACATCCCCCTATATCATCTGAAAGTCTTCAAAGTAAGAATTTAAAACAAAACCCATGGAATATGTTACTTTGACGAACAAAAACAATTTAGTCAACTATAGTGTAAACGAGCTTTTCCCTACCCCAATACTCTCTCCCCCTTACCACCCAATCATGTAAGTAAGAGTTTCTTTCAAAAAATGACTGAAAATACACGAAATACATTGCTTGAGAAATAAATGGATAAGAGATTTTGAGTATTTTAAGGAGGCCTCAATCCAGAGTTTGATATTGGGACAATAGTCCCACTTATGAGCGACATCGGATAACAACTCCTTTTTTTCAGTCAGATACGTAATTTTTTTGCAGAATATAAATGTAATTCATAGAGAGGATATTTGACAGAGGTTGCGCTTATATTATACTAGGGGGTATTTTACACAACTATCTGGAAGTGCCTAAAAGGTGTCTGAAAGATGTCAGGAAGTGTTTAAAAAGTTCCTGTAAGGTGTCTGGAGCCAGCAGAACAACTCGATGAAGAAGGATCGAAAGAATTGGTATTTATTTGGCGTGGTCATAGGAGTGGTGTGGTCTTACTTAAGCATGTTCCATGTACGCTGTTTGTGTTTTGACACAAGCCTTGGCTGTTGCTTTTATAACGTAATGTAATTGATGTAAAGATATTTAATGTAATGTAACGTGAAGTAATGTCATGTAATGTAATTAATGTAAGATGATGTAATGTAATGTAGTGTACTATAATATAATAGTAGTGATATAATGTCATGTGATTTAATGAAGCGGGATACGGTATGTTTTATACGATAAGGCAAGCAGTCTTAAAGGTTCCAGTTATTAAATCTTGTTTAAGTTAGATTTTTTGATTGCATTTTTAAGTTGATTATTTTCTTTTCACGCTAATTAAGCACCCCAAAGAGAACAGGTATCTCTCCTCTCTGTTGTTCCTGGATAACGCTAAGAGTAGAGATAAACTCCTATTTAATTAAAAAGACTGTATTCACGATTTAGAATTTTTTTGGATTAAGACCCATAATAAGTTTAGTGTTACAACTAAAACTTCTTAAATAGGCTTTTTTTGGAAATGAAAATTTACGTATTCATATTAGACAATAAAGTCCATTTTTATTGAATTTTTATTTGTGACTATTATAAAAAAGTCGTACGTGTTATCAATTTTAAGTGCAGCTGACCTTATAGAATGCTTTCTACAAAGTTCTCTTTGAAATTGTTTTTTGTCATTTATAATTCAAAAAGAACCATTTACAAGTATTTTTATGACAAAAACAATTGCTTGTAATTTTACCATTATAGGCCGTTTCTGGGGTCCGAATCGGTTTTTTTTTAGTTTCTGAAGCTACTATTCAATGTACATTTATATTCTACAAAAAAAATTGTGTATCTGATTGAAAAAAAGGAGTTTTGGTCCGATGAGACTCATAAGTGAGACCATTGTCCCAATGTCGAACTCTACTGGATTGATGCCTCCTTAAAATCCTAAAAAATCCCTTGTTCATTTCTTTCTCAAGCAAGCGTATTTTGAGTCATTTCTTGGGTGAAACTCTTACATGATTTTAGAGAGGTAAGGGGGAGGGGTATTAGGGTGGAAAAAACGCTCGTTTACACTATAGTTGACTATATTGTTTTTGTTGGTCAAAGTAATATATTCCATGGGTTTTAAATTCCTACTTTTTAGATTAGATTTTTGGATAATATAGGAGGACGTACATAGAATAGGGGTGTCTAAGGAGGAGTGTATCCGTTTAGGCTAGAATCGATTGAATATTTTTTGTCTGAACTCAGGGAATGTATTTCATGTGTTTTGGGTGGTTTTCTGATTGGACCGAAAACCGCCCTTATTGACCCTCCTCCTTTATTGATTTTATATTGCTAAATGACGGATCGACGTTTTTTGGGCCTTAGAGCTGGGTCCGGTCTCGGCGGCGTCTGCCCTTTATGGCCCTCGACTTTTTTAGTAACAACAAATATTATGATACTTGATTCAAGTGGTTAAACGACATTTTTGAATGTAGCATTTTGGGCCTTATCTGGGCAATCCAGGGCACGGGGGCCGCAAGATCAACGTTAAAGGCTTTTATTTGACTTGCCCGATAGAATGAACAACTAAGCAGACGGTTAGTGCATAGGTCAAAATTTCGGGGCGCCCTCTTGGTCTATAATTTTTATTTGAATAAGTTATGTATAACCTCATATAACCAGCTTTTAAAATAAATGATAGTGCTACACCGTTACATATCCAAGGTAGGTTTACTACACGACAGCAGGGAGACCATTTAATTCTCTTACCGGGGTAACATGGAAATAAAATAAGTTTTTTTTTTTTAAAATAGATTATAGCCTCACGTTGGAGCGCTATTTTATAAAGTCCGCATAGTTTGTCTTCCGTTGTGTAAAAAAATGTTTTTGGGACATATTTCACAAAAAGTTAACTTTAGGTCAGGTTTAAATTATTAAATATAACATATTGATACTTAAAGGGAAGTAATTTGTATTAATAAGTTGCAATATATGTGGAAACAATTATAATCTGTATTTCTTTTTTTTTAGATATACGCCTAGAAACCTAAATTATCGGCTCACCTGACTCACGTTAAAGGTTAGTAATTATAATTAATTATTGTTCATACCTTATTTTTAAGTCCATAGCACATATCTTTTCCAAAATATCTTTAGTTCTAACTCGTACAATATAATATCTTCTCAGTACTTGCGTATTTGACCCGATTAGGGTTTTTAATGCAATAATCGTACTCGTAACTTACCGGTACACTTCCGGCAAATTACCTGTAAAATTGGAATCAAAATTAGCGATGAATTACACAGAACATTAAATGTTAAGTAATTGTGAGATTTTACATTTTTTTAGTGAATTTTTACTTACCTTTGTTCCTGATTCTTATATTTTAATTATTATTCTTATTAAAATTTATTACCAGTTATAATAAGGTAAGGTAGTAATGCCTTAATGAGAAATTTAACAAAAGCTCTGGCATACCATCAGCCTGTAAATATATAGAAGTGGTAAATAATATGACTAAAATAAAATTTATTTCAAAACATACATTTTTTGTCAAATATTAAAAATAACTAAACGTATTTCTCTTGCGCCTTGACATCCAAACCAAGGGATTAGGCTTGTGAGATTATTGAAGAAAGAAAAGGTCTTTAGGTCGTAAGCCAGTTTAGAAAATCACTAAAAAAGAAATCTTTAAAGGTCATAAAATTTATATTAAAATATGTAGCAAGCGACTTACTTAAAGTAAAATTAATATTAAGGCAAAGATAAATGAAAAATTGAGATAGTATATAATCGTAACATAATTAATTATCCCCAATCGTATCACATATTACCATTCTTCGTTATTATCTCCTTCTAAAGCAATTTTCGGGGCACTTCGTTCATCACTGTGACGACCACTCACACAAATTAAGTCTAAATTAAAGTTTTTTCCAAGAAATGTATTGAATTCCAAATATAATTAAATTTTTTCGCACAGAAACTAGAAGTGTCAGTGTACCTAACCGGCAGATGTGCAAATCCTAATCGGTGTCGAGTGCTCCTCTAGTTAAATTTGCGTACAAAAAGTTAATAAAATAGAAATATGCAGACACTTTCGTCTCGAATGGCAACAGTGTATTATAAATTTTCGGATTATATCCAAATCACAAAGATAAATCCACATATGTAAGAATTCGGAAAAATTACCAGTAATATACCGGTAATTCACCATTTTGTTGTACCGGTACAATTTGAATTCTACCGATTATTTTAAAACTTTAAACCCAATATACAGGTATTTGAATCCATAAATTCTGTGAAGCTAACTTTGATCAGCAATAAGAAAAATATTCGGTAATTTTCCAAAGTTTGTTCAATAAGACAGGAATTAGAATTTATGCCTTTTACCCTCTACTAAAAAAGGAAGGCGAGGTTGTCAAATGTTGCGTTTTTCCTAAAACTTTTTAATATTATCTATCAATATATTATTGTCATTGAATGATAATATTCTTAGAATGTATTCTTGCAGTATATATTTATATAAACTAAATAATTTCGTCTTTAATTAGTTTTGTAAATAAGACCACTACAAAGTTCAAATATATATTTTGCGTAGCTACTTAAACCTAATAACATATGTACTGCATATAACACCAAATAAGACAATTTCGCAATAATTATAATATGCTTTCTCTACCTGGTCAACCCATCTGTTGTCGGCAATACGTTGACCTTTTTTTAATATTCTCAATTAAGATTCATATTTGTCATTATTTTGATGACAAATACCTAACGTAACTAAGTTTTTTTTTATGCAACTAGTTCCATCCCTAAATTATGAAAGAAGCTGTTGCTTCTAAACATCTTGCCAATCGACAATTGCGTGAAAATCCTAACGTTATAAATCGTAACATATTTGATTGTACCCGGAACAGTTGCACAGGAATTATCGACGAAATCCAGGAGGCACACAATCAAAAAAATTAAAATTTTAGGTCCTTTTGATCAGTCGCTAAGGTCATTAGTCAATATTTCCCTAAATCCACTGTACCACCACTGACACGACCAGATAATGTTATTGCAACAACACCTGTTAAGCCAACTTGTTGACTGAACTTTTTGCTTCATCTTCTAATGTCGATTTCCAAGGAAAAACACCCCCCTCTATTCTTATATGCAGTCAAGGATACCCGATATTCTCTTCAACAGCGTATCTAAAAACTTTAAACTAATTCCAAATTTAAAAAATAAAGAAAAACATATAATACATTTTGCTTTACTGAAACAATATATTAGACATGGAATCACAAAATTAAGAAATGATTCTCAAAACGTATTTGATAAAAATAACTATAATTTAGCAAATAACAGTATGTGTGGCAAGGCAATGGAAATGTTGATAAAAGGAATAATATACGGTTCGTCACTTATTGATCCAAGAATGTTACAAAAGATGGTACTGAGAACCTTACTGCAAAACCTTTATTTAAAGATTATATTATATTTTCTGAAAATCTTGCTGCTATTCCAATGCAAAAACTATTAGTCAAATCTAATAAACCTCTTTGTGTGAAATTTTCAATTTTAGATATATCTAAAACAATAATATACGATTTCATTTATAATTTTTGAAAACCTTTATATAGAAAAAAGGTCAAATTCTTACACACTGATATTGCTTCCTTCATTTTAGAACTCGGAACTATTATTGTTTATGAAGATTCTGATGAACCAATAGAAAGTTTTTATGGCAAGTATATTGGGTCAAAACAAAACCTAATTTGCTTAAGAAAGCTAAGAGAATTAAAAAAGCTAGTATTAAAAATCAAATAAATTTTTTACATTACAAGGATGTTGTAGAGAATAACTCAAAAATCTTCTGTACTAGGTATTTGTTTAGATCTCGTCTGCATAAAGTGTAGTGGCAAGTAAGTAAGGCTTTAGCGTCTTCAAACGACAAGAGATTTAAAGTTCCCAACAGTTTTGACACATTAGCTTGGAGTCACCAGGATATTCCTTTTTTATTAGTGGTTCATGGAACATGATGGTGAATTATAATTTTTTCTTCTATTTAAAATAATAATGATGAAAGTTTAGTATTTAAAAACCTAGAAGCATAAAATTATTCAGTAAGCATATCAAGCATGGACTAAACAAGAGCCCTTTTAAAAACATATAAAAGCTATATATGTTTGCTCAATACCATGAAATGAGTCTACTATCGGTCATATATATCCACTAAGCAATATTTTCGTAGATATCTTTTTTTTTATTGTGTTTTATGGCGTTGGCGTATACCAATTAGCCAGCTTTCTCACTTTATTTTTCATACACACAAATCTACACACACATACATGGGACAAATCACAAATACCCAGCTGACACACGGAATCGAACCGCTGACCTCTTGATCAACAGCAGGCACCTTAACCCACTGCGCCAATCGGTCCGGCCTCGTAGATATCAATCGTCTAAACATATAACACGTAGGCTGAAAATTTTTTGGTTTATCTACTTAAAACAATTTTTTTTTGCAAAATTCGACTTTATTCATCAATATAGTCTCCTTCAAGAGCGATACAATCAGTCCGACGCCTTTCTGACATTTCTATACCTTTCTTGTAGAAGGATTTGTCTTTGCCTTCAAAACAAACCTCAGTTTCGGCAATAACTTCTTCATTGGAGCCAAATCTCTTTTCCGCGAGCATTTATTTTGAGGTCTGTGAATAGATAATAGTGGCTGGCTGGGGCCAAGTCTGGAGAATACGGTGGATGAGGAAGCAATTCGAACTTCAATTCATGCAGTTTTGCCATCGTAACCATTGACTTATGACACGGTGCATTGTCTTGATGAAAGAGCACTTTTTTCTTGTTCATTTGGAACCGTTTCTTTGCGATTTCTGCCTTCAAATGTACCAATAACTTTATATCATATTTGTTATTGATGGTTTTTCCCTTCTTAGTATCGTCGATAAAAATGATTCCATGCGCATCCCAAAATACAGAGGCCAAAACCTTCCCAGCCGACTGTTGTATCTTTGGTCGCTTCGGCAGCTGACCGCAGATTTGATTCCGATATATAGTGGTGGAGTCATGTTTCATCCATTTTCACATATCGCATGAAAAAATTCTTTTTATTGCACTTAAACACGTTGTTGAGCAAACGCGGTACCCATTTCGAACAGAGGAAATGTTCATGCAAAATTTGACCAACACGTTCTTTTGATATATTTAGGGTGACAGCTGTCTCACACAATTCCACTTTACGGTCATCCAAAATAATTTTGTGGATTTTTTTTTATGTTTTCTAGTGTAACCACCTTATTTCGGCGTTCAGAGCGTTCAGCATTATTTGTATCTGTACGACTGCGTTTAAATTCAGCATACTAGTAAATAATAAGTGATTTCCCAGAGGCAGAGTCCCCGTAACGAAAATATCATAGTTTCTCTTGCTTTTCCTGACTGTATATATTAATATTAAATACTCTAATTTTTCGTGGGACTAGACATGATTCACAGTAAAAACTTTTAATTTGATAAGATTAGTATATATTATTCATAATCTCGACTAATAAGTGAATAATTGTGCTAATAATAAAAAGTTACTGAAACATTAACAGGAAAAAGTGACGACATTTTATATGGCGCCATCCTATTCGTCATAGATTTATCAAACCTTTTTAATTAGCAACTAGGTAATTATATTTCTAGGAAACCTGATTTGAAAATAATTTTATTTAATTGCAATACGAATTTATTCATATTCTATTTGTTAGTATAGGTAATTAAATATGGTGTAATAATTTACTAAGCTAATAACCGTGTAAAACACAAAAGCTTTAATAAAGGTAATATCTTAGAATACATTGACTTCCTTATCTGAGGATAAATATTAACATACGTTATTTCTATTTGATATTAGAATTTGAACCCAGTTTTATATACGATAAGCATTTCTTATATGTAGGTGTAATCATTATACACGTACATTGTGATATTGAAGTCACTGCTGGTAACTAAACATTCAATTTTTGACTTGACTTAATTTAAATCTTGTTTAAATTTAACGGACATCCTGTCTTTACAACAAACTTTAATACTGTCATAATATTTTACCAGCCGAATTATTAAAAAATTTACCGCAGCCGAGAAGTTCGAATAACGCTCTAAAAGTGTTGGAAGAGGAACAATCATTATAACCAAAAAAACAGAATATAGTATTTAGTAGAAATCAAAGAGATCTGTATATTAGGGATAGATATTTTAACAATTAGCACTAGTATCGTTTTACTATCTCAGTAGTACGTTTACGATCATAAACACATTATGACTTATAACATAACGTTTAAAATCTAGCTTTTTTCCCAAAATAGGTACAATTTTACATTGTACTTTATCAGGGTTGTGTTAAAATATGCTTGTTTCATACGGCCATCGCTATTATCAAAGGAGAAATAAATACTAGGGCCTCCATATTTTTAAAATATATAAAAAAAGCCGTCATTTATTTTTTTCGATAAACTTTAAGAGATTAATTGAATGAATTAAATACCTACAACGAATTTTAAAACTCTCAATTTATCACTCTTGTAGAACCATGACTCAAGACTCCTGACCAGCAAAATCAGTAATCTATTGTTATTTATACAGTCTTAAGAATTAAGTAATACTTTACTAATCAAAATCAATGTACGTCAATGTACTAATCTTCAGTAGTTACTGCTACTGCTACAAGGACTGACTACCTTGATTTTTGAAATCATATTTTTTAGTTGTTTACGATTTTTTTTGGCAATTTTTTTTGCTCTGGCCTTTTCAGTAACTTCTTGACAGATCATATTATAACTTATCTTCATTATGCACTCTGACCTTACCATGTCGACCAATAACCAGTTCCGTTAATCTATGAGCAGATTGCCCATTAGAGAGAATGTTAGTTCCAGAGCAGCATTGCTAACAGGTATTTAGAAAACTTTTCCTAGTTTTGCTAATTTTGTAAAATTTGTTGCTTTTAAAGAAGTAATATATATATATATATATATATATATATATATATATATATATATATATATATATATATATAAATATATATATATATATATATATATATATATATATATATATATATATATATATATATATTTACATATATTATATATATACATATATATATATATATATATATATATATATATATATATATATATATATATATATATATATATATATATATATATATATATATATATATATATATATATATATATATATATATATATATATATATATATATATATATATATATATATATATAAAAATACAATCTTAATTGGGGAGCTCGGCAAATTTGGGCGTGATAGGAGATCACACAATTTTCATTAAGCCGCCAATATTTCGGTCCTGGATTGGGACCTTCTTCAGGGCAGAACTGAAAAGAAGAACAGAGCGAATTCACTGATAGTGTCTGGGACAACTTTAAATTAATGATGTTATTAGGTTGTTATAATAAATAAAATTAGTGTGGAACAAGAATAAGATATTAGTCATAATAAGTTAAAAAACTCACATGAGAAGTGCAAAGATTTCGTTAGCCTGAATGGCCGTAGGTTGTACATAAAAAAGTTGTTACATATAAAAGTTGGTTAATCCATAAAATATACAAAATACACATTAAAACACTGTAGACAAAATTCTAAAAAAACAAATTTAACACATGGATGTAATTGGGAACCTTGGATGTTGAAAACATCATTAATTATTTCACTTGTGACCACCACATATGGCCACCGCCATTTAGGAACAAATGACAAGAACGACAGGAGACAGCTACCCGACAGAGATAAGGGGTTTAGTCAAGAAAACTCAATTAACCAGAATGCGGGGTCGACACCTGGAAGGAACCGATAGAAAAGGAAGTACAAATATTGGACCCTAAGTGAGAGAGAGGTAGCCAATTGAGCGACCAAAACCACCCGGTATGTTTTCAACATCCAAGGTTCCCAATTACATCCATGTGTTAAATTTGTTTTTTAGAATTTTGTCTACAGTGTTTTAATATGTATTTTGTATATTTTATGGATTAACCAACTTTTATATGTAACAACTTTTTTATGTACAACCTACGGCCATTCAGGCTAACGAAATCTTTGCACTTCTCATGTGAGTTTTTTAACTTATTATGACTAATATCTTATTCTTGTTCCACACTAATTTTATTTATTATAACAACCTAATAACATCATTAATTTAAAGTTGTCCTAGACACTATCAGTGAATTCGCTCTGTTCTTCTTTTCAGTTCTGCCCTGAAGAAGGTCCCAATCCAGGACCGAAATATTGGCGGCTTAATGAAAATTGTGTGATCTCCTATCACGCCCAAATTTGCCGAGCTCCCCAATTAAGATTGTATTTTTAATAATTTTGGTAGATACGGCAACATTTTGCTTTCTTTATTATATATATATATATATATATATATATATATATATATATATATATATATATATATATATATATATATATATATATATATTTATATATATATATATATATATATATATATATATATATATATATATATATATATATATATATATATATATATATATATTTATATATATTTATATATATATATATATATATTTATATATATTTATATATATATATATATATATATATATATATATATATATATATATATATATATATATATATACACATGCATGCATATATACAGTCAGTCCAAAAAGTCTCCATATACCACCTGCTTTCTATACTATTTTTCTGTTATGTTTAACTAATTAATTGGAACTATGTACATTGTAAACTAATATAAATCAACGGGTTCCTATAAAATTTAACCACGCTCCGATCTTCCCAAGAAACCGACTCCATGTGAAGAGACCAGTATTATTAGACAAATAATTATAGATCCCAAGATAACTGCACCAAAATTAAAAGGAGAAGTATGGGAACTATTTTCGAAAAATGTTTGTTCACAAACAGTGAGAAGTTGTTTACACAGGGCAGGCTATAAGGGGTGTGCAACCTGAAAAAGCCGTTAATTTCGGAAGCTAATCGCTAAAAGCGGTTAACTTTTGCTAGGGAATACGTTACTAAACCTCCGTAATATTTAGTAATGAAACTAAAATTAACCTTTTTGGGTCTGATGGCAGAACTAAAATTTGGAGAAAGGAGAATATCGCATTCAATATTAAAAACATTTGTTCCACGTTGAGACAAGAGGGTGGCAGTGTTCTGCTTTGGGGATGCATGTCCGCTGGAGGGGTTGGAAATTTACATTTTATTAATGGTACCATGAATCATCATGTTTATCTGAACATTTTGAGAGACAATTTAAGAGAAAGTGTTCAAAAATTAGCACTCGAAAAAAGATACATTTTCCAACAGGATAATAATCCGAAACATACCGCAAACTTGGTGCGAGAACGGATGATCCATAATGTGCGACAGCAGCGTCATACACCTCCCCAATCACCTGATGTTAACCCCATCGAGCATTTATGGGAGGAACTTAAACGTCGCGTTCGCAAACATAATGTTTCAAATAGAAAAGGATTAAAAAATAGAATATTGAACTAATGGAGAACGTGCCAAGCTGGTTGCAAGCATGAAAAAAAGGTTACAGGAGATTATCAAGGCCAACGGCGATTCCACTAGATATTAGTTTAAACTCCGTCAAACTATTATTGGTAATTGTTAAGTGTATGGAGACTTTATTGACATTAATTTTATTTACATTTTTATAACAATGATGTAACTTCTAAATAAAATGTTCCGTAGTTGTTTTTAATACTAATCCTCATTGATTAAGTTTCAGATTAAGATGTTTTCTCATAGTTCCAATTAATTAGTTAAACATAACACAAAATTAGTTTAGAAAGCAGGTGGTGTATGGAGATTTTTGGAGATATATATATATATATATATATATATATATATATATATATATATATATATATATATATATATATATATATATATATATATATATATATATATATATATATATATATATATATATATATATATATATATACATATATATATACATAAATATATATATATATATATATATATATATATATATATATATATATATATATATATATCCATCCCTCTTGCTATTGCAGTGGAAGGAATTTGAAAACAAAAATCTTTCACCCTAATCTCATTTATTTCCTCAGTACAAGGAGTAACAAATAAATTCTTTAAACAACGTCGTCAGGACCTAAATATAACACAAAATACACAGCCACACCTGTACATTATCCGATCATTCTGACCGTTAAAATAATTTAAACAAATCAGATAATAATAGTAGTAACACCTCTCATTTGGTTAGGAAGTTCTTAACTGTATAAGAACCTAATTGGAGTAACTAACCTCTATACTAATTGATATAATTACCCAAACCTTTTTAATGTCTAATCCAGAATTTGTATACGGGATCACGGTTTAAAAACAGTAATAATGATAATAATAATAATATAGCTATTATTTATAAATGTTTAAAAAAATACAGTAGGTGAAGTTGAAGCTATAAACTTCCTCACTTAACCTAAATAAAATTCGTATATAATAAATTTTAGCAATAATAGTTCATTTTCTTTTTTTATTTTATAGTTTGGGTAAACAAATGTACAACGGTGATACACCCACCTTATAGTCAATTCTAAGAATCCTCGTCCTGTCGTAGACCTTTGCTAGTGTTTTCCGCAATTTTGTCTGCCTCTACTTGTAACATGTAAAAACATACCTAACTAACATTTTATATCCATCTAAAAAATTACCTCATCAGGGAATTAGTTATTTATACATTTTTTAATATGATAAAATGGGTAAAAAGTGTAAGATACTTTAGTCAAATTTCAGAACGCTTCGGGACTCACATTTTAATAACTGTTTAATGACTTCCACCCGGAATGTTTTTTTTTAGATCAATGTGAAAACCATACGAATGTTCATAAATATGTTTATTTCTAACATATACGCATAAAGTATCTAATTTCTGCAACTTAAAATTAATTAAGAAAGTTTTAGTTCTGGAACTAATGTACAAAAAAAATTACCCTTCGGTAATGAATTTTTTGAGAATGAAATTTTATCAACGTCATCCTCACCAAAGCACGGCTCCACAACCTGAACATGCCCCCCGCATATAGAAGGAGAAACACCGGTGACATTCCGTGCAGTATTATAACCATCCCGGAAATGAGCAGGAAAAGCATTAACAATGTCACCTGGATTATTGAAATTTGAATTTTGATATGTGTGTATTCTTCGCTGTTGACATATTTATTTTGACTTCATAGAAATTTATCCAGTGTTTTCAAATTTATATTCTTACATTCGAAGAACAATGATATATATTCTAGGATAAGTGTTTTTTCGTATGCCGTCTTATCACTCAGTAAAAATTCGATAATTTTTATAACCACATAGGAAGATGCTTATGACAAAATAAAACAGAATATAATTTAAATGTTAATAAAATACATTTAACAAAGCTGGATAAGTTAATATAAAATCAACTTAAAGTCAGCACTAACGAACAATTTCATTTTAAAGAACAAAGGGTATAAGCGTTTTTTCTCACTGTCGAATCTGGAAAGTGATTGGTGATCGACCACGCTTTGAAAATTTAATTTGTTAGGCTAGTTAGCATTCTATTTCAGATAAATGCGATTCTTTAAATGATTCTCCATAAATAATAACTGTCGTGTGAAAAACATGTTGAGAGTCATTTGTCATAGTCCATATATGTAGTATCAAGACCATTCCGGAAACTTCTAATTCACTTTTCCCTTAAGGCTCATTCACGGTGTGAGGAGTCACTTACTGTTAAGAGGCGGAAGGCAGAGAGGAAAAAGCAGAAACCGCGTGGCCGTAGCGAATCAAAAAACTTAAACCCAAAAGAAAAAGCTGACTTAAAAATCTCTGAATGTCTGGACATTGCGAACATTGAGAAGTGATAAATTGTGGTATTCCTAAATTTACCTCTCTTATGCCACATGCACCTTACTAAAGCTTTTTAGTACCGTTTATAACTAAGAATTCTTAAATTATTAAGCAAGGCTAGTTTGAATGTCTTACTTTGACGCAGTTTTTTTTTTATATGTTGACTTCAGTCATGAATTATTTTAACTATGACTGGCAGTGTTAAAGTACTTTTAAGAGTTCCTTATGGAACACTTATAAGATCACTTGGTGTTTGGCCGTCTGTCCTTCTGTCCGTCTGTCACACCTGATTTTCTCCGAAACTATTTGACATAGAAAGTTGAAATTTTAATACAGGAATTGATGGCCTCATCAGAGCCGTGTAATTTTAAAAGTTAAATTTTGACTTAAGGGGTTAGTTTTGGGGGGTGACATCGGAAGTGAACAATTTTTTTTTTACTAGGTCATCGAGTGGGGTGTCAAATGAAAGCTTGTAAAAACACGAGTTCAAAAATATATATAATGTAATACTTGCACACACTTTTTTTGTACTTTTTTTGAAAATCCCGAAATATCACTTTCCTCCCTCTATCTCGAAAAGTATTGATCAAAGAATTTTAAAAAAATTCTGAAATATTCTCCACAGGGTGTAGATTAAACAAAAATTACCTGCATTACCTTCAATAATTTATCTGGTATATAAAAAAAAACAAAAATTTCGAGGTCATCAGTTTTCAGTAAAGATCGGAGACAAACTTTGTTGAAAACTGATTTGGGGTGTGTTTTATAAAGTCATTGATTATTTTATACCTCCGTAGCAAAAATTGTTATGTTAAAAGCAATCAACTTACGGAACACTAAATGCGCAAGTTCAACTTGACCGGTTATTTTATTTGACGAGACCCTTACATATTTAAGTTGCAAAATAAAGTGTTTGATTGATTCCTTTAGTCATCATTATAAGCCTGGTACACAAAGTTGCTGTTACTCGATTTTACTTTGTAGTTGTGGTGAAAATCTTTTACCACAATTATATGTTTACGTTTCTGTTTATTTGTCCTTTACTGTCTAAATAAATAAATTCAAACCTCGAGTTCTTCCCCTTACTTCAGAATCATGATATGATAAGAATTCAACTATAGTGAAAGCTTGGATGTTTCGTTGTATAATTGCGTCCAAACGCTTGGTATCTGTTCGTGTCCACAGTTCATGCTCACTTTGCAGCTATATAATCACAATAAAAAGGTTTTATTGCAATATTGTATTCGCCAAATATTTAGTTAAATACATAACAATATTATCAGTAAGTCCGTAATGGTCATGAAAAGATCCAGGAAAAATGAGCTATTCGTCCTGGAAAAACCTCTAAAAGTCTAAAAGTAATTTTAATTTTGGCTAAATATTCAGTTACTTGATACACGCCACTAGTAGAAATTCAAAAATACGAGAAAACAATACAGTTTATTTCACTGATAATTATATATACATATTTAGCTGTAATTTTTAGTATTTTTTTTTTTAATTTTGAACAACCTTTTTTATGGGCATGGCACACGTTTTGCAAGGAAATCCCTAAAACGTTACATACGCGACGAGTATGTGCGGAAATAGCGATTCACATTAGTCCGGAATCGCTATAAATTATACTTAGAGGGAAACTCAGTCCTGAACAAATTATTCCAGAGTGATAAGGTTCTCCATTTAAAAGACTGCTTGAAAAGGGTTGTATGAGCAGGCACCGCTCTGGAAGAAATTAAGCGGGTTACATCGATCGAATAGGGTCAATTCGCCAACCGTTCTTCGATGTTCCAAGGAATCAAGATTGCTGGTTGATTCTGAGTCACCAATCAAATCTTCAGTTCTCTTTTGAAGAGACTCCAATAAATGTGGTGTATGTTTAGGAGCAGTGCCCCAAACATGGGAGCAGAATGCCATCACTGATCGAATTTGAGCTTTGTACAGAATGAAAAGTTGTTGTGAAGTGTACAAAATTAAAAGTTGTTCTGAGGTATGAAGCTTTCTATTTCAAAATAATATTCCCAGCTTACAGCTATGTCGGGTTCAGTAACGTTAACTTTTTTAGAAAAAACTACCGTGTGGATTTTTGTAGCGTTAAATTCTACTTAGTTACTGTCACCCCAAGATAGAATTTATTCCAGTCTTTGTTGAGTTGTGTATTGTGTGCGGATATTTGCATGAGTAGCCGATGTTTGAGTGTTGAAAATAAATGAAGAAATAAGCATACTGTCATTTACAAAGCTATATATGGGATTCCTGCTCCTTTCTAGCAGATCATTAACATAAAGGAGAAAGGGCATAAAGCCTGGTGGCACACCTGCGTTGATAGTGAAAGTATTAGAATTGCCACTCCTAAAGAACACTCTGTAAGAAACCACGAGAGTCATATACAAAACCGCTCAGACATACTATAAGAGCATAGCTTAGCCAATAATTCGTCATGCCAAACACGGTCAAATGCCTTGGATACATCAAGTGCAACTACTCGAGATTCTTCATAATGTTCAGTTGCTTTGTTCCAAACATATGTGACATAAGTAAGAAGGAATCTTAGCTTATGAAAAATCGAGAACGTTCCATGTGTGCTTCCCATTTAGCAGTTTTGTAGTGACCAATCTTGCGCAGTTTAGGCTTCTTTCTGTGGCTTATCGGTATAATATTCTATGTCGAAAGCAGTTTATGGTCTAAAGACCTAACGGCAGATTTACAGTGACGGTGTAAATCTCTGGATCGGTGGTTAAAAACATGTCAAGAGGACTTGCGAACTCTTCGTCATCATCAGGAATTCGTCTTGGCTAATTGATAAGCTTAGCAAAGCCACAACTAATTGAGAATGATTCAGCTTTACGGCCTTGTTCGTCGGCCATATTTGAATACTTAAGCCAGTGGATGTTGTGAGCATTAAAGTCGTCCAAGATGGCAATTTCAACACTTGGATAATTAATCTATAAATGACCCATGGTGTCTGCAAGAGAAGCGAAAAATGTTCTATAGTTAGTATCACTTGGCGGTCGACAGACGCAACAACTAAACTTTGTGGCATGTAGAGTCGTTATTTTGAATCACATCAATCCAAGTTTCGTGGCTGGTTAGCAGGAGAAATCGCTTCTGACAAAAATACAGATTCCAACGTTACGCCTAAACCTAGAATAGAAGTTGTACCCAGGATAGGGAAAGTTGACTGTGCTAGTGGATAAACTGACCTTAGTTTCGCATAGAGCAAGTACATCAGGCTTATTTGATCGCAGGTGTTGGTGCACGGAATTTATGTTCGAATTTAAACATCATATATTAGAAAAATCTACTTTAAAATTACTGTATCCACATGTTGATGCCTTCAAACCAACACCCACCAGGAGATTCAAACAGGGTGCTATTTTACTTCTGGAATTTTTTTGATCCTGGGTACTTCATCATGCTATTCTTTTCGCACACAAAACTGTATCAATTTAGAATCTGTTTATATGAATTATTATTAAAATTCATCAAGGAATAATCTTTTGAAGTTCGCCTGCGTGCTTAATCAATGTGTATTAAACAGGGCTGAACGTAGAAAAAGTCATGATTTTTTCAAACTAAACCATGACTGCAAAACATCAATTACTAGGACCCCATAGAAAACAACAAAAAGTCGAAACCTGTCATATTATAAAAATTTAGTTTTGATTTAAAATAGTTTCAGTTGGGCTGAGAATCTAGATTTTTCTAGGGCAATTTTGCTTTCTGTGAAGCTTAAAAAAACATTAAAACGTTAATAAGATTTACGCCAATTTTTAAAAATAAAACGTTCATTACTTACACTATCATCAGCTTTTCAAATTTCCTATTAGGACATAAAAAAGAACAGTTTTTTTTTATGGCTTAATAAAAAAAATATGTTTTTGATATACCTGGTGTCTTTAAAAAGGACCATGTAAAAGTTGTCAAAATGATTTTACATTTCCAGTTTAAGGATATAATCGGTAATTAGTAACAAGTGCAGAGTTGTCCTATTAAACACTTTTATTTACAAGAACATTTTTTAAAAAGAAGCTACTAAAGTGGGATGGCTATTTCATAACCTCTAAGTAGTAGTAATATTTCCGCACTAATCTGACTACTGCTATGAAATGGTGACAGGTAAATGATGTACAATACTGGCGGAACTTCGTCTATAAATATTTTGGATCGAAGAAGTAAATTTCGCTATACTATTTAAATTTAACAAAAATGTGCATCTTACCTGTCTGGGAATAATACGTCAATATTTTATATCAAGGGTATAGTTAAACTATGTTTTTGGTTATATTAAAAGAGATGAAACTTTGTAAGGGTAAAAGTTTATAAAACTTCGACATGTAGTTGCAGTAAGACTATTGTCCAAAGTATCTCCTGTGACGTAATTAAGACTTGGTTAAAGTTAGTTAAACAGAAACCAGAAACTCTCAGAGCATGAAAATGGGCTAACTAAAACTTGTTTAAAGTAAAGGCACGAAAACATTTTGGTTTATACAAGATGTTTTATTTGGTTTGCCTAAATCTAAAAATAGATCTTTAAAGTCTTAGCAATGATAAATAGCATGCCAGGTATTAAAGGCTGTAATAAATACTCGCCTCAATTTGTAGTTTGCGAAGCTAATATTTTTTTATCATTGTCGCATATAAAGAAATATGAGAACTGTTCATTTTAATGTCATAAATTCAAAATTTGCATTTTTGGAACAACACCAGAACAATAAAAAGTTTTTAACTGGGTTTCCATCATTTCATAGAAAAATAAAATTAAACTTTGGCCTTGGATAAGAAAAATTAAATAACACGTAGTTATTCTATTTAAAAATATTACATGAAAAATCACAAATCTCTCTATAAGGAAAAACCGTATATACGTGTAGTAATTTGACTATAGAAAAGATATTTCGAAATAAAAGCAATTACCATCAGTGAAAAATACATTGTATTGGCTTTTTAACTGTATGAATTTATTTGAAATAGTTTAAAATAACCGGCCAAGACTTGCGCAATTAGTGTTCCGTACCTTGATTCGTTTTAAAGTAAAAATTTTTGTTACGGAGGTATAAAATGATCAGTGACTTCACAAAACAGACCCGAAATGAGTTTTCAAGTTCAGTTTGTTCCCGGTCTTTACTGAAAATTGATGACCTTGAATTTTTTTTTTTATATACCAGATAAAATATTAAAAGTAATGCACTCGTTATAATTTTTGTTCAATCTACATCCTGTGGAGAATATTCCAGCATTTTTTCAAAATTTTTAAATCAGTATTTTTCGAGATAGGGGGGGCAGCGATTTTTCACAATTTTTTAAAAATAATATGAAAAGTGTGCGCAAGTATTACAATATATATATTTTTGAACTCGTGTTTTTACAAGCTTTCATTTGACACCTTACTCGATGACCTGATAATTTTTTTTTTCTCTTCCGATTTACCCCCCAAAACTTAAGCCAAATTTTAACTTTCAAAACTACACGGCTCTGATGAGGCCATCAATTCCTATATTAGTATCAGATTTCAACTTTCTATGTGAAATAGTTTCGGAGAAAATCGAGTGTGACAGGCAGACACCGAAGTGGTCTTATAAGTGTTCCGTACGGAACATCAAACAGAATACCACTAGTTGACCCCATCATTATTTTTAATAAATATTTATTCATATTAACAAAGTTGCCTTATACTTACTTTGTATTTTTCAATTGAAAAATGTTTAATACAGTTTGATATGTGAATACTAGATACTTTTATTATGTTAGTTTATATTCCAAGATACAAATTATAAATATTTTTTCTTTTCGTTTTTAAATGAATTTTGTTAAAATTAAAAAATTATTAAATTTCTCGAAACTCATAAATGTTTCTGTTTGAATTTTTAAAGTGTCCCAAAATTATTAGGATTTATTTATTAGACTTTTTTTGGACATCATCTATGGTTACTCTCTTGGATAAAAATATAATGCCTTTTTTTTTGGGGGGGGGGGGGGGATATTTTCAATGATTACGTTTTTATGGTTGCTATATTTAAATAAAAAACAAGTCAAGTGCAAGTTGAACTTACGCAATTAGTGTTCCGTACCTTGATTGCTTCTGAAATAAAAATTTTTGTTACGGAGGTATAAAATGATCAGTGACTTCACAAAACACACCCCAAATGAGTTTTCAACAAAGTTTGTTTCCGATCTTTACTAAAAACTGATGACCTTGAAAATTTTGGTTTTTTTTTATATACCAGATAAATTATTAAAGGTAATGCACTCGTGATAATTTTCGTTCAATCTACACACCGTGGAGAATATTTCAGAATTTTTCCAAAATTTTTGGATCATTATTTTTCGAGATAGAGGGCAATTTTTCGCAATTTTTTCAAAATAATACAAAGAAAAGTGTGCGTATGTAAGACATTATATATATTTTTGAACTTTTGTTTTTACAAGCTTTCATTTGACACCCCACTCGATGACCTAGTAATTTTTTTTTTCACTTCCGATTTCACCCCCCATAACTAACCCTTTAAGTCAAAATTTAACTTTCAAAACTACATGGCTCTGATGAGGCGATCAATTTCTAAATTAGTACCAAATTTCAACTTTCTACGTCAAATAGTTTCGGAGAAAATCGGGTATGACAGACGGACAGACAGACAGACACCAAAGTGATCTTATAAGTGTTCCGTACGGAACACTAAAAAAAGTAAACAGGTAATTTAATATAAACTCCCAGAATAAACTGTTTTAATGTATTTTATTGGAATTAAACTTGCATTTATGAAAAAAATTTATAAATTTTGACATCTGTGTGCCATACATTTTATTGAGTGAATAAATTTACAACCTAATAGACATCATCCAATTTAGATTAACAAAGAGAATATAATTACAAGATAAAAATAAATTATCTAACGGTAAGTGACACCGATGGCACAAAAATGTAATCTCATATCACTGATATTTCATGGAGGATTTTCATTAAAAACTAGGTATATTTATCCACTCACAAATTTTTTGGTCCATAGTCGTTGCTTCCATTCCATCCTAGATTCCATGCTACCTTGTCTTTCTTGACGCAAATATATAAAACAAATTTAATTCGATTTTTTTTTCGAAAAGGTTTGCATTATTAAAAGAGCTTGTCATAGATGTATAGCTAGGACAAACAAAAGTAACGAAAAAACGCATGAGGATATGGAAAAACTTTCTTTACTCTTTTTATAACACTATTCATAATGAATGATATCTGACCATATAAATGTAGATCTTGCTTCGTATCAAGGTGTTAAAATTGCAATAAAAAACCGAGGAAAAAACTGGGTTAAGTCAATCCACGCCTCTTCAAAGCTCCTAACGTAAATAGAGGGATAAAATTTAATTATTTTTTAATTACAATTAATGATTCAACCTTTGAAAAGTTGTGATATTGTTGATTTAATTTATACTGCCTTTTGTAAGTGACACACAACATGACCTAAAATGACTAAAAAAGTCATAATAATAACATTTTTGTTCAACAATGAAAAGAGAATGTTTATTATATTAAATTCATAGTTTTGTTTCATGTATTGTGTAAATATCGTGTTTTGACGCTGTAATTTTAATTTTACATTGATTAAAATATTTTATATCAATTTTATGATCTATTACAGGGTCTAAAGTCGAGACATCGCCAATTTTCTTTTCAGATATTATTCAGTTCTCTGGACTATAATCTAGAGCAAGAACAATGAAATATAAAGAAATTTGTTACTTGTTATCATTTCACAACATATAGTTTTTAAGCAGTTTCAGTAAATTTTGTACATTTTCAATATCATTGTGATATTTATTTTAATATTTAGTTAAATAATAAAAGGGGTTTACACTCAAGAAATCTGAAAATAGTGCTGGTTTTTAATTATTTTTATATGTTTGTAGCCAAACATCATCTATTTGTGGTGAGGTGGAGGCTAAAGGCGTTGCTTCATTTATATTGTGTTATAGGTCTTTTTCGGGATTCTTAAAAAATTAGATTTCTTAACTCCAAAAACCGTGAAAAACACTAAATACGACGCCATCTTTCTAACTCCCTTCCCCACCCCTTTAACCCCTTACATGTTTTACTATAAATAATTTTGCTTAAAATTTGTCCACTATCTCATTCAGAAACCAGGAAAATACTGTTAATACATAATACTACTAAAGCTATACAATATTTAACGATCCTTACTCATCTCACCCCTTCCGCTATTAAAATTGAAATAAATGAAAAAATGACCGACTTTTCAAATTCCTCGACTCCAAAAACCTTGAGAAGAACATATAATGCTATACATAGTGTTATGAAAATCGTTTAATATATTGAAACTGGTGAATCCTTATAGAAAATGAGATTACACAAAAATACTAATAAATAGTGGTTCGGTTTTATATAGGAAAAATTCAACATGAATGTCAAACAAAACAAATGGGACATACAATGCTGCCGTGGTTTAACTAGAAGTTTCATAACAAATTTTCTAAAACAAAAAAATTAAAAATTGGTAACTTTCCAGGAATCAATAACAATTGAAGTTTTTGATTTTAAATCAATAATAACTCTTAAAATCCTGTGATTCTATGATGATACTAGAAGTTTTTGATTTAAAATCTATAATAACTGACAAAATTCACTATACTAAACTAAAAATTTCATATTTTGAAAATAACTTATTCACAATTCAATATGTCAACAAATTTCTATTTTATAAAGGCTACACATAATAAGGATGTAAGACCCTCAGGAAGCAAAATTTAAGAATAAAATATATCATTGTAAAATATACACTGAGAATTTTTCTCACCTGGAATTTGTTGCACTGTATACCTCCTGAGATACTTCAACTAGCACTTGTACATCTTAACGTTTTAAAACCACCACTGTTCTAAAATAATTTTAAAAAATCAAAAAATATGCAGAAAATTTGTTTCTTCTTGTATTTAGTATAAACTACACTTCTTGAGACATTTTTAACTAGTGGTTGTACAGTTTCGCGTAAAGGGTTATTAGAAAAGCATTAATAAAATTTACTCGGAGAATGTGTTCTACCTTGAGTTTGACAAATATGATACCTCTATAGATAATAGGGTCAACGAGAATTGTTAACTAATTTTCCTAAATCAAAACCCTTCAGCGTGTAAAATTTTAATCCAATAGTGATTAAGTATCAACAGAGATTAGATATCAATCAGTGAACTTACTATCTGTAACGTCTATAAAATAGAAACTTGTTGGGACTTCGTTGTTAGCTTCATGTCAGCATAGACCAGGGATTGTCAAGTTAGTCTTTCAAAAGACGTCTAGGTAGAAAACAAACGTAAAATTAATAGAATTTGCATTTGGCGACGGTATACAAATAATAAAATATTTATAAAAATAATTAAAAGTCACTTCTACAAGCTTGCGAACAAATAATAGTTAGTTTTATTTTTGCCAAATTTAGCTGATTTTGAGTTATTTTATACGAAATGATAGTTTAAAATAACTCAAAAATAAAACAGAGGTTTTAAACGGTATGTTGTTAATAACTGCCCCAAACTTTGATGTTACGTGGTTAAAAATAACGACTCAACAAACCACAAGATTCATCTGTATCCTCTATCGACCACCAAGTGATACCAACTTTAGAACACTTTTCGCTTCTCTTGCAGGCACCATCGATCATTTACAAACTAACTATCCAAATGCCGAAATTGCCATCCTGGGCGACTTTAATGTCCACAATATCTACTGGCTTAAATATTCAAATACCACCGACGAACAAGGTCGTGAAGCTGAATCATTCTCAGTCAGTTGTGGCTTAACTCAGCTTATTGACGAACCAACACGGATCCCTGATCGGACGGGGAGTTCGCCAGTCTTCTTGATCTGTTTTTATCTACCAATCAGGAGATTTACACGGTCACCGTAAATCCGCCGTTAGGTTCTTCTGACCATAAACTGCCTTCGACATCGGGTATCCTGCCAGTGACAGAGAGGCGCCTAAACCGCGCAAGATTTGGCACTACAAATCTGCTAATGGGAAGATCTTATGGAATATTTTCGAACTTTCCCTTGGATAGACATTTGTTTTCGATCCGACAACCCACTGACTGCGCCAGGGAGGTCTCCAATGTTATTTTGGCTGGTATGGAAGCTTACATCCCTTTTTCGAAGAAATGCCCCTCCAACGGCAAACCTTGGTTTGACCGAAAATGCAAAGAAGCTGTTGCTTCTAAACATCTTGCCTACCGACAATGGCGTGAAAATCATAAATCGTAACACCTTTGTTCGTGCCCGGAACAGATGCAAAGGAATTATCGACGAAACAAAAGAGGCACACAATCAACGAATTAGAAACTTCTTGCTTGTCGCAACAATTCCAGGTCCTTTTGGGCAGTCGCTAAGGCAGTTAGTCAAAATTTCACCAAATTCACCATACCACCACTCACACGGCCAGATAATTCTATTGCAACGACACCTGTTGAGAAAGCGAACTTGTTGGCTAAACTCATATTCTACTGTCGATTTCCAAGGAAAAACAACACCTACTATTTCCATATGGCAGTCAAGGATGCCCGATGTTGTCTTCAGACAGCGTATCATAAAGCATATTTTAATGAAGCTAAACACCAAAAAGGGAATACTGGCCATAGTTCTCAAAAACTGTGCGAGGGAACTAACACCAGTTTTCTGTAGACTTTTCAGCCTATCCTACAGAAAGATAATATTTCCTTGCTGCTGGAAGTGTGCTAGACCCACAAAAAAAAAACCTGATCATTGAACTATCAGTTCGAGAACACAGCAAAGTAAGAAATTAATTATAAATTATCTTCACCCCTCGAGTTAATATTATGAGAAATCTTTCTCACTTTCTGTCTCTCATTAAAAAAACCTTGGATTTGTTTACCATTTCGGCATTACTCTGGTTCTATTTTGTCCAAACATGTAAGGTGAGCTATAATGTCAACATCAGCTATTAAGGGACAATAACCTAGAAGATGTGGAAACGTACATCTTGTTACGCCCTATCAAGGGATATATTTTGAAATAGTAGACAAGCATCTTCTTTAGCATGATTAAATATATATATATATATATATATATATATATATATATATATATATATATATATATATATATATATATATATATATATATATATTGATATACGTATTATTTATATTTTAATTTACTGTTATATGAATTGTTTCTCAAACGTGGAAATTTACAATTACTGAATACAATCGTGTATTTTGCAACACTGGAGAATTTCCAAACCTTATTAATAATTTTCCTCTTCTTTGGTCCAGTTGTAGCCATTGGCCTGATGTCAGGTGTGGATTGGTTTGGAGGAGAAGTCTAGTTTTTTTTTGATTTTTCAGAAATATTGGAATTAAAAAAAAAACCGATTTCAATGTATTAAACGACTTTCATAATACCCTGTGTATACGATGCCCCCGTCTAATTTTCTTCCCTACCCCTTTAATTCCTTAAATATTTTACTATAATCATGTTTAAAATTTGTCCATTACTCCAACCAAACACCTGGAATAATACTATTGAAACTATACAGTATTTAACGACCTCCACTCTTTTCACCCCTTCCCCTGTTTAAAACAGGATGTATACGAAACATTCTCTCTAAACTCATCCCGCATCCCTTTAACCCTTTATATTTTTTTGATAAAAAGAATTATTCATACAATTAGTTTATTATCTTAACACTTATCAGGAAAAGTTAGCATATTAATATTAAAACTATACAAAATTTACTCACACACACACACACCTCTTTCACCCTCTTCCCACCGGAGTTACATCGCAGTTAGGTTCTTCAGGTATTCATGTGCAGCACATTTGAAATTGATATCTTGCTTCGTTCGAGAGTTATCATATCAACAGGCCTATAGACAGACCGACAAACATACGAATGGAAATTGGTGACTATCTTTTTCGTGATCTAGAACTCCTAAAACATGAAGAGAAGTAATAAGACAGTGTTCAATTGTCTCGACTCCAAAAACTCTGAAAATCCTATGTAAAATGACCTAGACAACCCAGTTTAACCTCTTACATATTTGACTATAAATAATAATGCTTAAAATTTGTTCATTATTGCAACCAGAACCAAAAAAATTGCTCATCACCATATTTCGTGATCTAGAACCTTGAAAGCTGAAGAAATCTAGGACGGTGAGTTTTTCGAAAATAAAAAAATTTCTTTTAAAAAGTGGCACAAAAAAAATTGGGCCGTTGAAAGCTCCAGAACCCTGACAAGAATAAATAAAAAAAAATAAACAATGCCTTCAAAACCTCTCCACCACCCCTTTAACCTGTGATATATCGATTATTTATAACTACGCTTAAAATATATCGATTACATTAACCAAAACCAGGAAAAAATCTTATGAAACTATTGAAACTACAAAATATTTAACGAGCTCCACTCCTTTTTTATCCGTTCTCAGAAACGTTATTT
Organism: Pachyrhynchus sulphureomaculatus; assembly: GCA_019049505.1. Lineage (NCBI taxonomy): Eukaryota > Metazoa > Arthropoda > Insecta > Coleoptera > Curculionidae > Pachyrhynchus > Pachyrhynchus sulphureomaculatus. The sequence goes on along the minus strand of CM032449.1, from coordinate 103,520,322 downwards.
CTTAAAAATTATAAGCTCTATACGTCTATTACTAAATTTCGCTAAGGCAGTTAGTCAAAATTTCACCAAATCCACTATACCACCACTGACACGGCCAGATTGCAACGACACCTGTTGAGAAAGCGAACTTGTTGACTGAACTCTTTGCTTCACATTCTATTGTCGATTTCCAAGGAAAAACACCACCTACTATTCCCATGGAGCAGTCAAGGATGCCCGATATTGTTTTCAGACAGCGTATCATAAAACGTATTTTGATGAAGCTAGACACCAAAAAGGCTTCTGGCGCTGTTGGAATACCTGCCATAGTTCTTAAAAACTGTGCGAGGGAACTAACACCAGTTTTCTGTAGACTTTTCAACCTATCCTACAGAAAGGGAATATTTCCTTCCTACTGGAAATGTGCCACAGTTCAGCCGATACCTAAAAAAGGCAAGAAGACCTTGCCAAATAACTACCGACCAATCGCACTGCTTCCAATAATATCGAAAGTCATGGAAAAGGCTATCAATCAGCATCTTTTAAAATATCTTGAAGGATTCAACATTATTAGCGATCACCAATATGGCTTTCGTAAAAATAGATCAACAGGAGATCTTCTGACTTATGTAACACATGTTTGGAATAACGCAATTGAACACTTTGGAGAATCTCGAGCGGTTGCTCTTGACATATCCAAGGCATTCGACCGTGTTTGGCACGATGGGCTGCTGGCTAAGCTACGTTCTTATGATATGTCTGAAAAGTTCTGTTTGTGGCTCTCATGTTTCCTCAGAGAGCGTTCTTTACGAGTGGCAGTCGACGGATTTCTTTCCAACACCTTCACTATCAGCGCCGGTGTACCCCAAGGCTCCATACTGTCTCCTACTCTTTTTCTCATTTATATTAACGATCTGCTGGAAAAGACCGAGAATCCAATCTACAGCTTTGCAGATGATAGTACACTTATCTCTTCATTCACTTTGAACGCTCGGACATAGGCTACTCAGACGAATATCCGCAGACAGCAGGAAGTCATTCAACTTAACAAAGACCTGGAAGAAATTCTATCTTGGGGTGACAGTAACCAAGTGGAATTTAACGCTACAAAAACCCAGGCGGCAGTTTTTTCTAAAAAAGTTAACGTTGCTGAACCCGACATATTCAGGTCGGGGCACTCCATTCCTCTAGCATCGTCACTCAATTTGTTGGGCGTTAATTTGGGAGCAAATATGTCCTGGCATGAACATGTTGCAGGCAGAGCAAGGAGAGCTTCTCAAAAGTTGGGAATATTATTTCGAACCAGAAAGCTTTACACTCCAGAACAACTGTTAATTCTTTACAAAGCTCAAATTCGACCAACTATGGAATACTGCTCCCATGTTTGGAGCTCCGCTCTCAAACATACACTGCATTTGTTGGATTCTATTCAGAGAAGAGCTGTTCGTCTGATTGGAGACCCGGAACTGACCGGTGGCCTTGATTCGCTGGAACATCGAAGAACGGTTTTTTCATGGAAAGTGTTCGAAGGATCCTCCCAGAGCGGTGCATATTAGAAGTACACGTCGCGTTAATACTTCACATCCGTATGAGGTTCAACTTGTTACTCCTCGTACAACGCTTTTCAAGCAGTCTTTTATATGAAGAACATTATCGCTTTGGAATAATTTGCCCAGGACTGTGTTTCCCACCGAGTACAATTTGCAGCGATTCAAGAACAACGTGAATCGCTTTCTCCGCACACGTGTCGCTCCTGTAGCTCTTTAGGAACTTCCCTGTAGCACGTGTGCTAGACCCATAAAAAAAAAAATGACATCTATATTACTTTTCATTCGAGAGTTATTATGCCGACTAGTGGCCCTGAAACGTGAAGAAATGCAATTTCTTCACGAATACAACATTTTAGCAAGGAAAGTACTATGACTAAATAATTACTCAATATTATTTCTTGTCATTCTATTTAAAAACCAAATGGTCTTTAAAAAATCAAATCCGAACTTCTTGCCCCTTTTAACTGTGATTGTTGCCTCGAGTTCAGATCCCAGGATCACCGCGCCTTCCGGCCGCAAGTCCATACTGTCAGAAGTACGAGTAATATTGCAGACTAATTAATAAAATATGCCTGACATATGTATAGGTTTTATTTGGTTACGCGTGTACAATATGTATCTGTTTTTGACAATATTAAATTATCTTTGTTTGTAAGTAAAATTTAGATTTTGGTAATTTTTGTCTTTACTCTATTTAATTATATTTTTTAAATTCTTTGAAAATTAATGAGTAATTAATTAATTTAATTTCACTTTTCTTAAATACGTTATTAAAAATATATATTGTGTCCTTGAACTGCTGATTAACTACTTCTGTAATTGATTTTACTTTATTTTTTATATGATAGCGGTTTCAGATAAAATACTGTCTAAGAATGTGAAAAGTCTCCATACACCACCTGCTCTATATACTAATTTTCTGTTATCTTTAACTAATTAATTGGAATTATGAGAAAACATGTTTAAATTAATATTTGAAACTTAACTCATCGTGGAACAAATGTTCTTAATATCGAATGCGGTATTCTTCTTTCTCCAAACTTTGGTTCTGCCATCAGACCTAAAAAGGTTAATTTTAGTTTCATCACTAAAGATTACGGATTCTCAAAATTCAATATATTTCCTAGCAAAAGCTAACCACTTTTTGCGATTAGCTTCCGAAATTAATGGCTTCTTCCTGACTACACACTCCTTATAGCCTGCCCTGTGTAAACAATTTTCACTGTTTATGAACAAACATTTGTCGTTCCCGTACTTCTTCTTTTAATTTTGGTGCACTTTCCTGTCCAGTGTTCTGCTTTGGGGATACATGTCGGCTGGAGGGGTTGGAAATTTACGTTTTATTAATGGTACCATGGATCAGCATGTTTGTCTGAACATTTTAAGAGACAATTTAAGAGAAAGTGTCCAAAAATTAGCACTCGAAAAAAAATTCATTTTCCAACAGAACAATGATCCGAAACATACCGCAAACTTGGTGCGAGAATGGATGATCCATAATGTGCGACCGCAGCTTCATACACCTCCACAATCACCCGATGTTGACCCCACCGAGCATTTATGGGAGGAACTCAAAAGGCGCGTTTGCAAACAAAATGTTTCAAATAGAGAACATGCCAACAGAAGTTATTAGAAAGTTGGTTGCAGGCATGATAAAAAGGTTACAGGAGATTATCGAGGCCAACGATGGTCCCACTAATATTAGTTTAAACGAAATTGTTATTTTCCGTTAAACTCCGTCAAACTCTTATTGGTAATGTTCCGTAGTTGTTTTTAATACTAATCCTTCGTTGGTTAAGTTTCAAATATTAATTTAAAAATGTTTTCTCATAGTTCCAATTAATTAGTTAAACATAACAGAAAAATAGTATAGAAAGCAGGTGGTGAATCTAGACTTTCTGGACTGACTGTATATTGTTTTTCCAATATAACTAAGATATGGGTAAATCGCTACATACTTGATCGAGATTTGTCTATACCGGGTTATAATCTGTAACATCGAATAATTTTAATGTGAAATAATTGAAAACAACAAGACCCGTTTTTCAGCAGTTTACCTGGATTTGACGAATAAGAGAGTAGTAGGTAAACCACCGAAAAATGAGCCTTGTCCGTGTTCAGTTTTTTACATTAACCACATAAGCCTGAGGAGGATCTCTCGAAAAGCGCTGCCTGCTTTTAAGTGTTGACCTTTTCAACTACCCTGTCTGCTTGAAATCTGCTGTGTCAGCTTTTGATGGAGTTTTAGGTGTGCGTACTTAGTACAGTTCGTTGTATCCTACCTTAGTGTCCCGTAACTTCTTGGATAAGTACCCGTAAATTCTGTTCTCTTGTTTGTCAATCCTAGCCCGACTGAAGAGCCGTGATACGGCGAAACGCGTCTCGGGATGAATTTTTGACGAATAAGAGAACTGTGGGTAAACGGCTGAAAAATGGGCCTTGTCCGTTTTCAGTTATTTCACATTAACCACATATGCCCAAGGAGGATCCCTCAAAGAGCGCTGCCTGTTTTTTAGTGTTGACCGTGTCAACCACCCTGTCGACTTGAAAGCTGCTGTGTCAGCTTTCGATGGAGTTTTAGGTATGCGTACTTAGTACAGTGCGTTGTATCCTACCTTCATGTCCCGTAACTTCTTGGATAAGTACCCATAAATTCTGCTTTCTTGTTTGTCAATCCTAGCCCGACTGACGAGCCGTGATACGGCGAAACGTGTCTCGGAATGGATTTGACGAATAAGAAAACTGTGGGTAAACGGCTGAAAAATGGGCCTTGTCCGTTTTCATTTATTTTACATTAACCACATATACCCAAGCTACTTGCTTTTTAGTGTTGACCATGTCAACCACCATGTCAGCTTGAAAGCTGCTGTGTCAGCTTTCGATGGAATATTAGGTATGCATACTTGGTACAATTCGTTGTATCCTACCTTCGTGTCTCGAGAATAATTTTGGTTAAGTATTAAAATAAGTATTACTACTTTTGCTGTGGGTGTGGTTTGTCGGGCCCTAATTTAAAGACAGAAAATTTATGGATATATGTTAGTCACATGTTTTCACATTTTTAGTATCATGTGATGAGTATCTATGTTTGGAGGATTTTAATTTTGATTTACCGAAATAAAGCAATCCATGTGCTTCACAGTTTCGTAATTTAATTGTAGATGCCCCAATAAGAGTAAATCTTGTCCGTGCAACTTTGATTGACACAACTTTAACAAATAATGTTGAAATAGTTAACAATGTTCAAGGTCTGCTAATTTATATCATGACCTTACTATTTTAAATATTGCGCATCCACCTAAAGTATTAAAGATTGAAACATTTTTAATCTTGAATCCTTTGTGATCCATTTGCATACAGCTATTCTTGAAAATATTTTCTTATTTGAAAATATGCACCACCAAGTTATATTTTTGATTAATACTAGAATGAGTCTTTTAATGTTTATGTTCTTCTAAAATAAACACTGATAACTAAGAAACACGGTTAACAGATAATATTCATTTTTTAATATCTTTGATAAACAATGCTCATTCTAAGTGACACATAACAAAAAATCCAGCTTATTATAATTCTTTTAGAAACTATACCACTTTAGCTCGTCCTAGAAAAAATGCCTATTTTTCACAAAAGCTTAATACCAATGGCATTCATAAGATTAAGAAAGATCTTGAACTACTAAACATTACGAATAGAAATATTAATATATCACTTTCTCTTTCTGATCCGGAGAAAATAAATGACTATTTAATCAATGGAATTTACTAAATTAAATTCACATCCTCATCAGTTAACTGGTAACAAAATAATAAAACTTTAATTTTCATACTGTTCATGAAGAAGAAGTGAAAAAAATATGGTATTCCATAAAATTTAATGCAGCGGGTATGGACAGTTAAATATTAAACCTATCCTGCGCCACTCCATCCATAAAACCTTTAACGATTTGAGGCCCTCCTTTCTTTTCAAAGTTTCTACAAAGGGTTATGGTGACGCAACTACGCTACGCAGCCATACTGACAAATTTTCTGTTCTGCCAGATTTTTCATTGAGCTTTAAGCAGAGGCATGGGCGTGAGACGGCTTTTTTAACGGTCACGGATGACATACGTCAAACTTAAGAGGATTACGTAGCCATTCTGACTTTAATTGACAATTTGGCATAATAAAACATAACTTCTTGACTGGCTTCGATTTCAACTGGCTTCGATTTCAAACTTACTCATGAATAAATTGGCTATGAAAGGTGATAAGCAATTACCCATAGCTGTTCTTTCTGAACATAAAATTGATTGTTATATTAGAAATAATTTTATTCCATGCAAAGTTTAGATAATGTTAAATATTCACGAATAATTTCGTCTTCAAAGTCATTCATTCTAAGTAATTCTTCGAGATATTGTAAAGTTTGTGGAATTGGCACACTTGGGAACAAAGAACTAACATCAAAAGAAATTAAGACTTCACCTTCATTGAGAACTAGAGTTTTTGTTTTATTAATGAATTCTAACGAATTCTTCACTGCTTATCACCTTTCATAGCCAATTTATTCATGAGTAAGGTTGAAATCGAAGCCAGTCAAGAATTCGAATATTTCTCAAGGGTATGGTATAGGTATGTGGATGATATTTTCGCGATTTTTGATACAAAGAAAGCAAATATTGATGATTTTGGTTCTAAACTAAATAGCCGGTATGATTCCATTAAATTCACTTACGAAGTTGAGAACAAAGGACAATTGCCTTTTCTAGATATTTTAATTGTTAAAAATAATAATAGATTAAAATTCGATATCTATAGGAAGGACACAGTAACAGATAGATATATTCCTAATGATTCGTTTCATTGCAAACAACATAAATTAGCCTCATTACATTTTTTAGTTCATCGTTTGGTCACTTTCCCTCTGAATAGAGTAAACTTTAATAAAGAAAGGAATCGTATTAGAAATATAACTAGAGTTAATGGTTATGACGATGACTTAGTAAATAAGCTAATAAATAGACATAAGTTTAGGTTTAATATTCAGAATTCCACCTTTTTTACACGCGAAGAAAATAACACCAAGTATGTCTCCATACCATATAATCCGAAATATAGCAAGGGACTCAATAAGGTATTTAATAAGGTAGGCCTCACTTTAGTCTATAAGTCATCAGACAATCTGAGGAATATCTTAGGAAATCCCAAAGATAAGATTCCTAATTGTGAGAAAAGTGGAATTTATGAAATTAGTTGTAATGATTGTGACAAGAAGTATGTTGGGCAAACTAAAAGGCCAATTAAAACACGATTTAAAGAACAATTAGCACACTTAAAATACAGTAGAACAGAAAATTCTAGCATTGCCGAACATGCCCTTGAAGCCGATCATACTGTGACATTAGATAATCTAAGATTAATAAAAAATGTATCTGATAGGAGATTGTTGAACGCATACGAAAATATGGAAATCATAAAATGTAAAAGTAGTTTAAATAAAGACAGAGGGCCTATTCCTTATAGTCCCCTCTACTGGTTACTTGACCGGAACTGACGGCCTTGCCTATGTCATTAGTTCCGTTTGAGTAATTCAAGGGTTAGGCTAAGTATAAATAGGGTAGATTTGTAGTTTAGCTTTAGTCAATCATCGCTCCTGATGAATCTAACATGGTTAGCGAAACGCGCGTCGAGCGCAAAAATAAAGTGTTTGGTGTAGTGGTGATATATACTGAGTAGTGGTTTTATTTTAGTTGTATTTTTCCTCCTTTGGTTGGTTATGATTCTTTTTTTAACATATTTTTGTAAGGAGTTATCCATTTTACCAATAAGTTTCAGTTATTATAACTAGTGTCTTGAATAGTGACAATACCCTCAGGAGGTGTGCCATTCTCCAATTCAGGATTTTGTGTCCTTCTTTTGAATATAAGCATTGGTGGCACATACTGCCAAGGCACACTGGCACAACACAAGACCTATTTCCCCGCTTGTGATTGCGCTGATTTGTTTCTTCCTTTTTAATCCTAAAACTTTCAGAGGGTCGATTTCCCTACTCTCCTCTACTTTGAAAAATCACCTGTTAAGAGGCAATGATTGAGTTGTTATTCTGCGTTCCAGGAATTATTTCTTGTCAGTGTCAGTTCATAGACGGGTTAAATTTATAAACAATTTGGTAAAAGGGAGTTTTGCCCCCTTTTTTAAAATTTTACAAAAATTTTCGAATTTGAAAAATAAGTATTCTTCATGGCCCCACGAGTCACCCATTTCAATGTATGCCGTGAATTTCATAACACCCTATATGTATTTATATATATATATATATATATATATATATATATATATATATATATATATATATATATGTATATTTATATTTATATTTATATATTTATATATATTTATATATATATATATATATATATATATATATATATATATATATATATACACTCTTATTTTTTTATTTTATTTACCACAAGCCCAACAAAAGGGCCGATAACATAGCTATTACACAACATCAATGTATAACAATACAATATATGGTAGACAGTAACCAAAGACTAAAATTAACCTTATTGTTTAATAAACACAATGATTAATATCATGTCACTCACACACCATTACAGTTATTAAAATAATGTCAAACAAGTACGGAAGAAGTTATTTTGAGTCATGGAGAGATCACATGCGTGCGACACTTCGTTGTAAACAGACTATTTCCCGTAAACAGGAGATCAATACAATACATTTGTGTGCGCCGTAGGAAGGTAAAAGAAGTTACCAACCCGACTTGCAAATCTGGGAACAATAAATTTCAATTCTTCCAGCAGTGATGGACACTGTATTCTACCCTTAACTGGCTTATATAGGAACATCACCCTCGCTATATTTCTACGCTTCTTCAAGCTCAGAAAATTAACCTTCCCATGGCATCCGAAACCAATGTATTAAGACCATTGGCGACACACCACCTCTGCACCGCGTCAACCCCGCTCTGTAGTCTCTCACAATCGTCGCCGGACTCAACTGAAACATAAAATTTTAGATCATCCGCAAATATCTGGTATTCCACGTCAATAACATGCTGGATATCATTCATAAACTTAATGAATAACAAAGGCCTCAAGTTCGACCCCTGCGGAACACCAGAAATTATACTGCACATATTGTGACCTACCCACCAGATACATCTCGAAAAATCTAACGAAATTAGGTATGAAACCAATATATATATATATATATATATATATATATATATATATATATATATATATATATATATATATATATATATATATATATATATGTAATATTCTGTACTGACTAAAGAAGCCATATTTCTCATAAATTAAATGATTTAGGCAAATATGTCCAATGGACGTTTATTAGGTGCAGCTCACAAAATAATTCTCAGTTTTATAACGAAATTCCTGAATAAATCAATAGCACGTATTACTAATTCCTACCTTTCACCAACTGCTTTTATTTCTAACGTACTTTATTAGGATGCGTATATATCAGGTCTGTCAATAACTTTTGAGAGCGATACCTATCGAGCATTACTTGAACCAAATATTGAACACCGTTTTGAAGTATCACACACCCTCTGTCCAGTCACTCATTGTTTATCAGCTGGTTAAAGTACACGTGTTTAGGTATTTTCTAGAAATGGAAAAAATCGAATATCAAGTGATAAAATTCTTTGTTTTGGAAGGTTTATCGGTAACTGAAATCCATACAAAGTTAGTGAAAGTGTTAAAGGAGTCTACCCCTTCATTTCCAACTGTTCATAGATGGACTCTAGAGTTTAAATTGGTCGTACAAGCGTCAAAGATGATCCACGTTCAGGACGTCCAAAAACTGCAACAACTGAAGAAACTGTTGTGCAAGTACAAGATATGGTAATGGAAGACTGTCGATTGTCGATATCGACTATAAGCATCTCACATGAATCAGTACATGAGATCTTAACTAATGTTTTGGGTATGAGTATTTCTCTCCGTGTTTCTCGCTTAGCAGTGATTTCTTGATTGTACTCCGCCTCTTCAAATATTTAGCCCGGAGATGAGTGCGCATCATTTCATTCGATATACAGGTACGCAAACATTTCTGCTTTAGTTTTTACGCCCCTTGACGCAAAATTAAGTGAAGATTTTTTCGTTCTTGTACGATACTTTTCCAGTCGAACGACATTCTGGTAAATCATCATTTTTTAATTGAGAGTATTATTTCACCCACTTGCTAACGAATGTCCTATCCTTCCCCATACTTTTAGCAGCCGCTGTAAGCGCCATTTTCAAACCTTTTGGATGATTACATAGGAACACAGCCTCAAAGCGTATGCCGCGCTCATGTTCTATAATGCACTATTTAATTACTCGACCGACTATGTATCTAAAACTGGTTTTACATATTAGTTTATATAATCTCTATGGCAGTTATAAAATATAATAATTCAGTGAAAATATATATTTATATAAATGGAATGATTTTTACTTCATACTTAAGATAATTCTTCTGCAAAAAAAAAATTATACACAACTGTAGCAACTGTGGATTTAACGGGTCACCTGGAGTACATGCACGTACAGGGGTTATTTTGAAAACCAAATTCCCGATTTAAAGCAATTTAAACCTAGAGAGCAAGTAACCCGAGCTTCACTTGTTTTTTTTTTGAAATTTGTATGTATAAGGTCCTGTCAAAAAATATTTGTATTGTTGATTTAAACAATTATGAAGATGTATTATTAGGAATGATCTAAACTGGTTTAAACAAATTATATTCTGAGTGACATTAATGATATATATATATATATATATATATATATATATATATATATATATATATATATATATATATATATATATATATAAAAGAAACAAAATTATAGGTAGAAATTAATGGCTTATTACGAGGCAGTACATATTTATGTGGTTGCCTCGAAAAGCAATTTTGTAAAATGTTTATATATTACGATGTTCAAAAGTTAAGATTGTTTAAAAAAAAAATAAAATACGTGCGCTATTGCTATCTATTAAAGTATTTGTTTCTTAAGTTGGTACAACCGTTTTGTAGATCTAGTCAGTAACAATATTAACCCTAAAATTAAAAACATATAAACCTACACAAAGAAAAACAGCGTTTTCATAAAAGGGGTAGAGGGTCACAGACCCAGCACACAAGGAGTTTTTAGTGGGTATGCCAGCCACTCCGGCTGGAAAGCCCTACATAACTGGAGCACTCTGGGGCATCCTTAAGGTGATGCAGACTACTTCAGTTTCCATAAAGCGGATTTTTCCCTGTAAAAAAAAGTTCTTAATATCCTACAAAAATGTTCATTGCATTTGTTTTATTAGACTAGATGTAAACGGAGGTTTTGTAATGGTGAAAATTTCCGGGCGATTTGTAAAATTAATAAATTTAATGGTCAAAAAATTACATTAAATCTGATCTTCAAATGAAATTCCTTATACCAATACAAGCATGTTAGAAAAAGGATATGGTGATTGATGATGTTGAATATTACATGATCAAAAGTTTTTAAGTGATGCAAATCGTTTAAAGATTATAGAGAAGTAGTTAAAGACAAAACCGCGTTCTGGAAGATCATCCACCGCAACCACAAAAGAAAACATCAACAAAATGAAGGATTTTGTACTCATTAATCACCATGTAAGTATGAGAGATCTTATAGACTTTACTGAAATATCAATTGGATCAATACAAACGATTTGTGCTTGAGTCGTAGGTTAGCTCATCTTGTTCCAAAAGAACTGAACTTTCTTCAAAAATATGATCGTGTTGTGGTCACTAAAACGATGCTTTCTTTGGGTGACTCCGCTTTGAAATCAAGTGAATACCTGCCAAGAAAAACCACGTCAAGATCAGTCAAAATCAAGGTCATTTTAACTGTTGTCTTCGATTACCGTGGTGTGCACAAAGATTTCCTGTCCACTGGCCCAATAATTAATGGGAAGCATCATTTAAGCCCTATGCGGCGTTTGCCTGAATCAGTTCGTAAAAAATTGACTAAATTGCGACAGAACAATTCATGGATTTAAATCAACACAATCCACGATGACCCGATGTAATTAATATTCGCAACTTTTTATGTAAGAATAAAATGATGACCGTGCCGCAAACACCGTATTCATCAGATATGGCAACTGTGACTATTTGCAGTTCCCCAAGCTGAAATTACCATTCTGTGGATACCATTTTGAATCTGTAGAAGCTGCCTTAAAAACAATACCGGCAATCGAGTATAACAAGTATGAGACAAGCATAACTGTGCTACAGTGGGAGGAGATCTCTTTGAAGGAAATAAGTTAATAGTTAATGTTTTTTTTAATTAATCCCCTTATTTTTTGAACATACAGGTAGGGTTTATCAGTTTCAGGAAATGTGCATACATAACAGTATGTAACAATTTCTATATTTTGTGTTGCTTTATAACGTTCCATTAATAATTTATTTTTAACAAGAAAATAACTCTTTTACTGCTCAGATCAATTTCACATGGCCTCTCGGATCAAATAAACCATCTCCCCCATAGCTAATTTTATTTTCCGTCTTACAAATTTCCATCGTTTATTAACTGATGTTTTCTTGAAAATAATGAAACAAACAAACGAAAACGAAGACCAGATTAAACGAAATAAAATGCCACAGGGCACCTGGGAAAAGAAAATAAATTACGTTTTAATGGATGCCGGTGAAGCCAAACTAAACAGCACGATTGGTGAAGCTATGGGATTCGAAAAACCATACATTCTAACCAAAATACAGAGTATATAAATAACGTAAAGTCAGTGTCCCTTTAGGTAAATAAATAAAGCAACTTGAATTACTTGAAAAGGAATTATTCTAAAAATAGTATTAACATAGTCGATTTTATTGCAATAAAAACCTATACAGGGAAAAAAAAATCCACCTCCTTATTGCCTTCTAAATCACATATCGTTTTTGAGTAAAATACGTATTAGGTGGTTTATACATTATTCAGAATGTTCTATTAAACGAACCGAATGACTGACGGATGTACAATCATTTGAAAATTCCCACTATTTACTAGAATAAATTCCCCATTAATACTTCATCAGTTATATCTTACGAGTATAGTATTGTTTGGCATTAAACTGAAGAAGATGGAGCCATACTACTGGAACAAACTGGAATTTTATGTAAAAGCAGAAGATCATGCAATAACACATGTAGATAAAATGCACACGTACTTATTAGTTCTCTATTATACTACTTGTCACTCGATAAAGGTGAATATTGGATTAAATAGGAAATACACGATTCTTCTGTTGAGCTTCACATAGACTTTGTATCATTTAGAGACATAACCCAGCAAGCTGAAACAAAAACATATATCTAACTCTTCCTATTTCGAAACGGCGTTCCCCAATATAGATTTACTAATGTGTAAATGTATCTCGTCACATGGTTTATCGTTAATTGTGACAGTCATTTATATACCTCCATATGTCACGACGCAGGAATATGAACTTTTCTTTGAATCGCTTGAACAGTACGAATATTTGCAAAGTAGGAGGGTAATCATTTTGGGAGACTTTAATGCCCCTCAGTATGGGGCCCGTGACAATAATGATATGAACTTCTTTAATTTTGAGCAATATAACAATATTAGAAACACTGGCAATATTTTGTATTTAGTTTTTAGTAACTTTAGATGTGCATAACCTTGTTCCGATTATTCCTGAGGATGCCTATCATCCGGCACTAATTATTAATCTTTTTAATCTAGGCAGAAGTATACCCCAGAGTGTCCCTAATTGTTTAATAAGAGCATACAATTTTAAACGGGCCGATTTCTTGTCTTTGTATGACTCTCTGCTGTCTACCGATTGGACCGATCTGGGTAGGTGTACTGACGTTAATATTGCAGTTACTGAGTTTTATAACAGACTCTATGAGCAACTAGAAAATTTCTTGTTTGGTATACATCAGAAATAATTACGGATATTAAATATAAATCCCCAATGAGATCAAAATATAAAAAAAAAACCGGTGATCAATGGTATAATATCGAATTTACAAATATTAGAAGATTGATTAAGGTTAAGTGCAAGTCGGCTTTGGATAAGTATGTACACACTTGGTGTCCAGGAAGCAATTAACAGGAAAGTTTTGGTCATTTATTAATCAGAAGAATCGAGAATCAAGGATTCCCGGAGTAGTTCATTTGAGCGGTGCTTGCTATGAAAAGCCACAAGACATAGTAAATGCGTTCGCTTGTTATTTTGAAAGTGTATTCTTGCCTAACGAGAATGAAATCGATTTTGTTCCAGAGAGTGTTTGTCAGCTTTTCGGTGGTGTTGACATTTCATTAGCTTCTGTAACAGACAGTGAGTTTCAACACACTGCTAAAAAATTAAAGAATAAGCTGACCGCAGGACCTGATGGTATTCCATCTTTTATGGTTAAAGATTGTATGGGTGCACTTATGGTGCCTCTAAAATATATATTTAATTTGGCGTTAAGGACGTTAACATTTCCGGGGAGCTGGAAGGAAACGAGGGTATGCTCCATTTTCAAATCCGGCGTACGTAGCGAGGTAAACAATTATCGACCTATTTCTATTCTGAACAATTTTTCGAAGCTGTTTGAAGTAATTCTGTATAATCGCATTTATACTTAGGCTGGAGGCATTCTGTCAACCCATCAACATGGATTTATTGATGGTAGATCCACTGTAACAAACTTGGGAGTTTATACAAACTTTACAAAGAACATATTAGACGCAGGAGGGCAGGTTGACGTAATACATACTGACTTTTCTAAAGCCTTTGATAGAATCGTTTTGCTGCAAAAGCTTTGGCGTATGGGTTTTGGTGCGGATGCGTGCAGTTTGCTTTCTTCATATTTGGAGGGCCGCTCTCAGTCAGTACACTATATATATATATATATATATATATATATATATATATATATATATATATATATATATATATATATATATATATATATATATATATATTTCCGATTCCTATACCGCAACCTCGGGCGTGCCACAGAGATCCAATCTTGGCCCCCTACTATTTTTGCTATATATTAATGACCTCTGTGATACTCTGAATTGTGGCAGGCTGCTTTTCGCTGATTATCTCGAGCTGTATGCTCCCGTATCATGTATTCAGGACTGTAAACTGCTTCAAACTGAGCTTTGCGGGCTTGAGGATTGGTGTAAACACAATAAATTAGACTTGAATATTTCTAAATGTAAAATTATGTCGGTGACGAAGAAAAACCATAAAATAACCTGTGAATATTCACTAGGAACGTCAACTCTCGGGCGCACCAACAGTGTAAGGGACTTGGGAGTAGTATTCGAAAACAAAATGAATTTTTCTAATCACATTAATAACGTAACGCTGGAAGCCAATCGTCTATATGGCTTTATAGTGCGCAACTATAGAAGCTTTAATAGTGAACGATCTTTAATACTGCTATATGAGTCTTATGTGAGATCCAAACTGGAGTATGCTTCTCTTATTTGGAGCCCATATTATTTATGCTACAAACTAATGCTACAACGAGTTCAAAGAAGATTTCTAAAATATTTATCATATAAGGCAGATGGTGGCTATCCAACGAGAGGAATAGAGTACTCTTTGTTATTGGAGAGATTTAATCTTCAATCACTTGAGGTTCGCAGAGAGTGTTCGTCTATAGTTTTCATGTATAGATTGTTGCACGGAGTCATCGACTGTCCTCAGCTGCTATCGGAGGTGGCTATATTGGTGCCTAGAATTAATTCACGAAATACTGCTACTTTTGTTTGTTCACGTGCTAGGGCTAATCTCAGGTTAATTGAACCAATCAGTGTTATGTGCAATAAATTTAACTTAATTAGTAATGAATGTGACATTTTTGCAGACACCGAAAATAAGATTCGGTCATTATGTTTGGATCATTTCACTTGATAGGACATTTATAAAAATTCTTTCAGAAGCTTGTTTTGCTTGTTGGATGTATGTAACTAATATTTGTTTTATTTCTCTTTTATTCTAATTTGTACTGCGCTGATTCATTTAGTTTCTTTATTCATTTTTATTTTTTCTTTCTTCTTTTTTTTTGTTGTTTTTGTCTATTTTCGTTGCTACTTTAGTACCTTAGTTTTAAGAGAAAATTTCATTCATATTCTTTCTTGTTTTCCCTGTAAATGGTTCTTACTGTTGGGAATAAAGCTATTATTATTATTATTATAACTAATCTTTCTACTAAATTCTTTGGCTTATTAACTCCTAAAATCTCTCTCTTGCGGCTCGCCAAAAAACTACTACAGACTGTTGAACATAACCAGTCTCTGTCAGACTAAAGTGTCCTGAACTCCACCGACAAAAACCCTAGTACGATATGAAGGCCCAAGTACTCCAGCTAAGAATTTTCTTTCACTACGCGTAATACTATACCAATACTATTATTTAAGAAAAATTCCCTGCTGAATCTGAATATTTTTAAGTTTACAACGGTTCAATAAAACAGTTCAGTATTTAACCCTTCGCCCAAATAGGTTCGACAGATCAGCACTTACATAGAAACAACCAAAATATTCTCGAGTGCCTATACTCCTATATTCTACTAGCTCAATCTCCGGGTAAATTCGTTCTTTTTATTTTCCCAACTAATTTAGTTTTTACTTTATCACGATCAGAATGTTGTCACAATCAAATGGGCACCACCAAATTTATTTTATTATAAGCTGGCCTTACCGACTATTATAGGGAGCCTAAGAGATAAAAAAAATTTGGAGAAAAATAATTATCAATTAGTGGTCAAGTTCGAGTCAAAGTTTCGTTCAACCTACTTAATACTGTAAAGAAAATAAAACCAGATAAGCTATCAATTTGATGGTTTATTCTAAATTTAAGTGTACTTAATTATTTATAAATAAACAACGCCCGTGTGAAGATAATTACTCAAAAACCCCTAAATTTCGAGTATGATTATTTTTATAAGCCAAAAGAAAAATTATCGACGAGAAGGGTTTTTGTAAAGTAATGATATAATTTGGATACCAAAAGATGATATGTAATTTTAGAAGTTATATGATAAAAGATAATGTTAAATTAAAAAAAAAAAACTAACTTTATTTATGCACCCTTGGCGGCAGTCTTTTCCTTCCTAGAAGATTCAACATGAAAGGTACTATAACTAACAATTACAACTTTACAGACACCCAGTTTCCATTAAGGTAGGCATCAATAAAGAGACAACTATTTTAAAGAAGTTGAAAATCAAGTTCTTGACAAAAGATGAATTAATTTTATTCATTATTTATTCTTTTTTTTAATGAAGCAAGAATTTCAGAAGTTATTTCGGCACATAAATGGCAATACTTCTCGGTAATACAAATGAGGTAAATCGTGCTAATAAAGAATTTCTACATACTCAAAGGTCATCTTGACAAGAGAAATATATGAACACCGTGTTTCTAAAAATCTGTGGTGCCTTAATAATAATAATCCAAAAAGACAACGAAACTAGATAAAATGCCATGTTAAAAATTGATTTCAGTAAGAATTTTTAACGGCGGGAATTAAACCTTAAATTTTCTCTGTTCCTACACAGATGTATTTATTGGAAAATTCTAGTTACGCGTAATATACATCATACAATATATACACGCCTTAAAAGGAGTAGGCTAATACTGTAATTACAATGAAAAAAATTGAACGTTAAAAAAATGAAATAGCATATATTGAAACGGGTGACCGGTGGGGGTCATGTAGAAGCACATTCATTACTTTTTTCAAATTCGAAAATTTTTAAAAAACTTTAAAAAAAGGCCGGGATGAACTAGCTCACGCGCAGGCGCATTGTTACTGTTCGTACAATACGCCTGCCCTGAGTTAAATCTCACCAACAGTAAATGTCACATTCTTGTTAACAATCGGCTATATTGTTCAGTTGTTTTATATACCAGTGGTGGAGTGAAAACAATATCTTCATTTTATCATTTCTTTAGGGTCAATTTTTTACTTTATTATTGAGGTCCGCTATTCAAAGTGAGCTTTCTGCAATCGGTCTTGCTATAAGGAAGTGTCAGTTCCAATATATGCAGTAATTTCCATAACACCCTATAAATGTTATTTTAAAGAAAGTTTCAGATCATCCGACTTAGGACGACTAGGGTATGATTCAATATAATATCAAGACTTACTTGTATTTTTTTATTTCTTAAAATTATGATCATTTTTCTGAAAAAATAATAGACCTAACCTGGTTAAAAATGTTTTATTTATTATGGTTTAGAAATATCACCTGCAACACATTACATGAACTTATTCTCTTGCACTTTCTCGACGAATAATTAAAATAGGGTTGCTAGATGAACAAGACGATTTCAGTAATGTTATCTTTGCGGTTATGCCGTATTAACATTATACTCGTAGTTGTGTATACTGTTTATTTGCTATTAGGTTGTGTATCTTTGTTTAGTTTTATTGTTGTAAGTATAATATTAGTGCCTGCCTGATTAGTGTAGGGCTAGTCCATGTGTATTATATATGTATAGTTAAGACTGTATAAATTAGGTCCAATTATTATGTGTGTAGTTTCTATTATTGTAAATTATCTGTAGGGTTAATTAAAGCCAAGCGAATTTCTAAAATTAATTTTAACTGGCACACCGCATGTCTCCAAATTTCTTGTTACGATTTTAAAGACATCCCGGATGACGACTACTTTGCCTCCTGCTTCGACACTTTTAAAACGATATATTTTAAAAAATTATGAAATTTTCATATTTCTAGTTATTTTATACGGTACAAATATTGGCGCAGCTAGGTTCAAGAGAAGAGGGCAGATGAAGAGAGAAACTTCAACACTTCCCTTCATAATGAAGCCCTGTTCTGAAGGGACGGCATTTTCTACATTTATAGGAGTGGGACAAAGTGTATGCTTTTTTAACCCCTCCTTGGCTACGCCACTGGGTTCAGTATAGTCTCTACACAGAATTATTAAGAAACATTTAAAGAAAAATAAAATACAAATGTACTTATTTAATCTCAATAAATAGATATTTTGTTTATGGAGAAAAACTATTACAACATGTTTTTGCTTTACCCCAGGAATAATTTAATTAAATGAAATCCCAGTTTTGTAGTCATAGTTAAGCTTAATCTGTAATTTCTAGGCTTACAATATTTACGCGTATTATTACGTTTTCTTGTTTATCTTTATAGAAAACATGGCGACGTATGTCCCTCTTGGATTAAAAGTACATAATAGCACTAATGATGCAGCTTTTTGTCCTGTTTTATGTTTGTTTTCTTCTCTACGCTTTCTCTGAACATTCTACATTACTTCCTTTACTGGAGTACGAGCTCAGATGTTCTGGAAATACTTCCGGTTTCTTAAGTACGTTACATAAATCCCATTTAGACTTTGTTATAAAATATTTACTAGGATAGTGTATTAAAGTTAGTAGAACACATCTTGACAAAGATATACCTATCGAAAATTGAACTAAAGTTTTATAAATTAATACTCGTAGTATTAGTTAACTTAGTTTTAGTTATTTTCTGAAACACCTGTTCAAAAGTTACTTTGTAGTACTAATTCTCTGAACTTTTATTTAATTTCGCAGGAACGAAACTAACAGTGTCTTGTACATGACAGTACATGACGTAATATGTAGCAAAGTCATATTGTATCATGCAGTATGAGGAGGAAGCGTGCATTCGCCATATGCAGTCACAGATTGCAGCAAACGTAATTAAAAAGATTGTTATCTTATTTTGTATGTTTTATACCATTTTGTTATGGTTTTTATACTTCATTCATTATTTATTAAACAAAGAATAGGTGCGTCGTACCTAGGTCCTAACATCTGGAAAATTCTGACAGAATGTCGTTTTACAGATACTTACTTCATAAATTTCATGCTAAAAATAAAAGTAACTAGTAAATATTGGCGGTTATTACAGCACAACAAAGGCTCCTCCCTGAGTTGTCGGTGCGGTATAGTTTTTCTCGGTATAACAGACTCGCGCGGGATGCGCGGGTGCGGAGTAATTCAGGTGAGTTTCATTGCAATATAGGCGTTCGGCATGTTTTAGTTACCGAATCGGTACCGAGCACACCGAGAAAAACGGTACCGCTCTAACAAATCAGCGATTGGTCTATATGTTATTTTATTCTTGCGTTTTATGTTGTTAAAAAAAAATTAGTTCCTAATACCTGTAAAAAATATCAAAAAGTAATAATTATTGTATTAGTGAAAAAATTACTCTTCGAAATTTTTGAATTTCTTCACATTTTATGATTCCTAGTTCACAAAAATAGTTTTCAATTTTAGCTGATCTGTCTGTTTATTATTAAGATAAAACTCAAAGACCTTACGAGTATTAACAAATATACAAACTAGAAAAGTGACTGTATGTCTCTACAATACATTAACTGGTTTAAATTTTTTTAAACTACTTTAATAAAATACAGTATTTTCAAAAGCGCACAGGGGACTGTTTCAGCTTTCTTGATAGTCTGTTTGGCTTTGTTTTAGGTATGTAACATCTTTTGAGCATGGCCCCCAAACTATATAAGGAAGATTTTACAGAGAAAAAGAAAAACCGAGCGAAGGATGAGGCTCAAAAAAGTGAACAAATTACAGAGAAAGAGGGTCTTGGATATCTGAAGAAAAAAGAGAATGGTACTAAAAAGCTTGCTAAAGGTATAACTCCACGAGAACACCAAGAAGTAAAGAAGAAATGGAGAGTAAAGAACAGGACAGAGCATTGCAAGTATCGTAATAAGAAGAAGGCACTAAGAAATATAACTAACTCATTTGTGAGAGAAGATACGCTAGATTTTGTTCTCTCATCTCGAACCTCTTCTTCCTGTTGCTAAAGCACTCAAAAAGAAGACTAATAGAGCCAAAAAGTTTAGACATAAAATAATGAAAAAAGGACAAAGAAATTGGAAGCCTGAAAAAATCTTTCGAAGTATAAAAAACGCCTAATAAGATTAGAAAAGAAGAAGGAAAATGAAAAGCTTAAAACTGAAACGGCAAATAAAAAGTTACAAAAAATTCGAGATACCCCAGAATGTAGAAAAGATCTATTTGGCGAAGTATTAAAAGATCAATTTCTATATAATTTTTCTCAAACGAAAACCATAAAAGAGACTTTTAGACAATTAGTTGATAAATATAATCTACGGCGAATGAGGGACGCAGAGATTACAAAAGAGTAAATAAAGCAAAAGTAACATATGGGTCGTCTAGAAAAAACAAACTCTCAGATGAGTGTGTTGTTGTTGTTGTTAACGAAAATAACGCTAACAGTAGACTGGGAGCAAGAAAGAAGGAATTTTTAACTAGAAAAAATTTTCGAAAACAAAAAGATACATGCTTGATTCATTATTCGGTCTTTACAAGAATTTTAAACAGAATAGAAACTTCAAGCTGAGTTATCAAATCTTTTGTAAACTCCGCCCATTTTGGGTTGTCATGCCCAGAATTGATGAAGATGACATTTGTTTGTGCATTATTCATATATCCATAGACTTGAACTTATCAGCATTACATAGTGGCAAGATTGAGCTATAATAGATATCAAAAGTTGCTTCAGGAGCTATGTTGTGACAGCAAGGATTCCTAGACCCAAAAATCCAAAAAGACTCGTCGAGTGACCAAATATATTAAAAAGTCTTTTACTGTGCAACCTCGTCATCTCATTAAATCACTGCATGAAGACCTCGAGGTACAATTCAGTGCCTTAAAGAAACTAAGAAAAACAGGATGCCCTGATCCATATGAATTTTTCTGAAAATTAAGTACGGTCAAGAAATACAGGCTTTCCACTATGGCAGGTCGCGCATATAAATTAGTCCCCACACTGTTGTAGTGTATTTAAATAATTCAGTCAAGTCTTATTGCACAGTCTCTACGAATATTGCGCACTCAAAATAACAAGAACTTCCAAATGTACACAAGTTTACCTAAAACTACGCGGAGACTGGCCACGGTAAACGCGAACCAGGCGGCGGGAGAGCCACGTGCAAGAGGACCGCCGATGCAGTTGTTCCGCGAAAATCTAGAGAAGTTTGTGGAAGCTGCTGAACAGAGATGTCCTGCAATTATTTTGAGCACTGTCCAAAACAAATATATACAGCAAATGAGTGCGTTAATCTAATAAGGGGCAGCCAAACCGAAACCATTTACTGGCACTCAAAGTACACCAGCTAACTGGAAACTTCTATGACCCTTCTTTGGGTTGGAAATCAAGCTCTGTCGTACTAATAATGAAACAGCTAAAATGTTTCTGCAACAAGGATCATTGCCAATATCGGAACAATCGATTATGAAGTCAAGTACAAACTTATTGTGAAAGATGTTTACACTGATTCAAAATCGGAGACCAAAGCTGGACCGAGCTTTACCACAACGAGACCATTTGAAAATAGTAACTACGTCCTTGCCAGATTCTCTGTTAAAAATGTGGAATATAAATAGGTGAGCGTTATTAACCAAATAGATGAACAAACCAAATGATATATGTAAAGCTTTGTGATGTTAAAGGCACGATGTAGGAGATGTAACAATAAACCAAGTGGTAGAGAAATTGCCTAATCCAAACATAGTGGTAAAAGGGAATAGAGTTTTCTACAAATTTGATTCACCTGTAGATGTATTTGAAAAACAATTGACTTACCATGCTCTTTGATAATTTTTTCCATATGTGCCTTTAGTTTATTGTTTGTTATAATATTCTTTAATTCTTTGTTATATCTATGATAAGTAATTTTTTGAGACTGACTATATAATAGATCCTAAAATTGAAATATTAAATAAAGAATTAATTTTAAAATTAAAATAGATTCTTAATTGCTATACGAGTATACAGTCGCCTGACATTTGCAACAGTTTCTTGTACCGATTTGTCCGAAAATACTTAATATATTATATATATATATATATATATATATATATATATATATATATATATATATATATATATGTATATATATATATATATATATATATATATATATATATATATATATATTATATATATATATATATATATATATATATATATATATATATATATATATATATATATATATAGCTATCCGTTCGTCTAACAATGAATT
The DNA here is from genome assembly GCA_019049505.1 of Pachyrhynchus sulphureomaculatus. Taxonomy (NCBI): domain Eukaryota; kingdom Metazoa; phylum Arthropoda; class Insecta; order Coleoptera; family Curculionidae; genus Pachyrhynchus; species Pachyrhynchus sulphureomaculatus. The sequence goes on along the minus strand of CM032449.1, from coordinate 103,497,688 downwards.
TGCACAATGTTTCGCCAAAGTCTCCTTTGGCATTTTCAAGAATTTCATGAATTCAGTTATGAGATTTTGGCGAAACGTTGTGCAAAGTCATTGTTAGATGAACGGATTGAAACCCGGAATTTTAATGATTTAAATTCCCCCATTCGTGAAAACCTCTATTGTAATTGTAATTTATTTTCTATTTTTTTCTTGTTTATATATATATATATATATATATATATATATATATATATATATATAGCTAGGGGTGTGCCACAAGGATCCACAAGGATCCTTGGACCCTTACAGTACATAAAGTACACAAATGAATTGTGTAATATTACTAAACCTATACTGTATGCGGATGCTAGCAAGTTGATCTTTCCAGAGGGTAGCTCGGATATGACGATGGAGAATGTACATGTAGCTTGTAATGCTCTTGATGTGTACTTCTCAGCCCACGACCTGTTGTTAAGCGTGTCAAAAACTCAACTTTTTTTTGGAAATCGGGTCGAACATGCCCTTACATTTTACTATGGAAACAATGAATTTAAAAATTCGGCTTGAAAACTGACAGACGGCTGGACTGGAACTCGCATGTTGGGGATGTAACAGTGAGCGTAACTAAATACCGCTATGCTCTAAAAGTTGTAGCACAACATGTTGACATTGATACAGCCATAGCGGCTTATCATACTTTTGTTCAGTCTAGGCTGAGATATGGTTTAATTTTTTTAGGTAACTCATCAAAAATCAAAAGACTTTTTGTACTTCAAAAGAAATGTCTACGAATTATATTTCAGATGAACTATCGAGAGAGCTGTAAATCGCTGATTATAGAGTACGAGGCTGGTTTGAAAAGTCCGTGCAAAAATAAAAACTACTTATGTGTTTGGGGTAAACCGTTTTTATTTTTCGACATAGTCTCCTTTTAGGCTTATACACTTCGTCCAACGATGTTCTAGTTTGTTGATTCCTTCCGAATAATAGGATTTGTCCAAGTCTGCAAAATATCCATTAGTGTCTGCAATCACCTCCTCGTTTGAATAAAATCTTTGTCCCGCCAGCCATTTCTTCAAATTGGGGAACAAATAGTAGAATTTTGGATGGTTGTAGCTTCTACTTGATGGAAATTCATTATAAATATATAATAAAAGACTGTTTTTAGTCAATTTCCACTGGTTTATTTAAATTGCGGTGACGCATTTCGCTGTCGATGCAGCTTCTTCAGATCTACATTTTACACTGTGTGTAAAATGTAGATCTGAAGAAGCTGCATCGACAGCGAAACGCGTCACCGCAATTTAAATAAACCGGTGGAAATTGACTAAAAACAGTCTTTTATTATATATTTAACAAATAGTAGTCCGAGGGAGCCAAGTCTGGAGAATAGGGGAGATGTGAAACGAGTTGGAATCCTATTTCCATTAATTTTGCGACCACAACTGCTGAGGTGTGTGCTGGTGCGTTGTCGTGATGGAAAAGGACTTTCTTGTGGGCCAATCGCGGGCGTTTTTCTTGCAGCTCGGTTTTCAAACGGTCCAATAACGATGAATAATATTCACCTGTAATAGTTTTACCCTTTTCCAGTTAGTCGATGAGGATTATCCCTTGCGAATCCCAAAAGACAATCGCCATAACCTTTCCGGCCGAAGGAACGGTCTTCGCCTGCCTTTTTTGGTGCAGATTCCCCCTTGGTAACCCATTGTTTAGATTGTTGTTTGGTCTCAGGAGTATAGTAATGTATCCATGTTTCATCCACAGCGACGAAACGACGCTTAAAGTCCTCCGGATTCTTCTGGAACAGCTGCAAACCATCCTTGCAACACTTCACACGATTCCGTTTTTGGTCAAGCGTGAGCAATCGCGGCACCCATCTTGCGGATAGCTTTCTCATGTCCAAATGTTTATGCAAAATATTATGTACCCATTCAGTCGAGATTCCCACAGCACTAGCAATCTCACGCACCTTAACTCTTCTGTCATCCATTTGATCAATGATTTCTGGAGTCGTAACCTCCACAGGCCGTCCAGAACGTTCAGCGTCACTTGTGCCCATATGGCCAGTCCGAAAATTTTGAAACCACTTATAAACTGTTCTAATCGAAGGTGCAGAGTCACCATAATGTTTATCAAGCTTCTCTTTAGTCTCCTGAGGCGTTTTGCCTTTCATAAAGTAATGTTTAATCACCACACGAAATTCTTTTTCGTCCATTTCTTGAAAATCACTGGACTTCCTTGAACGCCACGCCACGAACACGAATGCCAAACACAAAGAAATAGACCAATATGGCTGAAACTTGGTCTGCGTTCATTCAAGAGATGCTACTAACTAAACATGACCTCGATACGCGCCGGTGGTGCCATCTCTCGGACTTTGCACGGACTTTTCAAACCAGCCTCGTATAAGATTTGGATACTTATCAGTATGTATATATTAGGTTCGTTTATATTCATACAAAAAAATAAAGATCTGTTTGAGAATGCCGTTCACAGCCACAATTATATAACCAGACATGTGCCTGAGAAATATAATTTTAGTTACATACAAAAGAATATACAAATCATAAATATTTATAGTAGTTTTCCGTTAACAGTTCGAAATCTATCTCATGCTAAAGCAAAAAGAATTATAAATAATTATTTATTTACACTGGGTGAATTCTTCAATTCTTCTGATAGGAATGAGATGGGATAGGAAATATATTTATTTATTTATTGTGATATCGGGAAGCATGTCTTGGGGTGCTTGGTTGTGGTTTTGGTTTTGTTGTAATTTTGGTTTTGTTTTAACTCATTTATTTATAATACTTATCTGTTTGTTTAATTTTATATTATATTTTATTTAATTTTAACAATGTTCCATAGTACTAAGCACTTATTGTAAACTGTATATTCCTACTGGCAACAAATAAATATATATATATATATATATATATATATATATATATATATATATATATATATATATATATATATATATAGGGTGCCCCATATGTATGGAATAATGATTCCACAGCATTGTATTAAAACAATATTTAAATAAAAGTTATAGGGTGTTATACGGCGCACATGCTGACGTTGATAATAAAATGTTTTGTACTGTCAATTCGAAGAAATTACGCCATCTTGATTTTTTTACAATAAAAAGCCCTGTATATTATTCTATTTTTGAGTCCTACTAAAAATTCTAGATATTATTTGTCTAACATACCATATGTCTAAATTGAACTATTTTGGAATGATTGATATTTGAAATTAAGAACATCAAATTTAAAAAAAAAATTTGGGCTGGCTTGTGTCAAACATTTACTGTCAGGTAACAACTTAATGCGCCAAAAAATGTTTTATTGATGAAAATGTTTATTAGCTGCATTTTTGTGAAACTGCAATTTGAGCGTAATATCATAATTGTACATTTAACAGAAACTGAAAGAATCACTTTGTTAATGATGGTTGGTTACGGAGACCGTAGGAGAATACAACAGGAGGTGTGTGATCTTTTTAACGCAGAATATCCGAATGCAATATGTTAGATACCAGTATTTCTGCTTCCGTCGTAAGATACAATGCACGAAGACTAAACTTTCTTTAAATATACTATATGAATAAATATCAAATATCCACATTTAAAACTGAAACTGATAGAAAAACGCAACTTAATATAAAAACTTCGTTTTAATTAATAGTCTTCCTAATTGAAAATTAACAATGAAAGATATACAAACCGTTAGTTATTTCTTTTAATGGAATATCATATATCTATGCTTCTGTAGAAAACTCAACGTCTGTCTGTGGTGTTGACTCTGCTTCCAAACATATACTGCACTTATTGAATTCTATTTAGAAGAGTGCTGGGCGTGGGGGTGACGAGATTCACGACATAAAACGATAATTTTAGTACACATACGAATGTAAACATGTTTTTGCGGTTACTAAAATATTTTAATTTAAACTATTTAATACGAGATGCTAGTGAAATCCCACATATGCATATTATCTTTGTATATAATACCGAAAAGATAGAATAATTAATGATATAATTAATGCATTAGTATGTATTACTATATACAATTAGTATATATGTCTTCAGTCTGTTGGGTTAACCATAACATGGTTCAATTGACTAATATCCTGTATTTTACCCCACAACTGAAACCTCTCTCTGGTTTCTGCGGGGAAATTTACATTATCACTGAATCTCTTGAGACAAATAATATGCAAATTATTCTTATTGTTCAGTAAATAGGAATATCTTTTTGAAGTAGCATGTTTCTTCTTCTGCATATAAAGAAAAGTACATGCTTACTCAGTAAAAAGATAGGTTTGTAAAAATTGTTTTGTCTCAGGCAAAAATACTGGGGTCAATTTTTATCTTGAAAATATTATTTAGATTTTAACATTCGTTTTGAAACTAACTTAATTTTCATCATTTTCGATGAAGGTGTAGTGAGTGTGAATAATAAATAGGAATATGTCAGATAGTTACGTAGTTTTTTACATACAGCCTCATGTGCTACTGCCTAACGGTTTGGAGAATAAAAACTATATATATATATATATATATATATATATATATATATATATATATATATATATATAATATAAATATATATATATATATATATATATATATATATATATATATATATATATATATATATATATATATATATATATATATATATATATATGTATATAGGGATTGCATAGGCACCCTATGGACTAGGGAAGCATAATGACCGCGGTGACACCTTTCATAAATTACATCCCAGACGTCTGTATACGTGGAAATGGTATTTTTATTTTTCACAAACAGTTTTAACAACAAAATAAAAAAAACAAATACTAAAAAAATTAAAAAATGGCCAAGGTATGAATCATCTTGTAGGACCCTCTTTTGAAAATCCTTGTCACCGGTAGAATTTTTTTCTCAGTCAGGAATCATCTAAAAACTAAACAAATCATTTTTTATTGTTATGAAAGGTCATAGCTAAGTGGCCACGTATGGAAAACATTTTAATTTTTTGACAGCCGTTCAAAAATAAACTCAAATTTTTCACAAAAATTTTGAGCTTTAAAAATTAATAAAAAATGAACGGTGCATCCAATCGAAAAAAAATTTATGTCAACTTCAAGATAATATTATAAAGTAAGTACCGTTTTGGAATACGTGGTATAAATTTTATTGTCAAAAATCGGTTCAGTAGATCACTGAAGATATTTTGTCCACGAGAACAAAAAACGCAAAAGAAAAAAAATGAGATCTTTGGTCCGCGTGGACGGGCATTGTCTTAAAAAAAACCCTTTTTTATATTCTTAAAAGTATAAAAGACGCTGCAATACGAGGCAGAAAATCTGTAACCTGAAAAAAAAAAAAATCGACGTAGGCCACCCATGTTTTTTCATTGTGGTACCGCTCAAGGAAAGTCAATGCACTGCCTAAACGTGGGGTTTTTGTCAACATTTTTGGAACCCAACGTGAACAAATTTTTTAATGAAATTGTAAAGCGTGGTGTAACTTTCTGCACCAAATCTTCATTAATGACCCCCAACGATCATAATGTTTTGTCCGTAAACTTCACAGATCTCACGATGAATATCGATCGGTTTTTTACGCCTTTAGCACTAAGAAATCGTATAACAGCCCGTACTTCACAATCGGCGGGACTCACGAGAGTAAAAAGTATACAATTCATTATCTCATTTGTTTCGTATCGCTGCGGCGGGGAATGATAAAAAAATGTTACGTGGTATAAAATACAATAGTTTTACCGCGGAATGAAAATTTTAAGGTGCACAGATCAAAAAATTTAAATACAATAGTTTTAAATTAGTTTAAAATTATTTTTTGAGTATACAGGGTACTTCAAAAAGGTGTGGCCGATATAACATGTTTTTTTTAAATAGTACATCCTATTTTCTAATTTATTTTTAAATTCTGCGTAAAAGTTTTATAATTTTTTTATTAACAATATTATATACCTAAACCTAGTAGTTTTTTCTAATATTTCAATTTTTTTAAAAAAATACTAGTTTTCAATTTTGTAAAAAATTGCCAGTAACGCCATTGTTTCTGAAGATGGAATACTCATAATTGGTACGAGCGTTCTATAGAGATGAAAAAAAAAAAGATGTATGTAAATAAATTTTAGTTAGATGCTACAGGGTGTTCAAAATAAATTTATGCATTTCGACTATTTTAAATTGTTATTTTTTCTGATAGATTTTACAAAACCCTCAACTTTTACTAAGTATGTCCTATACCTATTTTTCAATTTTTACCCTTGTTTTTAATACACTTAAGCTGTAACATCATAGTTGCCAAGACAAAACAAAAATGTCAAATTTTGACATGACTATTAAGCAAGTAAAAATAGTTTAATTTGTTGTGGTAAGTGACGAATAAAGGTAATAGTTATGGATTTTCCTAAAAATGAATTAATTGATATGGTATATATACTGGGCGAGCCAGAAAAAATTGTCTTTTGGCAGTAAGGCTTTACGGAGTGAAGTACCCTAAGAGATGTATACCATCTACAAAATCTTTTCATTGCTTAATGGAACGGTTTGATGGTAGTGGTAGCGTTGAGTATACGAAACGGAAAGTAGTAAACCAAAATGCTACCAATGAGAAAAAAGAAATGGAGATTTTACTTCATGTTGAAGATAATCCCCAGGTCAGCAGCCGTCAACTAGCTGACTTATCTGACACATCCCAATCTACGGCTAATCGTACCACGAGAAAATACACGTATCATCCCCTTCATATAGAACTACACCAAGAACTTCAAGACCGTGATTTTAAACGACGAGAAAACTTTTTTGCCATCATGAATGGAGCAATAGAGGCCGATCCAAATTTTTTATCCAAAATAATGTTTTCTGATGAAGCTGTATTCCGCAGTAATGGAGCAGTTAACAGCCATAACATGTATTATTATTCAACAGTTAATCCAGATATCTAAATTTTTTGCAAAACGAATTACCCCAGCTTCCTGAAGAAGTTGATAACTTGGAACATTTATTATGTCATAATAATTAATCATTAGATAAGTTAAACTATGTTAAAATTATTATTAACTATTTGTTTATGTTTTCATAATAGCGTAAGTGTATTAATAACAACGGTAAAAATTGAAAAATTCAAAATAAATCGAAAACTATTAGACATAGGTATATGATATACTTAATAAAAGTTGGAGGGTTTTCTAAAATCTATCAGATAAAATAATAATATACAGAGTGTGCCATTTAAAAAATTTGAGACTTTTCAATTTAAAATAGTCGAAATGAATAAATTTATTTTGAACACCCTGTAGCATCTAACTCAAATTTCTTTACATATATCTTTTTTCATCTATATAGAACGCTCGTACCAATTATGAGTATTCCGCCTTCAAAAACAACGGCGCTCCTAAGAAACTATTTTTTATGTTACCTAATTCTATTCCCTATGAATGATATTTAGTCGTACAGTATTAAATTTGCCATATTACGCTCATGTTACCATTTTTATGATTCAAATAGTAAACATAGGAATATAATTCCTCAAATCAGTGTGAAGGTTATAACCTATGGTGTATATTAATGAAAATATTTTTTAAACCAGTCATGAAAAATACAGACACAAGAAAGCCATTTTTCTTTAAGATCCTCCATTTCGATTCTACACCCTGTTAAAGTGTAAAAAACACAATTTTTAAATACCAGTATCTCGAAACTTAACTTGATGCCAAAACATTTTTAACTACCTCAAAAATTAAACTATATGTATATATGCAAACTTTTGTGTGACTCTTATTGCTTTATCTGCTATAGTTTCTACAAGAAGAGAGACGATAAAATTGTCGGAGCATTATGTTCATACTTCATCGACATTTTGTGTATATAACCAAATCTAAAATTTCAAAATTATTGGTTATATTGCTAAATAAACGGTACCAAGAATTGATTTTCCATTAAAGGGTTACGCCACCTTGGTGCTCGAAAAAATAGGCATAAAATTAAATTTTTGTTTTTTGACACAACTATTGTATATATAATATAATTTTTATTTTTTCACAAATACATTATAATTTTAACAACAAATTAAATATATATATATATATATATATATATATATATATATATATATATATATATATATATATATATATATATATATATATATATAGATATGAACCATTTTGTAGGACCCTCTTTTGAAAATCCTTGCCACTGGTGAATTTTTTTTCTCAATTAAGAATCATCCAAAAACTAAACAAATTATTTTTTATTATTAAGAAAGGTCATAGCTAAGTGGAAAAAATTTTAAATTTTTTTTTGTAGTAGTGACAGCCGTTCGAAAATAAACTCGGATTTTTCACAAAAATTTTGAGCTTTAAAAATTATTAAAAAATGAGCTGTGCATCCACCTGAAAAAACTCTATGTCAACTTTAAGATAATATTATAAAGAATATGTGCTATAGATTTTATCAAAATCGGTTCAGTAGATCTCGAAATATTTTGTCCACCAGTTTGAAAAAAGTAATTTCGAGGAAAACGCAAAAGGAAAAAAGAGACCTCATCCGCTTCTTAAACGTCTAAATTTTTTTTTATATTACCTTTAATCTGGGATTCCATTTTGTAAAGCTTGAAATATTCTTAAAACTATAAATAATAAATCTAAACAAAAAAAAAATCGATTTTTTGAAAATTTTGAGGTGGCGTAACCCCTTAAAACGTTTCTATAAAAATTGATATTCTGTTGTTTTACTTGTTAGATATAAAATATGAATGCAAAAGTTTTACGATGCTTATATTATGTTTGCTCGAATAAAACCAGAATGCCCATAAAAGTGTTGTCACTATATTTTATGTATTTTCAGTATCGTACTTTGATTTTAAAAATGCTCCAGTTTGTACAAGATCCTTAGAGGCTATTTTTATTAAATCGTTTCTGAAGATTGTTCACACGGAGAAGTTAACATTACATAATTTTTTTATTATATCAGTTGCAGCAAAACAATGATTATAATACAAGATATTCATGCGGTTTTTTCTGTCGGACTGCAAATTAATTTGCTGTTAATCTTGTTGACCTGACAATTGCGAGATTGTAAATAATTCTGTAAAAATTTAAACTAGACGGCTGAATAAAAACAGATGAATTTTATACAAAACTGCAAATAATTACATAGATAAAGAATTTTTATCGTTTAAACAGTTACATGAAGTCTTTTTTAGTGTGACAACCAGGACCTGAAGTAGTCATTTCTAAGTGTTCCGTACGGACACTTATAGGATCGCTTCGGTATCTGCCCGTGTGGCACACCTGATTTCCTCAAGAATTATTTGATATAGAAAGTTGAAATTTAGCACGAATATCGGAATTGATGGCCCAATCAGAGCTGTGTAGTTTTGAAAGTTAAATTTTGACTTAAGGGGTTAGCTTGTAGGGGTAAGTGAATTTTTTTCTAAGGTCATCGAGTGGGGTGTCAAATGAAAGCTTGTGAAAACACGAGTTCAAAAATATATATGATGTAATACTTGCGCACGCTTTTCTTTGTATAAAAGTATTGATCAAAAAATCTTTAAAACATTCTGGAATCTCATCTCATCTATGATCATTTTATACCCCTGTAATAAAATTTTTATTTTAAAGGCAATTACACTAAGGAACACTTGACCTGTTTTCTTCTTAAACTTGGACATAATTGAATGGATTCTAGATTATTACTCTGCCAAATATATTATTTCATTCTATTTCAAAATTTATTCTGGCCATTGTTACTTGCACTGTGAAAACAAACATTATGAGATCATATTCCTTCAAGTCAATTTAGATAGGTGGTAATACCCTGGAAATGACGTTAGTAGCCGGGCATTAATTGATGAACTAAATATATCTAAACTGGTCTAAATTGTTCGGTGTTTGATAGACCTTTTTTACTTCCCATACTAAAGTTTGAAGAGGAACTATACTTCTTAGGCAATATCGGTTCATAAGAAGTTGTAGAGGTTTTTAATTCCCGTATAGTTTCAATAGTGTTATTAGGATTTCTTTTCAGATTTTTGGTTGTAAAGATGAACCAATGGTATGCATAATTATCTACCATTAAACACATGAGGGGTTAAAGGAGCATCGGTGGAAATTAGAGGGATTATCTTAAGCATATCGTGTTGTACGCCCTTTTCGAAATCTTTGAGTCGGGAAACCTAAAATTATATTATTTTTTCATTTTTATTAAAAACGGTATATAGAAGGAAATGTCAAAGATTCGAGTAGTAAATATCCCTGGAACTTTTTCTTTCTTTCCTTAAGATTTTCTTTATAACTAATATCTCATCGTAAAGAAACTATCATTTAAGTTAGTTATAATGCTTGGACTAAGTTATTTTTTGGTGTGAGAAAGTCAAATTCTGCATTTATTTTACGAGGCTGGTTTGAAAAGTCCGTGCAAAAATAAAAACTACTTATGTGTTTGGGGTAAACCTTTTTTATTTTTCGACATAGTCTCCTTTTAGGCTTATACACTTCGTCCAACGATGTTCTAGTTTGTTGATCCCTTCCGAATAATAGGATTTGTCCAAGTCTGCAAAATATCCATTAGTGTCTGCAATCACCTCCTCGTTTGAATAAAATCTTTGTCCCGCCAGCCATTTCTTCAAATTGGGGAACAAACAGTAGTCCGAGGGAGCCAAGTCTGGAGAATAGGGGGATGTGAAACGAGTTGGAATCCTATTTCCATTAATTTTGCGACCACAACTGCTGAGGTGTGTGCTGGTGCGTTGTCGTGATGGAAAAGGACTTTCTTGTGGGCCAATCGTGGGCGTTTTTCTTGCAGCTCGGTTTTCAAACGATCCAATAACGATGAATAATATTCTCCTGTAATAGTTTTACCCTTTTCCAGATAGTCGATGAGGATTATCCCTTGCGAATCCCAAAAGACAGTCGCCATAACCTTTCCGGCCGCCTTTTTTGGTGCAGATTCCCCCTTGGTAACCCATTGTTTAGATTGTTGTTTGGTCTCAGGAGTATAGTAATGTATCCATGTTTCATCCACAGTGACGAAACGACGCTTAAAGTCCTCCGGATTCTTCTGGAACAGCTGCAAACCATCCTTGCAACACTTCACACGATTCCGTTTTTGGTCAAGCGTGAGCAATCGCGGCACCCATCTTGCGGATAGCTTTCTCATGTCCAAATGTTTATGCAAAATATTATGTACCCGTTCAGTCGAGATGCCCACAGCACTAGCAATCTCACGCACCTTAACTCTTCTGTCATCCATCACCATATCATGGATTTGATCAATGATTTCTGGAGTCGTAACCTCCACAGGCCGTCCAGAACGTTCAGCGTCACTTGTGCCATATGGCCAGTCCGAAAATTTTGAAACCACTTATAAACTGTTCTAATCGAAGGTGCAGAGTCACCATAATGTTTATCAAGCTTCTCTTTAGTCTCCTGAGGCGTTTTGCCTTTCATAAAGTAATGTTTAATTACCACACGAAATTCTTTTTCGTCCATTTCTTGAAAATTCACTCGACTTCCTTGATTCACACGAATGCCAAACACAAAGAAATAGACCAATATGGCTGAAACTTGGTGTGCGTTCATTCAAGAGGTGCTACTAACTAAACATGACCTCGATACGCGCCGGTGGTGCCATCTCTCGGACTTTGCACGGACTTTTCAAACCAGCCTCGTAGAACTGTATATTACTACTACAGATGACTCTTTGAAAAGCTGATTTAAAAAATGAACCAATTCGATCTTAAAACAAAAAGCCGGTTGCTGAACAGTGGAACAACAATGACCTAAAATATAATGAACATTTCATTTTACTACCACTACCACCAGACAAATCCTTAAAAGATGTGAATTATTTTCCATGACCTTATGGTTTCTGGCGCAGTTGTGTGTTATGAATTATGGAAAAGAGGGCATTCCGCTGCAGATAAAGCTGGAACTTCAACTATGCCTCATGACAACCTTGCGTATCATAAATCCTACATAGCATAGATGGAACATAAGATTTAACAACGGAGTGTATAAATCTAGTTTATTATTTAAGAATAGCTCTTAGTCCTTTAATTTGTTGATTCAATTCTCCTCTCCCAAAGTTTACCTAGGTCAAACGAGTAGAATATTCAAACAAAGAATAAAAGAACATAAAGAAGCATTTGAGAATAAGACTGAAGTTTCACATTATGCCTCTCATTTATTTTCTGAAAATCATTTCAGTTTTGATGAAAATTTCAATATATTACATATTAATAACAAAAATAAAAAGTTGAATTTGCTTGAGTCCTTGGAAATTAACAAATTAAAGGATTTCGTGGTATTGTTAAATAACAAATTAGATTTAACACTCCTTTGTAAAATTTTAAGTTCAAGTAATTATCTTCCTATTATACCAAGTTAAATCCCTTAAAAAACAAAAATAAAAAAAAATTGCAGAATGTTGTTAATAGTCAATTTATTTATAACACTTTTAGGAAATTCCGTATTATTAAGGTAAGGTTTAAATAATTGTACCCAAATTAGTTATTAGACAAAAGGTACTGTGTACCGGAACATGTCACGGCTGATTTACATAAGTAGTATTATTTTATTTATTTCTAAATCAAATATGGGGAAAATCTGAACAACAGTTGGTCTTTTAATTTCCTAAAAATGAATTTTCATCAAGTAAGCGCCAAATCTATCCAATTCTATAATAAAACTTCTGTGCCGTATTAGTTATTTGTGTTGATTAATAATTAGAAATTCCTCTGGGAACTAAAATAATTATAAAGTAATATAACACATTCACTACATAATTATACAGAAATCCAACTTCCCTAGTTATGGAGAAGGAAATTGCAATCAAAATTTAAGTTTTCAAGAACACAACTTTGTGCAACTTTGAATTCTCCATGTGAGGCATCTGGCAAATTTGATCTTATTTAAAGTTTCGGATTTAAGACTCGTATCCTACTTTGTTTAGAAAATTTGTTTAAATAACTTTGCTCGACATATTGTATTTAAGTTAGGAGACAAAACTAAAATAACATAGAACAGTCACAAATAATGCAACTTGGAACTAAAAACTAATTTCAAACAAGAAGTGAAACAAGACGATCTAATATCTTGTTTTAAAAGTTGGTGTATGAGTTTGTATTTGATATTTCATTTAAAACCTTAAATGATTATTAATAAATTTTTAAGAGACTTTAAAATACCTTCTTTGACATTTTAAAGTATTAAAAAGAACCAAGTTAACAAATATGGAAAGAGTGCATAGTCAGTTGCCCATTAGGACTTCCTTAATGGAAAACTAAAAGTTGGAAAATGACGGACAAATTTCAATTTTTCTGCTAATAACCTTCAAGCATTTACCAAAAATTTCAAATTATGAAAATATTTTTCCGCAACTACTATAAAATCACACTAAAATGTCTGTATGTATTATTACACAACCAGACATGTCGCTTTTTACACACTCTTCATCTGTTCCCTATTTATGATTAAGCCGTTTTAAATAAAATAGTGTGTTAAATTTCTATTAGTCCGGAAGCTTCGAGTCCCGATTTTGTTATAAAATTTTCCTATAAAACATTTATCTGTTTGTTTGAAATACAAAATAGTGCATTGTCAAACACAAAAGTCAAGTGGGCTGTTTTTAGTGTTACGTACGGAACACTTATGCAATCACTTCGGTGTAAGTCTATCACACCCGAGTTACTCCGAAACTGTTTGGCACTAAAAGTTGAAATTTGGCACAAATATAGGAATTGATGGCCCGATCAGAGCCGTGTAGTTTAGGAACTTAAATTTTTACTTAAAGGGTTTTGAGGGGTGAAATCGAAAATGAAAAAAAAAATACCATGTCATCGAGTGGGGTGTCAAATGAAAGCTTGTAAAAACGCGAGTTTAAAAATATATATGATGTAATTTTTTTTCTTTTTATTATTTTTAAAAAATTATCAAAAATCGCTGTCCCCCCCTTATATCGAAAAGTACTGATCAAAAAATTTTGAAAAAATTCTGGAATATTCTCCATAAAGTGTAGATTGAACGAAAATTATTACGAGTGCATTACATTTGATTACTTATCTGGTATAAGAAAATAACTATGATAACTATGTTCCTAACACGTGAAGGTTTTTATAACATACTTTTAAGTACATTACTGTTACCGAGTGGCGAGTCGCTCTTGTACCGATATATAATTTTATTTTTATTTTAAAAATAATCACCGTACGGAACATTAATTGCGCAAGGCCAATTTGCACTTGACCGGTTTTTGTTTTAGATCACATCGCAATTATACCGGATATAATTTTTAGAGACGTTTAGTGAATCTGGTTGTAAATGGACCAAATGTTTTGGGAAGTGTAATAATAGCAAAATATTTTAAATATTTTCTTACAAAAGACAGTAGATTATTGCACAGAAACGTATTTTATATCATAAAAGAAATTATATAAATACGTTTATATGCATACTTAAATTTTATATTATTTATTTATTTATTCAGTTTACTTTTTGTATTATAATAAACTGACGTTTTTAATTTTGTTTTAGGTAAGTACATATATGGAGAACAATAAATGGACAATCACATAAGAAACTATTATAGGTAAGCTAGAAAAGAACCGTTTTAATTAGGTGAATTGTTGCAAGTCAGTGGTTACGATTGCAAATTTTATTTTCGTTAAAAACTAGAGTTTTTCTTTTTATAATATCTATTCAAGAACTGAATCTGAAATCTGGAAAATATATTATTATTATAGACAAAACTTGCTAGCTACAAAGTATATTTAACAATATACTTCTGTCTTGACCATTATTTTCATAATTGTTTGCACTTGTTTTGATCATCAGTAATTTTCAAGTCAGGACAGTTACCTTTTACTTCTGTTTGTTAGCAGAGTTATATGACAGTTTAATTTTAAATTGTTGAATGTCAAGTCTAAATTGTTATTTCATTTGGGTTTAAAAACCAGATGGGAGAAAGAGAAAAGTTGCAATTAGTATGCTATTTAAGTGTTAGTAAGGTAATTCTTATTTTAGATATTCCAATTTATCCAGTTTTTTGACAACTTGAATCTGCTGTTCAGATTGGAGTTGGTATGAAATTCTCTAATTATGTATTGGTCTTTGAAATATTTACAAATAATTTTGTTTAGATATTCGAAAATTATCTCTATATTTGCCTTGGATCGTTAAGAATGATTTTTAGACGTTTATTTTGGATTGTTTATCTTTTAAAGTCCGGTATTTACAGTGTACCAGGATGGAGAACCAAAGAATAAGGGCATACCTGATAAAGATTGTGTATTGATTTATTTTAGTCTTGATATGAATTTTACTTTTGTAATGTGAAAAAGGATAGATTTTAGAATTTGCATTGGCGATTAATTAGTTTGTGTTATTCTTTAAATTTAAACGTTTATCGAAATAAAGTCCGTATTTGATTTCCGAGCGCCAATCAAGTTCTTGATTGGCTACTTTGACTTTCGGTAAAGGTAGACGTTAAATTACTTTACTGCAATATATATATATATATATATATATATATATATATATATATATATATATATATATATATAATATATATATATATTTATTTATTTATTTATTTATTTATTTGTTTTATAACGATTCAACTTAATTTTCCAGTTTCTCATCCGGAGCTCGACTGTCTTCATATTTTGTTGCAATTTTCTTACCAATACATCCGGTTCCTTAGATGCAGCTGTTAAGGTATCATCCACACAAGTGTGCACAATTTCAATTCGGACATTAAAAAGTGTTTCTGAAAAAGGGAACCCTTTTGGGGTTCTCTTTTGGGCTTTTATTATTGTTCCCTTTAGGGCTTTTATTATTGTGAAATTCGAATTTAAATTATCAATGAATTCTCTATTTTCTAAAAATGATATTATGAGATCGATAGGAAAGTGTAAGATGTCCACTCTAATTAATTTCATAAAAAACCTTCAAAAAAAATAGCCCCTCCATTGAATTTGTTATCTTGTTTTATACTGGAGTCTGTTTTTTTATATATTCCCAGTCAAGATCATTTTATCCTTTTATTGTCTTTAAAAATTTGATACTTGTACATATCAAAGTTTTATTTTGTCAGTAAACGTCATTAAGTCAAAGCAATTCTAAGATCATAAAAACAGCTTTAAATCGGGCTAAATTCAAAAAATATGGAACATATTACATAAATAAGTAAATCATTTTGTAAATTTAACGCAAACACATAACATAGATAGTGTTTTATAAAGCAATAAGCTATTCAGAACCAAAATTTACCGTTAAAGCGAACTAAATATTTTCTGTAAATAAAGACTTACACTTTATAAGTTATTTTCTTTAAAACGAGAACTTGAGTAAAATATACGATTACTGAGACCCTTTTAGAGCCGTGGTAAATAATTTTTGTTTATTTGGATTCCTATTCTTTAAATTTTCTTGTCTGACGCATCTTTAGGTAACATTAATACTTAAATATATTTTGTCATTAATAAAAATATAAATCTCTTTACAAATTTCGGAAAAATTTAGCAAAGATCTATAGAAATAAAAACGAACGCAATATTCTGTCTCTAAGGTTTATTTGATGCAGTCGTAAAAACAGTATAAAGTACAAGATATATGATACGTACAATTTTCAACACCTATTAATATACTATTTGTCATCAAGACAAGCAGTTGGTGGGAAAAAATTACTGGTGAGCAAAAAAATCAACTCAAACTAGTTGGCTTCATTTAACACGGATCCTAGAGTTTGGTGTTCATATGTTTTTACGGATTTTAGTATCATCTGAAAGCCCATTCTATTCTCTTTCTAATGATACCAAATTCCATAGTGTACCTCATGATTTTTACTGATTAAAATGATTGAAAGGGGAAACAAGGAGAACAACAATTAAAAATAGGCTTAAGGGAAAGGAAAAATTAAACAAATTTTGAGATTAACAATTAAATTTATTGATAAAAACCAAAATCAATATTTTGTATAACCCCCCTAGCCCTTATTGCTGCTTCCAGCCGGTTTTTCATATAGCGGGTGAGCTTTTTCACCACTGTCTGTGAGATTTTTCCCCACTCTTCCGCCATCGCAACCTTTAAGTCCTTCAACGAGGCAGAGTCTGGATTTCTGGCTCGAATCCTTCTTTTCAGCGCATCACACATGTGTTCGATTTTATTGAGGTCAGGACTTCGCGCAGACCAATCTAATACGGGTATTCCCATTTCCAGCAGATATTGCCGCACCGATGCAGCCGATACAGTATGTGGCCTATCATTGTCGTGCATTAGCACGAAGCTATCGCTAACAAACCCATTGAAAAGAATGACGTGTTGCTGCAGGCTCTCCTTGATGTACGGGTAAGCAGTGAATCCACCGCTACGAGTCTCATCAGTCACGAAAACCAAATCTAAGTCGCGCTTGTCGATGGGCGCTGTCAATTTGGGTCCGTTAGCTGGTCTCTTTGGAGTTAGGTTAGCTTCTTAAGTCTTCTTCTGACTGCCCAATGACTGTCACTTTTACGAACTTGTCGGACCTCCTTCTGGACCTCAACGCTGGTCAAGTGACAATTTCTTAGAGTTCTGATGACAATGAAGCGGTCGTCTCGTTCGGAGGTACACCTTCTTCTTCCTGATCCTGGTCCCCGTGTAAAGGCGCCAGTCTCTTGGTAATGTCTGTAGACTATGGAGACAGCTGACTGGCTCAGGTGCAGTTGTGCAGCGACTACACGTTAGCTATGCCCTTCTTGCAATCGGGCAATGACTTGTGCCGTTTCTTCCAGGGTGGTATCCATTTTCTGATGACGTAATTAGCGAGCAGGTTTAGCAGAGATATTGACGGTTCAAGTCCCGATAAAGGAATGATAGGAAAATGCTGTTACATGTGCTTTTATAGGAATGAATAGCTCGCAACGAGTGCATTGCTAAGCGAACAAAAACAGTTCTATTGAGTAAAACAGTTTTAATCAGTAAAACTTTTTGGAAATCCAAATGTTTTTGGTATTATTGGAAAGAGTAGAAAATTAATGCTAATGATACCAAAAATAATACCACTGTTTGAAAATTAAATTCAAGGATCGGTGTGAAATGAAGCAAAATCCTTCGAGTCGATTTTTTTGCTCACCAACTTGAATTATCCACAGAGAAATATTAATAGGTTAAAGGTAAAACCGTAATGTAGTAATCATTCGATAATCGGCAAATATCCTAGTAAGAAAAGTTTCTTTTTGTTTTGTTGTGCTCGACTACATTATTATATATTATACACTATATATTTTGTGTTATATATTATATATTAATATTCCGTACGAAACACTTATGGGATCACTCGGTCACACCCCCGATTTTCAACGGAACTATTTGACATACATATAAAGTTGAAATCCAAGAAAACTAAATGCACTGGAGATGAAGTTCCGTCGAAAATCGGTACAAATATCGGGGCTACAGCACATTGGCATTGAAAAAATTAGACATTGACTAGAAACGATTTGCTGGTACGATTATGTACTGAGAATA
>CM032449.1:103414179-103474179 GCA_019049505.1 Pachyrhynchus sulphureomaculatus | reverse complement strand
CAACGCCCGACCACACACTTCTTTGATGACCCGTCAAAAATTGCGAGAGCTTGGTTAGGAAGTTTTGATGCATCCACAGTATAGTCCAGACATAGCACACTCTGACTGTCACTTGTTCCGATCTCTGCAGAACTCTTTCAATGGAATGCTGCTTTCAAAGAAGCCTGTGAAAACCACTTGATTCAGTTTTTTAACCAGAAACCACAGAAGTTCTTCACCGATGGCATCTCTACCCGAAAAATGGCGAAACATTGTCGATAATAATGGAGCATATTTGGTTTAAATAAATTTATTTTCACATTATAAGAAAACCAGTTGAATTTTACTAAAAAAACGCCACGAACTTTTTCCCAGACTTGATATTTGACACAAGTAAATGCCCATACCCGTTTGTAGGCCGACAAATAGGGCAGATGAGACAGAAAAATATACGTGCTAATACAATAAACTTTTTCTGTCATGTCATATCGTTTCGGGCAAGGCCCTGAATACACGCTAGCATAAAATAATTTTGTGTTATCCGACTTCAAATATATCGATTTTTAAGCGCGGCACCGGCACAGCGTAATCTAAAATTTGCATTCAGTTTTCTCTGTAATGAATAATTTATACAGGTAACTTTTTAAACTCATTCAAATTGATATTACTTACCTGCCAAAGAAAAATAATGAGCTTTAGTAACGTAAGGAAATTTACAAAAAAGTACATAATCTTGTTTATAATATCCAGGAAAAAGAAAAATATTTGTTAGTAAAAAGAAAAAATACCTACACAACTTATTTTCTCTCAAAAATATATAGCGGCTTATCAGACGCTGACCATCAGTAAGTTTCTAGCTTGCTACCACAAGGAAGTTCAAGAATAATGGACAACGGTGGGTACAGTATTATTTTCCCACTTTAGCGATTTGAGCATGTCTTATAGAGTCAACGTGAACAGCTTTGGGGATTTGAGTCGCCTTGTCTCGCCTCTTTTAATTTCGATCTTATTTGTTTTTTCTTTAAGCATTATTTGTGATGTGGCATTTTTATATATGTGTTCAAAATGAGTTGTGTATTTTTCGTCGACTCTGCTATTACTTAAAGCGTTAAGGACTGCCCAAATCTCTACCGAATCAAATGCTTTTTCATAGTCAAGCATTGCTATCCACAAGGTGACCTTATATTCATTTGCTTTTTCCACTACTAATCTAATTGTTTGAAGATGCTCCGAAGTGGGGTATCCCTGTCTAAATCCCGCTTATTCACGTGGTTAATAACTATCTAATTTGTTTGTTAATCTATATGTTTTGATTTTAGTGAAAATTAGTACCGATGACCGGCTGATAGGTCTGTAATTCTCCAATTTAAATTTATCCCCTTTTTAAAAATAAGCCCAATCAACGCGTTTACCCGGGGTGTTAGTATTTTACTTTCTATAAGGCACCTGTTAACTAGAGCTTGAAGAGATTGTATTATCGATAACCCTCCATATCTTAACATTTCTATAGTTATTTCATCGTCCCTTTTTTTTGTTGTTGGGCATATGTTATATGGCATTCATTATTTCATCCATTGTTATATTGGGAATTTCTTCAGATCCCAGTCATGTTGTCACTCTATTTCCTTCTTCTTTCCCGGGCGGTGGCGATTTTTTCGCGTCATATAGTGTTTGATAATATTTTTCTGTAGCTTCCTTTATCTCTTGGATTTGTGCAATTTCTTGGTTAGCGTTATATATAAGTTTTATTATTTAATTTCTCCCTTCATTCATTTGTTTGTTTAGGTGTTTCAAACTTTTTCCTTCTTTCAAAGGTTCTTCTATTTTCGAGTTTCTGTACTGTCTGACGTCTTCTCTAATCTTTTTCTTTATTGTTTTGCCTATTTCTGCCAATTCTATTGTGCCATTTGTAGGTTCATTTATATTATATGTATACTTTAGGTTCATTCATTATCGCAACCAAAAACCTTCAAAATTTCTCATAAAACTGTTGAACCCATATAATATTTAAGCACCCCCACCTTTTTTACCTTCTGTTAAAATCATGACAAAATATTAAAACGTTTAGATTCCCTAAGCAAAGAACTAAGACGATGTATAACACAATAAATACGAATCCACCGTTCTAGCTGTCCTCACTAGTCCTTTTATCTTTTATATTTTGATATAAATAATGATTTAAAATTTGTGAATTGTCTTACCAAAAACCAGGAAAAATCCCCATAATACTATTAAATACAGAATTTATTCAGAAAAGAAAAAACCTCAAATGGTGATCAAGAAAGGACGAGTAGAAAAATGTACTGATCATGGTGTTCGAAAACCAAGATCCAGCAGGGGCTAGTATAACAGGCCGCTCAGGTCGTCAGCCCGCTAAAACCCTGTACTAAAACCAACAACAAAACATCGAGAGTGAATACTCTAATGAAAAGAATCGGCACATAGAACGTTCGCACCATGTGCCAGGCCGGAAAGATACATAATGCAGTCCAAGAGATGGACAGACTGAGGCTCGGAATATTGGGAATCAGCGAAATGCGTTGGCTAGACCAGGGTGAATGTACAGTAAACAGGCATAAAATTTATTACTCTGAAAGCAGCACAAACCACCACCAACACGGAGTGGGAATGTTCCTAAACGAATACCATATATCTCTAAATTTGTAACGAACTTTGTGCCAATCCAATAAAATTAAACATCGTGCAAGGGTACGCACCGCACCCACTTTGGATAAAAGTGTTGATGAGGTGGAAGAATCTTATGATTCTATAACTAAAATAGTAGATACACTGCATAAAAACGAAATATTAATGTAATTCCAAAATGAGAAAGGAAAGAAAAGGACAGCTCATAGGACCTCTCGGACTAGGCATAAGGAACGAAAGAGGAGATCGACTTAACACATTCACAGAAGAACATCAACTAGTGGTACTGAACATCTTTTTCCAACTTCCTCCACGAAGGCTATATACATGGAAATCACCAGCCGATAAACCAAATAACATAATACGCAACCAAATAGACTTCATACTGGTGGACAAAAATATTTCCAGGTGCAGACATAAACTCCGACCACACTCTGCTGGTTGGCAGCTTCAGATTGAAGCTAAAGAAAATAATAAAGAGGAAACAACTGACAGCTGTAACTATGGAAAAACTAAAACAAGAAGACATAAATGGACGTATTAGGGAAACCCTAAACCGAAGAATAAATCAAAGGGACACGAGCGAAGTAGTCGAAGAAGAATTGGCATCATTCAAAACCGCCATAGCATCATGTACAGGCGAGTACCTTAAAGAAGAACAAAATAAATCCTGGATAACAGGCCACATACTAGAACTTATGGAGAGACGCAGATGAGCACAAACTAATAAAACCGAGTACAACAACATACACAATGAGATGAGAAGAGCAATAAAGTAAGCGAAAGAAGCATGGCTGCATAATAAATGCGACGAGATAGAAGAACTGGAAAGGAGGAATGATAATTTCAATCTTCACAAAAATGTCAAGGAGGCAGCAGGACTATACAAACAACGAGTTCCAACAAACCTAGTAGACGGAAAAGGACGTTGGATTACAGACAAATAAAAAAACAATTCAAGCGTGGCAACAGTACATACAGAGCCTTTTTAGGGATGAGAGAATAGATCTACCTGTAAAAGAATGCGTTACGGGCCCACCTATAACAGAAGAGGAAGCTAGGAAAGCAATATCTCTAATAAAAGATGGGAAGTCTCCGGGCCCCGATGAAACACACGGAGAATTTTTAAAACTACTAGATAACAATAACACACGAAGGCTCACTAACTTATTCAATAAAATATAGAATACCGGAAGGGTTCCTTCTGAATAGCTTAAATCCACATTCATAACAATACCCAAAAAACAGCTTCTAAAACATGCAGCGACTTTCTGACAATTATACACCAAAGAGTATATGCAGTTTGTAAAGAACACATGGGATACACTCAGTTTGGATTCAGGAGGACCACAGGCACCCGTGAGGCGATATTCTACTCACAGGTTCTATTTCCAAGAGGTAGAGACGTTAGTTGTAATATACACGCATGCTTTATAGACTACCAGAAAGCATTCGACAGAGTCCAACACCATAAACTCATAGACATATTAAAAAGAATAGGAATAGATGACATAGAATAAAGAATCTCTACTGGGAACAAATAGCCAATATCAGAGTCAAGGGGGAAATATCAGAAAAAATAGAAATATAACGTGGCGTATGCCAAGGATGTGTCTTGTGTTATTTAATGTATACACAGAAGAAATATTTATCATAGCACTCTACGAATCTCAGTAGGAATAAACAGTAATGGAAGAAGAATTAACAACATTGGATTCGCTCATGACACTATAATATTCGCAGACAATTCACAGGACCTACAAATGCTGATGGACAGAGTTACACATGTCAGTCGAGAATACGAAATAGATATAAATTCAAAGAAGACTAAACACATGATCATAAGCAAAAACTCGACTTTACAAGATCAACTTTACATTAGCAACCAAAAAATTGATAGAGTCAATACCTTTTGCTACTTGGGTACCCCAGTAAATGAAGAATGAGACCACTCACTAGAGATTCGATGCAGAATAGAAAAAGCGAGAGCAACCAATACAAAAATGGCCAATGTGTTCAGAAGTCATGATCTCAGTTTAAAAATCAAAATAAGACTTCTCAAATGCCACTACTCTTTCCGGTGCTTCTGTATGGGGCGGAGTCTTGGACTGTAACTACTGCATCATGTAAAAGGTTGGAAGCATTCGAGATGTGGCTGTACAGGCGCGTGCTTAGAGTATCTTCGACAGAATACACTACCAACAAGAGAGTGCTAGAACTCTTGAACAAAGACCTGGAAATTGTTAAGACAATTAAAAGAAGAAAACTCGAATATCTCAGCCACATCATGAGAGACGAGGAAAGATATGGTCTACTCCAACTGATACTGCAAGATGGACGGAAGAAGAGGATCAGGCAGAAGACGTGTTTCGTGGCTGAAAAACATGCTTCTCAACAACAGCAAGACTATTCTGGGCAGATGTAAAGTCCTAATATGATATATAATCGCCAATATCCGATAACTGGTCGACACAAAAAGAAGAAGGTGATTTTTCACGAACAAAAGGAAAAAAACCAATTTAAATAGGAGCATTGCGAAATCGAGGGTCGTGTTACACATAGCCAAAAAACGTTATAATCGAAATATGTATTTGGCGTCCTGCAAAATTATGGAGAAAAACATATAATAGCTTAATGGAAGAAGGAAGTAAGTTTTGCCCTTGCTTTAAAAGTATGCCTATGGCAACGAGAGTACTCTCCTACACATAGGCTACGCTTTTAGGTTAAAGGTTTTTACGATATCACATCAGATGACGTTACTTATATCTTTTGAGATACGTTTCTTAAATCCTTGCTGTGTAGTGATTATGATTGAGAGATGCCGAACATTGTTATATTCAGCCTGTCTAGTTTTAGTAAATGACAGACGATACGTTCAAGTTATCCATTATTTTTGAACCTCCTCCTACTTTGTGCAGCGTGGTGGATATTATCAACAAAAACTTTGTTGCAAGGTTTAGTTCAAATATGTGTCACTACATATTTATGTTAAACTCTAGAATGCCCTTTTTAACTTTATAAATAAAAGTCCTTTTTTTCATGCCTAGAGTTTTAAAGTAATTTTAAACTCCAAAGAAAACAAAAACTCTAAAGAAAATTTTTGCAGTTCTTACCTGATTTATTACATTATACCTGCAGAAAGAAAAGATAAGTAAATTTTAACAAAAACTTTTATTTTACAGGTAAATTTTAAAATCCTCTTTCGTGAAATTAACAACTTTCTGCTTAAGGTTTGAGAGGGAAGATGTTAAGATTTAAATCTGATAGTACACTTGAAATCATAGAAAGAAGATTTAAAATTTAGTATTAAGATATTAAAAATAAGATTTTTTGTTTCCGTTTTTACAGGTGTTTGTAAAACTTTATTGTAGTATACGACTATTAGTAAAAAAATATTTATAACCGTACGAGTTGTATCCAAAGAAGATTAGAGGGTAGGAGCCGCTACTTTAACAGAAGACACAAGTATTTATCTGATAATATTTTAATTTATAGAATTTGGAAATGGAAATTCTAAATGGATAAAAATGAAAGAAGAGTTTTTTGTAAAGATTTCAACTTTATTTTAATTACTATAACGATCGTTTTGACACTTCTGTATCTTTTTTAGATAAATTACAACTGCCAAACATTTTTATATGAAATTAAATATTATATTAGGTCTTATATAAGAAATAGAACAAATAAACCTTGTGGGACATCGAAATTGAAAAAGATATCGAACACCAAAGGAATCTACATCAAAGGATTTAAACATCAAAAAATTGTAAGGTAAAATAAAGTATAAAGAAATGCAAGCGTAAGAAGAAAAATATCTAAAAAAAAGAACGACTCTTGGGAAAGAGTCAAGGAATAAATATCTATTGAGGAGGGACCAGAAACGAACCAAATGAACAAAGAATTACAGTAATAGGTTTCACCATTAAGAATAACTGCGGAAGAAATAAAAACCGTAGGTAAATCACTAAAGAATCACAAATCACCCGGACCTGGGGACAACCCGGAAGAATTGTTCAAATATGGAACAGACAAGTTATACGAACACGTTAAACAAATATTTCAGAAATGTATAAGTAGAAACGAAATCTCGAAGGAATGGAAAGTGTCATACCTAACCACTATACACGAGAAGGGAAACAAAAACATTTGCGATAATTACCGAGGAATAGCAGTTACGTCACTATAAGTAGAACCTGTGGAAAGATTTTGAAGAACAAAATGGAGAAGGAATATCAAGATTACTATGCTAAAATTAACTTAACTTATGAAAAACATTTAAATTCTAAAATCACGACTTTAACCCAAATTTTAAAACACATTTTACATTTACAAACCAAAGGCCATAAATATAAGACCCTGATTTTTGCCGTTTTAAGTGGGCAATTGGATTAAACACACAATAATACGGAGGAAGCCGCAAAACAGTGTGTACCATTTTCTCAGCCATACTATCACAAACATATTTTTTTTTTCAATTAATAGTCTTTTAAAACTTCCAAAAGAATCACGAACATATTTTTTTTTTTTTTATAACTAAAGTCAAAATAAATATCATAAAATATCATTTTTTTAACATATATTCCTGTATTTCCGATTTGGTGTTGGCTGCATTAGGAACCTTATTTAGTAGTCGACTATGGTAACTTGCATTGTCCATAACTATAACACTCTGTTCGGGAATTTTGAAACCAATTTTCAAAAAGTTCTGCGGTCGTGTCTTCGTGATAGTCCAAAGTACAAACTTTTATGTTTTTTGCAGATAATAGTGGACAATTCGAAACCCAGCCCTTTTCAGATCCAGCATGCAAAATGGTTATTCGTTTACCTTTATTTGAAGATGCGTTAGTCTGACATTTTCTACTGCTGTCAACCCACCCTTTTTGCACAATATCATGGGTTCGAACCATGTTTGGTCAAGGTAAATTATTGGTCAATTCTCTGATCGATACTTTGTAATTTCTCGTAAATAAGTATGTCACAAGATTCGTAATCTTTGTGACTCCATCACTATTTGCCTTTTGTTGATTTTTCGGAACGTAAATCCCATTCTTAAGAGAATTCTGTGAAGGGTTGATCGGCCACAATGTATATTGGTCCTGTCCTGCACAAGTCTTAATTTTATTTTGTCTAGTGTCGGCACCAATTGCTCTTCATACATAGAATATATTTTTCTCCTGATGACGTCTTTTTCACAATCGTCTACATGATGCATTTGAAAATCTTTCCGTTTTTTTCTGTTCCTGAGTGATTGTTTTCCTACAGTACCCTTAATCGTAGAAATTGAGGTTTTTGTTAGTTCACTGGTTTCTTGCAAAGCACTTTGCTTATTCAAATTTCTTTTTACCAAACTGTCGTAAACATTTTTCACTGTTTGTTTAGCGTCAAGTGATAAATGTTTTCTCTTGGAATAGCCACTATTGCAATTTTCCCACTGACGCCACATATTTAAAATATGGTAAAACCGTTACCTTGTAAGTAAAACTAAAAATAAAAATAATAAAAAGTATCTTTCGAATCTTAATGGGGACCTGTGGTCATTAGGCCTATATTATCAAATACTTAAAGGGCTCCAAACTGGGTTGTCAGGTA
Source organism: Pachyrhynchus sulphureomaculatus (assembly GCA_019049505.1). Classification (NCBI taxonomy): domain Eukaryota; kingdom Metazoa; phylum Arthropoda; class Insecta; order Coleoptera; family Curculionidae; genus Pachyrhynchus; species Pachyrhynchus sulphureomaculatus. The sequence goes on along the minus strand of CM032449.1, from coordinate 103,465,965 downwards.
GTAAATATATAGGTAAAAATAGATCCAATATGATTGCAGGTGCAAGTGAGGGCGGTATACAAAGCAGGTAAAATAAAAATACGTTTATCGTAATACCTGGCAACTATGCACAAAACCCTAATAGGGTCGTTTATTGCCCCATTGAAAAAGCAAAAAGGCACGATTTTATATCTTGGAATTTACTTTACATAAACTCGTTATTCGAGATGACTCTTTTTGCGACACCCACGTTGCCAGATTGAGTGCTAGGAAGGAATTGTATATAAATTAATGTGAACATAGGTATGGCAAAACACTGGAGTTTAGATTTTTTACAAATTCCTTTAATCACATTTCAGGAGTTACATACACTTCGAATTTTCAAAAATTCGATTTTTTTACAGATTTTTATTCTCTATACTTCTAAGAATTATTCAGAAGAAAAATTTTAAGAAAATTTGATTCCGTTACAAAGTTATAGCATTAAATGTGACCTGGCTCCGGATTGGAACCGCTAACCTGTTTTCGGACACTGTCTACAATATTTCTCAGTCAACTTTTAATATTTTTTAACTTTTTTTAAAAATCTTAATAATTGCTTTTTCTACAAAATGTCGAGATGATTTTTTTAAATTTTTCTAATAGACAATTTTTTATAAATAATAAAATATACATTTTTTGGTCGAAAATTGCATGCTAAATTTTGAAACTAAGAGTTTAGGCAAAGTATAAAATGAAAGACAAATTAACATCATACCAAACGTCCTACAACCGGCAAGGTGTATAATAGAAATTGAAAACAATAAGCATGAACTATTACCCGTGGTGCGGGTGGTGGGGGGAGCGCGGTGGGAGTGGAGTCAACACGTTATGACATTAACTAACTAGAGCTAACTTGAACTAACAGGTACTTATATCTTAAGAAAAAATAAATACCGAAATTGATTGAAATGAAATTAGAGATTTCGGCAATCTTTTTGAAAAATCAAACGTTGATTTTATTTATAAAAGAAATGCCTATTGTTTTTTCTAACTGTAAAAAAGATTAATGAAATTATTCCTTTAATTAAATTGAATATCATAAAAACACAACAAAAAAAGCTTCAGAAATCAGTTAAGCCCATATTGGTTTGTCTGAAGTATAAGCTTACAGAAATGTGTAAATATACATTCAATAAAATTCTAATAATGAAATTGACTGAAATTATTTTTATGCAACCCAGCGGTAACATTAATAGTTTTAATGGGGGAACTTATACTATTTAAAAAACTACTTATGCAAGTGTAGTCTTTCAGGTTAGAAAGTTTGCTTTCTGAATTATTTTCATTCAAATTTTGTTTGTTTAATTGTTCGATAGTTAAACGATTTTTAAAGCATTTTTAAGATTATTTCAAAACCACTTATGAAGCAAAATGATATCAGTGAAACCATTGGTTTCAATTTTTTAGTTATTCTTATATACTTAATTTTATAATACTTCAGAAAAAATTAAGATAAAAATATATACCTAAAGGCTCCCCTTATACCGTATAAGGCGAGTGAAAGCATGGTATCATAAATTTAAGCTGTTTCTTAACAACTGTTTACATAAAAATCGATCATTTTCTACCTTGAAGACATACAAATGACACGTAATTTATCAAGAGATACCTATAAAGAGTAATACAATTTACTTTCATAAATTATATTCTTATTTTATGTTTTAAAAAAAAAGTTATTGTTTTTTAAGTAGCCTGTTAAGAAATAACTTCATTTATTAAAAATAATAAAACCAACCGGTTTTCCTATACCATTTCGTTCAATACGTTCGAAAAATACGAAGAATTGAAAAAAATCCTGTCATAAGACTCTGATAATTTCTGAATCTTATTGTGTTAAATAGTATGTTCCTGAAAAAATTTTACCCTCGTTTAATTTCCACAAGGTCAGTGTTTATTAATTAGCATCCATCACATAGCCTATGGTCATGTGGAGTTTTGTTAAAAAGAGATAGCTGGTAGCACTAAGGTGCTAGTCTCCTTCTCATTTTCAATTAGGGGGACGATATTTTGAGGTCTTGGGGGCCATCTCGGATAAACATACTTCAACAGTACTATACGAAGACATTAAATATTTTCGTCATGGTTCATGGTAAACAGGATATGTAAAAAATAAAATATAAAACAGCTGTGTCCAGAGTATTATCTATGATAATGCGGTTCAGATCATATGACCAATTAGTACTACTATTACTACTTCTACTATTATTCTCATACTCCGTTATATAAACAAGTGTGGTTCTTGAGATTAGCCGTGTTAAATTAGGGTGACTTTAAGATGTTTCGCCTACGATTGCACGAAGCATTCCCAGAGATCTTTGCTTTTCGATCTTACAATGGCGAATGTCAGGACAGTGGTTGTACATACATACTGCTTATCTTGTCAACAAATCGTCTAAAATATTACTAAATTAGATTTTCTCACACTAACGAATAGCTAAAACAAAATTTATTAAAGAATTACAACCCTATATTTTAAATTGTATTATGTTGAACAGAACGAGGGCTTCCATTAAAATTGAAAAAAAAAAATTTATTGTACTTTATGTATACCCAATTTGAAGTCAGTATCTCATTTTTTTCTAGATTTATCGACCCTAGAACCTGATGAAACACAGAAATATCGTTTTTTTTTTGCGAATTCCTTTGCAAATTCGTCGGTTCTAAGAATCCGAAAAAGGACATATAACCTGACCTATACGAAGCAACACCTTTAACCCCCTTTCCTACCTTAATAACCCCCTATCTGTTTGACCATAAACAATTGAGAATAATAATAAAAAAATAGCACTATTTTCAGATTCCTCGACTCAGCAAAAATGACGTATAACATGGTTTATTCAAAACAACTTCTTGAAGCTTCTACCGCCTCTTATTAACTCCTAATATACTTAATCATAAATAATTGAAAATCATAAAATGATTTTGGATTCCTTTCTGTCTCTAAGAACCCAGAAAAGGACTTATAATACAGTACCATAAATGGGAAGCAACCCCTCTGATTCCTCCTAACGCTTTTAACCACTTATATATTTAACTAGAAATAATTGTCTCAAATTTGTTCACTATATCAGCAAAAAACAAAGAAAAACTCTCATAATAGTACAGCAAATATATAAAATTTGCCCCCACCCCTTTTTCACCCCTTTCCTCTTAAACGATCAGGTATTACATGCGTACCAAATTTGAATTTGTTGTTTGGTCTCATTCAAGAAACACCACCAGACATATAGACTAAAGGAAATGATGGACAACCTTTTTAGAGGTTTTATTTTTGTTAGCACTTAAAAGCAAGACTTTATATATTTTTTTATCGTAACTAAATCTAAAATCTTTCGGTTAAAAAGTTTGTCATTCATAGATATTTCTTAAATAAAACATTTTATTTGTGTAGGAGTAAAGTCAGTCAAATGCCGCTTGTCATATTTTATCACAAAGAATAACTCTAAACAGAATCTGTATCTGCTTCTTTAAAATAAAATAAAAACTTTTAATTTCTTCCACATTTTATCGCCCAGGCAGGTTTAATAGTGAGGCATTACCGTTATTACGTGACAATGCTACCGGACTGCATACGCCTTGCAATAGAACGTGGTCGGGGTGTACGATTTATATGGCCACGAGTGTATATTTGGGCCGTTTAACAAAAGCAGCTGCAGCCGTTTCCCCCTATCTGACACAATGGTTTTATCTTTTTTAAGTTATTAGTTATCGTCGTTTCTGTTAGTTCTCCACGTATTTTTCACGATTCAAATTTAAGTTTAGTTCCACTAAGTTGAAATTTTAAATAGTTTTTTATATTCTTACTTTTCTTCATCTTAAAGGAAATCAACAAATGTAACTGAGCTGCTAAATGCAACAGTGGTAGAACTCAAAATCTGGTATTTTTTCGTTTGTGGCTGCAATTGAATTGTAGATAATTGAAAGTTAAAATGATCTCTTTTTCTCAATAACTGAATTACTTATTGAGAAAAACAAAAAATTGTAACACGAAATTTTAATATAGAGAAGTACTGAAAAATATGTTATTTTACACTATGACCAAATTAAAGAGGTCCCTTTTGTAAGCTTAAGAATTTTTGTCTTTTTCCGATTTTTACTCTCCTTAATAAAGAAAAGAATTCGTGGAAAAATGGCTCTCCGAGATTTTTTTCATTTTCTCGCGTTTCAGAGTCACGAAAATATAGTTTCCCGTTTCCGTCCGTCGGTCTGTCTGTATGTCGATCCATTAGCATGATAATCCCCAAACGAAAGCAACTATCTATTTCAAAATTGGTATACATATAATACTTGAACTAGAAACGGAAGCTATAATTTTCGAACAATATTGCTTGGATAGATCGTTAAACAGCTGTATGGATATTTTCTCTTAATTTTTGGTTAATATAATGGGCATATTTCAATTTGGGGAATATGAGAATTTTAGTATTTTTTTATTAGTATTCTAGCAGAAGTAGTATGTAAAGGTTAAAGTGTTAAAATCTCACCATAAAGTACTTGTCTTTTACAACTAGTTGTAATGTTTGAATTAAGTTTTTCTTCAGTGTAAGAAAGCCAAATTTATATTTATTTTAGAACTTCTTATATGTGAAAAAAAGTGTTAGGTAAACTTTTGAAACAGATAATAATTTTACCTGGAATTATGTTACGTTTATTATATTTATTTAATCAAATAGCTTGATCAAGAAAGATAACCGTTATTTGCGAAGTCTAGACTTTTTAAACGTTGTATATGAATTTTGTCTTTTATTCCTATATAGATTCTGTCAAATAAGAACGTGTCCGCGATAATTCATTTTTGGTAGATGCTATTCTAGCGATTCAACAAAATATCGGTAGACAGTAAGTACCCTTGTCTACGACGCATTATATATAGTAAAAGTATTAGTCAATTCTGAACTTTCGTCAAAATCACGTAAAATCCAAAATGACTCGCTTGTTTGTACGTCGGTTTGAGGCAGTCTTTCTTTATTCCCGTCCAAAGGAGCCTAAAATGATATATTCTGCGGCCGCTAAATATATTGAAAAGTTGATGTCGTTTGTGAAGAAGTGGGTAAATCATTTTAAACGAGGCGAAAAATGTCGACGACTTTCCAAAACGTGGCTCGGTAGGCAAAGTGACTCCGAAAGTTGAAAAACGAATCGTGTCTTTGTTTTCACGGGACCCGAAATTGACGCTGCGTCGAGGAGTGGCAAAAATAAGAACATCGGGTTTGAATGTGTTCCATGACACCACGTTCAAGAAACCTTTGCTGGGCGAAAATCACGTCGCGAAGCACTTCGCTTGGGCCCACGATAAGATTCTAGAGTGGCCTTCAGAATCGCCGAACGCCAACCCTATTGAAAACGTTTGGTCCCTTGTAAAGGAAAAGGTCAGAGGAAAAACTTTGACTCAGTTGTCTCGCGAGATTCGAAAAATTTGGAGATTATTGCCGCGCAAATATGCAGAAAATCACGTCGACAGCATGCCTCGAAGATGCCAGGCGATTATGGAAGCAGGAGGCGATTGGACAACTTACTAATGTAATTGCGCCGTTGTTAACACACACCAAAGAATACATTGATGACAACAAATGTTACGAGCAGTCACATTCTTACTTGACAGACTGTAAGTTAGGTTACCTGGGTAAGGTTTTTGTAATTTTATGCGAAGACCTGTTATAATACTAACACATATTGAAGTAAAAATATTGAATACAAATTATACTCATCAATTAACAAACTTGCACTACTTTATTTTATTAATTTATTTTTCCAAAAGGCGAAAAAGGAACTTTTTGGACAAGTTTTTAAATTAAGAATTTGTTTCCTGTTAACTTAATATCCTTTTTAAAAGTATTTCATAACTTCATAGATTAATCTTAAAAGTTTTAAATACTTGGAAAGTTTAAGAAACTTGTACAATGTTTAGAAATATTTAACCCCGGTGGAAAAAATTGTTTAATAGCCCTGCTAATAACTCTCGATTCATATATTTTTTAAACCTCTTTAGAAAGATTGCTTCGATCATAGTCGTTTTTGTTTTGTTTTTTGCAAATTCACTTTTATTCCTCTTAACCCTGCGGGCCGGGCGCCGCCGACTAAATCTCCAACCAGGGCGCCGGGTCTCGCAAACCCATCAATAAAAAATCTTGTTAAAAAAAAAAAAGTGATAAATTAATATTTTATTGAAAAAAAATACACATTTTTAAATACAAAACCTTATATTATAAAACTGGTTTAAGTATACACAGTCAAAAATCTAATTTTTAAATATTTGTTGTCAAAAAAAATTAAACATTTCCTAAAAACTACAAACAAAATAACTTGAAGATGAAAAAAAAAATTTTTAGTAAAACATTGTAAAAATATCATAAATCAACAGATTTTATTGATTCATTGCAATTTCTGAGCACTCAGAACACCATGCATGGATATGAGTAAGACATACAAATTTTCCACATTTTTTGCAAAAATATTTGGTTTTTGAATCTTTTTTACAAAAAAAACATCTTTTTCTGTTACCTGGTTGGACTTCTTCATTTCTATTGGGTTCTTGTGTTCCAGCAACTTCTTGTCTTCTTTCCCTTACCGACCTTGGAACATTTGTTTCATAAGAACGTCGCTCCAAGTGTTCTTTTGTCAAGGATAGTCCAACATCTCTTAGATATAATCGTCTTTCAATCTTATAAGTTTTATTATTGCAAGCAAAAATAATTTGGGAATTTACACCACCCATATTCATAATTGAAAAAAAAATAACCATCGGCCACCTTCTTGTATTCCTTGCTACGTTATAGGTAGCAGACAATTTGTCGAGATTATCTACACCTCCTTTGGTATGATTGTAATAAGTAATTATATCGGGTTTGCATTTTTCTGCCGTAGAAGATCAATCCTATCATCGTGATGTAAACTGGATATAAGATTAACATTTCTATATTTCTTTGGAATATATGACACAATAGTCATAACTTTTTGAAAGCCAAATATTGAAGAAAATTCAGGGCGAGCTCTTGTGTTGGAGAATTCTAGAGGCAATTCCCTTTTATTTTTTTTTATTGTACCCACGTACGTGGTTTTATGCTCCACAAGTAATTTTTTTACCAATTCAACACTGGTAAACCAATTATCACACGTAAGATTACGATTAGTCCCAGATATAGGTTCTATTAGTCTCAAAACTATACTTTGTGGATCGTTAGGGCGTTCATATATACCTTCAGGCTGCTTTCCGACGTAAACCTCCAGATTTGAAGCATAAGATGTAGAGGAATCAACTAAAGCAAATATTTTTATACCGTATCTGTTAGGTTTACTTGGAATATACTGTTTGAAATCACATCGCCCCCTAAATGCCTCAAGCTTTTCATCAATTGTTGTGTTTGCTCCAACAGTATATGTGTTTTTTACAGTTTTCAACAAAAAGGTCAAATAGGCTTCTGATTGGAGCTAGCTTGTCAAATTGTTTCCTTGCTTCTCTTGTCGTCAAGTCATCAAAACGAAGGCATCGAAGAAGAAAATGAAATCGATCGTGAGACATTACCAACCAAAATCTTTCAATCCCGAGTTCGTTTCTTTGCCATAGCTCTTTTGTATTAAGTCGTCCACTTTTGAGGGTCCCCGCCAAATATAATAATCCAAGAAAAGCTTTTATTTCACAAATGTCCGTGGGTTTCCCTCTTCTCTCTCTTGCATAATTTTGAGCCAATCCAGAAATGTAGAGATTTGTGTTTTCCACTATAATGTTAAGCATTTCATCTGTGAAAAATAATGACCAACACTCCATGGCTGTTTTGGCGTTTTTCCCACAGTTCCTGACGCCTGGTAGCCGAACAATAATATTTTCTTTTCTCGTTCTTACGGTTTTGTTTGGACAATGTTTTTGCCATCGCGTGGTTCCGTTTTTACCAATGAAAGCTGGAATTCTTGGTAATTTTGCAAGAGGTACATTGTCATCACTGCTATCATCGCACTCTTGTTCTGATTCACTATCGGTACTTCGGGTTTCTACTATATTTTCTTCTAAAGCTAACTCCTCTTCTTCGTCATCCGGCTCTTCATCTGAATCAGCTTCTTCCCATAATTGGCGGAGTTTCTCCTGCTCTTTCTCATAATAAGTAGACATCGCTGCTAAACAAAAGAGATACTATTTTTTATAAAATAGTAACTAATAAATAATTAATATGCATAAAATAATGCAAAATAAATTTTATTTATGCTAACTTACCGTTGAAAAGTAAAACCAGCCGAATGTAAAAAGAAAAGCGCAAACCGGGGCGCCGGGTCTCACAGACCAAAATCAAAATAATTTAAAAACTAAAATACGTACACAACCACCGATTGTTATGCGGGTATTGAGGCCAAAAATGAACAGGTAGACGAACCGCTAAGCGGTTGCAACGATGTTACGAAAATTGCCGACTGATTGTCGGAGCGTCGGGTCTCAGAGGCTAGGCACCCCGCCCGCAGGGTTAATCACACTAACACGGGTATATTTATGGTAAAAGACATAAATGAAATAGACCTTTATTGCATATTAGACTACAGTCCTTGAATTTTTTAAAATAATGTCATCTAGATGTAAACCGTTACTTTTCCACCACTCTTCTAAGCGAACGACCAAATTATTGATAACTGCTCAGCACTTCAGTTTCGTGATAACTGCCATTTCTTGTAGGAGATTTTCTTTCAATTGCTGGATTATTACGGTAAACTTTTAGTTTAGAGATATCTTCACAGGAAAAAACCCATCGGTCTCAAATCAAAGTTACGCAGAGATCAACTTATGTATCCTCTTTAGGAAATCAATTTAATTCGATTAATTGACATTGTTGAGTCTCTCACCGTAACCAGATGACTTTAATTTTTGAGCCAGCTATATTTTTTATGTGTGAAGACAAATCTTAAGGAGTGTGTTGTAACCAACTTCTGGATAAAATTACTACCCTTGATCATTAGCAAGTTGAGATCTTGGGATTCTGGCGAATTAGCACTCGTATAAGTGATCGCTAAATTTTTGCCGCCCTATTAGCGGAACAAGGTTGTTTTCTTAAAACTCCCACCCACAAGATATACACTACTCTCTGATAAAACGCTCTATAACAACTAAATATCCAAAGGCAGGAATTACGCTGTGTACCTTCATCTTACCCCTACTACCGGTTGCATTCGTGCAATAAGCTAAGCAGATTTAGACTTATTTATAGTCATTTTGTCAAATCTCAACATGCGTTCACTTCTTGCGCCATTTTTTGCATAATATTTAAGCCTTAAACCTTTTATGTTTAGCATATTGTCTTTAACTGTTGTCTATTAAGCCCGATTTTGTATTTAGCATTTGGTAAGATTTATGGTTTGCTCTAATGAAATTAATTCTATTAACGAACATGGTTGGACATATTGAATATAAATGGCAATTGGTATGATTTATGGTTTGCTCAAATTAAATTAATCCTATTAACGAATAAGGTTGGACACATTGAATTGAACGGAGATAAATAAATTAGTGTATATAAAAATTTTTCGTAAAATTTGAAATGTAATATCTCCGAAGATAATACATCTGATATGAAGCAGTTTATAAAATTAAAAGGCTTATTAAGCTTGTTAATTTTTTGTAATGAATTCTTAAGTCCTAATCACACAAACAACTAAGTAAATTCTCTAAAAATCTAATCCTCCTCAAATTTTAAGAAGTTGATGAAACCTTTATCTGATATTAACTTTTGAGATCATTGGGCACTATATTAAAAAAATAATTAATTTTGTAGCCCTGTAATTTCACAATTCATATGTAATACGTAGGCAAAAAAGTTTTTGGTCTAGCTACTTAAAACACATTTTTTTTGCAAAATTCGACTTTATTCATCAACATAGTCTCCTTCAAGAATAATACAATCAGTCGAATGCTATTCTAACATTTCTATACCTTTCTTGTAGAAAGATTTGTCTGTGCCTTCAAAATAGGCGTCAGTTTCGGCAATAACTTCTTCATTAGAGCCAAATCTCTTTCCTGCGAGCATTTTTTTGAGGTCTACGAATAGATAATAGTCGCTGAGGGCCAAGTCTGGAGAATACGGTGGATTAGGAAGCAATTCGACCTTCAATTCATGCAATTTTGCCATCGTATCCATTGACTTGTGGCACGGTGCATTGTGTTGATGAAAGAGCACTTTTTTGTTGTTCATTTGGGGCCGTTTCTTTGCGATTTCTGTCTTCAAACGCACCAATAACTTTATGTAATATTCGCTATTGATGGTTTTTCCCTTCTCAGCATAGTCGTTATAAATTATTCCATGCGCATCCCAAAATACAGAGGCAAGAACCTTCCCAGCCAACTGTTGTTTCTTTGGTAGCTTCGAGCGGCTTTCACCGGCTGCTATCCACTCAGCTGACTGCCGATTTGATTCCGGTGTGTAGTGGTGGATTCATGTTTCATCCATTGTCACATATCGCATGAAAACATCCTTTTGCGCTTAAACAAGTCCAAACAGTGCTTAGAATCATCAACACGTTGTTGTTTTTTGTCCACTCTGAGCAAATACAGTACCCATTTCAAACAGAGCTTTCTCATGCCCAAATGTTCATGTAAGATATGACCAACACGTTCTTTTGATATCTTTAGGGTGTCAGCTATTTCACGCAATTTCACTTTACGCTCATCCAAAACAATTTTATGGATTTTTTTGTCCAGAGCGTTCAGCATAATTTGTGTCGACGACCGCGTTTAAGTTCAGCATATCCCTAAATGATGAGTGATTTTCGGGGGCAGAGTCTCCGTAACACTTATCAAGCCATTGCTTTGCTTGAACGGTATTTTTTCCCACCAAAAACCAGTGTTTAATCAACACACGAAATTCGATTTTTTTCCATTCTTTTGAAAATATCAAAAGTAGCGTCACTAAAACCACTGTAACTTGTAAACGTCGAAATGTCGTAAAATTTTGACATGTATCATTTGAAGTTTGGTACTTCCTAAAATATGGATTTTTGAAAATAACGACATCTATGTGTCAAACCAAAAACTTTTCAGTCTACATGTTACAGTAGGATACCAAGCCAATATTAGTGTTAGAAAGAACTACAGGAGCTAAATCGAAAGTGAGTTGTCATTATTTAGTTACAAAAATAAATATCAGGTCTGGGAAGAAGTTCGTGGCTTTTTTTAGTAAAATTCAACTGGTTTTCTTATAGGATGGAAATGACTTTATTTAAACCAAATATGTTCCATTATTATCGACAACATTTCGCCATTTTTCAGATAGAGCCATGATGCCATCGGTGAAGAACTTCTGTGGTTTCTGGTTGAAAAACCGAATCAAGTGCTGATTTTTCTTTCGACTACTAGTTTCTTCATGGTGTCTCTTCTTTTGATGATGTGACCAAAATATGTGCGGCTTAGTTTACACGTTTGAGTAACCTAGTTTTCTCGTTCATCTTCTCTAAAACTGACGCATTAGTCCGATGCTCTCTCCAGGAGATCTGAAGAACTCGTCTGAATACCCACATCTCGAAACATTCGACTCTTTTTCTGTCAGTTTGCTTCAGTGTCCAGGTTTCGGTTGCATATATTCCAATGGGAAATTTGAGAACATTAACAAATTATAATTTGATTGTTTTCGTTATTATGCCATCCTCCCAGATTTTTGTCAGTTTTTTTTGTCGCTGTCTTGGCCATCGCTGTCCTCCTTCCGAGCTTCCTCCAGCGTTGGTGATTAACGCGCCTAGGTATACAAAGCTCTCGACGACTTCGCTCTCAGCTAGCACTCGAGTGGTTAGTTATTGGCAAGTCTGTCGATGATCATAACTTTGTTTTGGGTCTTGGGTATTCCATATTCTTTGCTAACTTGAGTGAGCCTTGCTCTAATAGTCTCGAGTTCCGGAGCACTAGCCGCTATAAGTGTGTCATCAGCGTACCATAAGTTGACAACCATAGATACTCGTAAATTAATATGCGTTACAATAATATATTTAATGGAGATCAAAAATAAATATTTAGAGTTAGACTCTTTTCTGCTAAGTATGTTTCTAGCCGACCAAAATAAAAGAAAAAACATCTTCTGTACAACGTAGCAAAAATAAAAAAACATTTCATTCTAAATAACGACCAACGTCAAATACGTGAAGTGTCATTGTATACAACTGTTATGAAACAACTGTATGTACATTCGTCCGTACAAAAATAAAATAACGCACTGTATGTGGTTTCTTATTTACTTAATTTGTAATTTTCATAACTTCGTTTGTAAATTTACAGTTTTCTAATCCTTGTTTTCTATTTTTATACTGCAAGTTATTTTCATAAGCAATTTAAAAACATAATATTGAAAAGTTTCATATTCTAGAATGAATTTTCAACGTTAATTGAACATTTACGGCCGTTTTACCCGCAGCATTTTCTAATTGAAAGAAGTCTGGGCTTATATTTCATTATTAATCAATTCATTTAGCTGTATCTCTTTATGCTTATGGTTTACTTTTAAAATTATATCGTTTGAAAAAAAAAACAGAAATCTTAATGTCCCATAAATAAAATTTTCACATTAAATATTATTCAGGTACTATTTAAGTCCATTATGACTTGGAGTTAAATTTTTTCAGCAGGGTTTCGTACTGTAATCTTAACGTTTTCACGTTCACATTTCTGATGTTATGTTCTAATATGTGAGAATCGTAATCATTCTGCCTATTTATTAAAGGATGGATATCTTAAAATGAAGATTTATATTCTATATCAACTTTTGTGGCATTAATATTTTTTTTTTTTGATAATAGCCTTCAAAATATAACATTTTAAGAAGTTACATAATATAAGTTTTATAAAACTAAAGAAACACACTATATATGTCACAAAAACTAGACCAAACATGTAAAAACACTAGGAAAATTATCGGCAGAAATAAATGTTTATTACTATCTAGGGTTCCGTTCGGGAAAACGTCGAGTATTGTCGGCATTATCATTCTCTGGACTATCCTGATGAAGAAACACTGATGCCCGACGACATCCGACGTTTAATATAACACATCTACAAACACGATAATACTAATATATTGTTCTGAAGTTTAGAGCTAACGATATGGGAGATTTACGGTCGTTTTTAATGAGCTAAGCGTTCTAGTAAAATAATGATGCCCACTTTTCCATGTTCGGTCTCGTATCAGTTCATTTCTCTCCAAAAATATTTTGCCAAAAACTTGATAAAATATGTTCATAAAATAAATAAGGGATTATATTGATTATATTATCTACAATTACCCATCTAACGATTCTAATCATAGTACGGTTACAAGTGACTGATTTAAAGTTAGTAAACTACTGATGTTAGTAGCAATTTATAGAACCTTTTTAGCACAATAATTTAAATAAGTATAAGAAAGAATTTTTGCTTATTTGAGGTATATAGCATATCTATAATATATATAAAATGCAACGTCTCTCTGTCTGTCTGTCTGTCCGTTAGTGCGCTTATCACCGGAGAACCACTTATCCGATTTACGTGCTTTTTTTTTAAAACATACATATGTTCTCTGGCCAGGTTATAGGCTATATTTTATTACGATAGGTAACATAAGGAATGAGTAGTGACGTAAAATAGCGAATGAACTCGGAAAAAAGTTTGCCGCTGGCGCGTTCCCTTGCAATACACAGCCTAAACCATTAAATATGGAACAATATTATGTACCAGAGAATATCTATGATCCATAATCTATAATATATATATATATATATATATATATATATATATATATATATATATATATATATATACATATATATATATATAATGCAATGTCTCTCTGTCTGTCTGTCTGTCCATTAGCGCGTTTATCACGCGAGAACCACTTATCCGATTTACCTGTCTTTTTTTAAATTCATACATATATTCTTTGGCCAGGTTATATAATAATAATAGTAATATTAATAATAATAACGGAAAACTGTCTGGTGAGAACCCAAACTACATAATAATAACACCCCCTGGATCAAAGCCGAAGAAGATAAACACAAACGTGTGACAGAACAAGAAAATTCCACACTAACTACAGAAGAAATTACAGAAACAATCAAACACACACACAACTGGAAATGTCCTGGAATAGACAATATACAAAACTTCTGGTACAAACAATTTACCACCACACACGAAGCACTCACACACCAAATCAACAAAGCCATTCTACAACCACACACATTTCTCACTTTCCTTACACAAGGAATAACATACGGTAAACCCAAAAGCTCAGACACCACAAACCCGTCAAACTACCGACCTATCACCTGTCTTCCAACCCTATACAAGATCATCACAGCCGCAATTTCCAAGAAAATAGAACAACACCTAACAGACAACAATATTATCAGAGAAGAGCAGAAGGGTTGCAGGAAAAATAGTCGAGGATGCAAAGAGCAGCTGATCATAGATAGTGTGATTATGGGACAAACCAGAAAAGAACACAGAAACCTTAACATCAGTTACATAGACTATAAAAAAGCCTTCGACTCCATACCCCACAGCTGGTTAATCAGAGCCCTAGAAATCTCTAAAATCAACCAACACCTCAGGCAATTTCTAGCGCAAGTTATGAAAACATGGAAAACCAAAATACGCCTAGAAACACAAACCGAACGCATCCAAACAGAAGAGCTTGCAACGGAAATAAAAAGGCTATGGAAACAAGAAAAAGTCGTCATTGTCCTCCTCATTATATCAGCCACAGGCCTTACACCCCAAAACAACATTCACAGCCACACTTAGTACAATTAGGACTCAACACAAACATACACAAAAACATTCAGAAGTCAGTGATTTTGAAAACATGTAACATTGTCAGGTCATTCCTTAATACACAATGGTAATGCGTTTGTGCTGACTTGGTTTGCGCCCGTCAGCCAAACATGGAACCACATTGACCAAATGTGAGAAAGAAAAACGAGAACAGTCATAATAATAATCTGTATCTATAATATATATAAAAAATGCAACGTCTCTCTGTCTGTCTGTCTATCCGTTAGTGCGCTTATCCCTCGAGAACCACTTATCCGATTTACGTGATTTTTTAAATTCATACATATGTTCTCTGACCAGGTTCTAGATATATATTTTATTACATCTATAATATATATAAAGTGCAACGTATCTCTGTCTGTCTGTCTGTCTGTCCGTTAGTGCGCTTATCACTGGAGAACCACTTATCCGATTTTCGTACTTTTTTTTTTAAAACACATATGTTCTCCGGCCAGGTTATAGGCTATATTTTATTACGATAGGTAGCATAAGGAATGAGCAGTAACGATACTAGTGAATGAAGTCGGAAAAAAGTTTGCCGCTAGCGCGTTCTCTTGCAATACATAGTCTATTCCATTAAATATGGAACAATATTATGTAGCAAAGAATATCTATAATCTATAATATATATAAAATGCAATGTCTCTCTGTCTGTCTGTTGTGCTGTCTTTTAGTGCTACTTATCCGATTTACATGTTTTTATAAATTTATACATATGTTCTATATAATTCGATATAAGCCTAGATAATAGGAGATAAGGTGAGATAATGGGAGATAAGGAGAAATAATGGGAGATAACGAGAAATATTGCGAGATAAGTCGAGATAAGCCTAGATAATGGGAAATAAGGTGAGATAATGGGAGATAAGGAGAGATAATGGGAGATAAGGAGAAATAATGGGAGATGAGCAGAGATAAGCCTAGATAATGGAAATTATGTAGAGATAATGGGAGATAAGGAGAAATATTGGGAGATAAAGGGAAAAAATGGGAGATATTTTATTACGTTAGGTAACATAAGGAATAAGCAGTGACGATAGTAGTGAATCGAGTCCACGCGAGCGAAGCCGCGGGCCCGGCTAGTGTCATATAAAACAACATTGTGTTATTTTGTGTTATGGGTGAATTTATTAATTTACTATTGAGATAACTAACCTAGATAAAGTAGAGTTTGTTTAAAATTTAATTTGAACAACTCTTTCAGTTTTTTTAACGTTATATTTTGTTGAAATTTTTACGGCAAAGCATTTTTCCATGATGTAAATTTTGGCAATAATCTTTGAATAAATCTCCCATATCCCACCTGCGATAGAACAAGCTAACAACAAATCTAAAAACAGGAAATTTCTTGACTTTCTCTTTTGGCATACGAAGTGATGAAAAGCGTTAACTTTTTGTGATGTAAATTGCAAAATGATTGATGACGCTTTAAATGTGTAGGACCGCCGATAACTCCACGCTTCTGTACATTTAGTATGGTTAAGATATACATCTACTTTACTGTCAAAAATATTAGTTTTAAAATTAAATGTTATTTTCTAGATCTCGTAGATAAAAAAGAAATTTAGCCTATTACAGAATTTTTTTCTGCCATATATGAGGTTTGATCAAAGAATACGCAAAACTTTCGTTTTTCTCAAAAACTCTATTTTTTCATGTATATTAGTTTCGTTTCCTCCGAAGTAGTCCCCACCAGATACAATACCCTGATGCCAGCCCTTTTTCTAATCTTTAAAATACTTCTGAAACTCAGTTTTCGATATACCGTTTAGCTCCTTCAGCGAGTCTCTCTCAATGTTGGCAAAACGTCGTCCTTTTATGGTTTTTTATCTTCGGGAACAAGGAGAAGTCGCAGGAAGCCATGTCAGGCGAATACAGAAGCTGATGCATCATAACGATATTGTTTTTGGCCAAAAATTTACGAACAAGCAGTAAAGTATGATTAGGTGCATTACCCTGGTGCAATTGCCATGAGTTGTTTTGCCACAAATCCGGGTGTTTTTTTTGGATTGGTTTACGCAAACGGCATAGAACTTTGTTGACCGAACGACATGGTGGTAAAAACTTCTGGTGCACTATAAACTTGAAATCGAAGAAACTAGTGAACAGAACCGTCACATTCGATCGAACTTGACGAGCTTCCACTGGGTGACTACTGGGTCTTAATTTGGACATCATATCCGTACACACTTATTTAATCACCAGTTATGACCCGTTTAAGCAGTTGTGGATCGTCATTGACTTCAATCAGCAACTCCTGAGCAAGGCCCCTTTGGTACTGCTTTTGGTCGAAATTGAACAGTTTCGTTGCAACATATCTCACGCCCAAAACATCGAAAAAAAATTGCTTGGCATTAACGAAATAATATGACAGTGTTATCAGCAACCTCTCTGATAGTGACTCAGCAATTATTTTTTCACTTTTTCAACGTTGTCTGGTTGTTGGTGTCCTGGTGCGTCCAGGGCTCTCGTCATCTTAAATGCCTTCACAGCCCTCTTGAAAACGTTTGTATTGCTTGTAAACGCATGTTTTATTCATAGAAGACTTACCAAAAGCAATGTTTAACATTTCCGAGAGGGGGCTGCACTTTATTCCATTCCTAAAGCAGAATCAAATGCAAATTTTGGTTCCATTTTGTCCACAAGTAAAAAATCGCCAAGCACACGAAAAATCTTCTCGACAGCCAGCAATAAACTAAGCATCCAATGTGGTCGTCAATGATAAAATACATCAGGGTCAAATGTAGGAACAGATTAAAAAAACTTTTGACAGTTGGACTTCTACAGCCTGGGAAATTCGAAAATTCCGGGAATTTTTTGATCAAACCTCGTACATAAAATTCACAACGCAACCCTTTCCTAGGTCGTCTCAGTTTTATGTTTATTGTAACTTCAACCCTGAGAATATTTATTTATGGATCTCTATACCAAAAACTAACGAAATAAAAAATTGCTGTAACTTTTTTAGGTCAAAAGAAGCGTAGGCTAGGATATTTATTTATTTTTAGTGCTCCGTATGGAACACTTCGGTGTCTGTCCGTCACACCCTTTTTTCTCAGAAACTATTTGACATAGAAAGTTAAAATTTGATACAAATATAGGAATTGATGGCCCATCAGGGCCGTTTAGTTCTGAAAGTTAAATTTTGTTGGAAGTGAAAAAAAATGTCTCTTTACCAGGTCATCGAGTAATGGTGTCATACTTGCGCACACTCTTCTTTTTATTATTTTTAAAAAAATTGCAAAGACCCCTGTCCCGCCACCCTATCTCGAAAAGTACTGATAAAAGACTTTTGAAAAAATTCTGGAATATTCTTCATAACGTGTAGATGGAGCGAAAATTTTCACAAGTGCATTTCGTTTGATAATTTATCGATATATAGGGGGGTGAAACCGAAAGTGAAAAAAAACAGTTCTGATCGAAAAATTTTGAAAAAATTCTGGAATCTCATCTCAACACTGCTCATTTTATACCTCTGTAATAGAAATTTTTTTTTTTTAAAGGGAATTACAGTACGGAACACCTTTTTTTTTTAAATTAATATGATCCATTTGGTTGTACGGACTTCAATTTAGAAATTTAGAACTTAAAACCTTATGGGTTTTTCGCAAATAATTTACTAAAATGACAAATTTATATATATATATATATATATATATATATATATATATATATATATATATATATATATATATATATATATATATATATATATATAACCTCCGTTCTGGGCCTGGTTAAAAAGAATTAGTATAGGCTGAACGATACGAAAAGGAAAATATTAATTATCGTTAATTGTTTTAAGGCAGACTGGCTTGTTTACATTACGTAGATTAAATTATACTTAAGTTACTGTGATTGACATGTCTCAAATCACCAAACCATTGAATATGTTTTATGTGACAGATAGGATATATCTGTCACATATCTGCCGATATGTCTTACTAAAGTGTTTATGTAATCCTAATGAGGTTTAGGTAACAGAGATATTTTGGTACGCACTAGAGAGTAATAGTTTAGAGAGCCGAAGAAGTCAGCCAGCTTTGTTAGATGTCTGAATGCAATTGTTAATAAAAGTTATTGTTGTTGAAATTGCCCAAAAGAGTTTAATTTTTAAAACAAAAGCTAACATATATATATATATATATATATATATATATATATATATATATATATATATATATATATATATATATATATATATTTACATACATATTTAGGATGTATAAAATTCACTGCATATATTGAAACGTGTGACTGGTCGGGTCATGTAGAAGCACATTTAATACTTTTTTTTTAAATTCGAACATTTTTGAAAAATTAACAAAAAAAAGCCAAAACTGCATTTTACCAAATCATTTACAAAATCAACCTGCCATGGAGGCCGCCATTGTACGAACTAGCTCAAGAGAGAGCGCGACAAAAAAAAAGACAAATGCAGCCGACAATAAATATTTTATGTTCCGACGCTGACACACATAAAATGCTCTGTCGGCGTCAGGAATTTTTTGTGGAGAAGTAGTAGAGTAAACACAATAAGGTGAACGAACGGCTTTACGACCTAACTCAAAAGCTCTTTGTTGTGCCTTGACAAATACAATTTTAGTGAATTATGTGTGTTAAAATTTTTTACTTATTATAATAAAATATTAAAATATAAAACGTGTGTAATTAATTTGTTGGGGTCACGAAGTAATTATTTTACAAGGTAATTTTTTAATATTTTTTTTAGTTAAATTTGTTTGAGAAAGGTCTAGTCAAGTCTGAATACCACGCGACTAGTATTTAAGATTAGGTTAGGATGGCTGATTAGTATATACTGACTAGATTTTATTAGTATAAGTATCCTCACAGGTATTGTACATAAAGAAAACTGTAATAATGTGTTTGTGGATTATAAAATGACCTAAATTTTTAATTAATTTGCAACACAGTAGAAGATTTACATACGAATTATAATATGCCTGTCTTTTTTAATAAGACTACACTTCTTGCAATACGGCCGATTTATAACATTCCAGTGACGTAATATTTTATTATATTATTTGAGGCCATAAAGACCCAAAATTACCTATATCGTCGCTATACTAAAATCTGATTCTTACGAAAATATATAAAAAAAAATCTATAAATTGTTTGAAACGGGCGTTGTCTAAGATTCTAATATCGCACAAATTTAAGGAGTCAATTACTGGGGTTTTAAAGGAATTTTTTTGTACGTTGATAGTGGAAATGTAACTCTAAGTATGCCGCCAACGAACAATATTGTACCCACCCGTGGCGGCGTGGCAAAAATGTTCATTTTATTATTTCCTTAGGGTTGTTTTTTTCCGTTATTATTGAGATCCGTTATTTAAGGTGCTTTTTCTGCAATCGGTCTTGCTACAAGGCGCCAGATCCAGTATATGTATTCAATTCCATATCACCGGTATATATATATATATATATATATATATATATATATATATATATATATATATATATATATATATATATACGTGCTTTTTTTCAAATATACATATGTTGTCTGGCCAGGTTATAGGCTATGTTTTATTACGATAGGTAACATATCGGGAATAAGTAGTGACGATAATAATAGGGAAAAAAGTTTGCCGCTAGCGCGTTCTCTGGCAATCCATTGCCTAAACCATGGAAAAATATCATGTAGCAAAGAATATAATATATATAAAATGAAACGTCTCTCTGTCTGTCTGTCTGTCTGTCTGTCTGTCCGTTAGTGCGCTTATGACCTGAGAACCACTTATCCGATTAACGTGTTTTTTTTTTTTAATTTATACATTTGTTCTCTGGGCTAGGTTATCTATAATTTCTATAATATATATCTATAATATATAAAATGCACCGTCTCTCTGTCTGTCTGTCTGCCTATCTATCTGTCTATCCGTTAGTGCGCTTATCACTCGAGAACCACTTATCCGATTTAAGTGCTTTTTTTTTTAAACATACATATGTTTTCTGGCCAGGTTATAGGCTATATTTTATTACAGTTGGTAACATAAGGAATAAGCAGTGACGATAATAGTGAATCAAGTCGCTAGCGCGTTCTCTTGCAATCCACTACCTAAACCATTAAATATGGAACAATATCATGTAAGAAAGAATATAATATATATAAAATGCAACGTCTCTCTGTCTGTCTGTCCGTTAGTGCGCTTATGACTTGAGAACTACTTATCCGATTTACGTGCTTTTTTTTAAAAACATACATATGTTTCCTAGCCAGGTTATAGGATATATTTTATTACGTTGGGTAACATAGGATATATTATATTACGTACTGAAAAATAAATAAAATTCTTTACTTATTTAATAATCATTTCATCAAACTTGTGGCTAAAAATCCAAACAATACAACTACTTTTTTATTATTTTTATTATAATTCGTTGGGAGTTATCAAACTAAAAATAAATAACTTCAGAATTTTTTGTGTACTACTGAACTACTATTTTTGTTGAAGTAAATTGACATTCTTACTGCCCGTATTGCTACTGTAAAGGTTCACTTATGTATTCCTTCTTATCTTTATCTTCTCTCTTACATATTAATGGGATTATAAGTCACCAAGCAGGTTGACCTTCAAATGTTTCGGTTGGTTTGAAGTTTATATTGTACCGTGGAAACTGCGATACTTAATAAACGATTTTAACCTCCAAAGAGTTCTCATCTTAGTCAACCAATGAATGCACAAACTTTTGTTTGTGTTGTCATAAAAAGAATGCGAATAATAAAAAATTCTATAAATATAAAATACCGCCTTAATATAATTGGAGCAAAAGTAAAAAAAAGAAACTAATAATTAAAACGGTAATTAAACCCTTTCACGAATAATTTAAAACGTAATGAGCCAGGCAGGAAAATTTTCCGGAAAATATATGTGGTTGTTCGGTTTCATGGCCGGAAAATATTACGAAGAACGTTAACATGCAAGGAGAAACCTTTTAAGCTTCAACTTTTATTTTCTATCTTATGGAATTTATTTTAGGTTTAAATATGAGAAATACTTTTTTTTTACTTTTGTGTTATATACATAGTACACTTGACTATAATAACTTATTTAAACTTTTCATTTTTTTTGTATTTAATTTGATTAATATCTAGTAGAAACGAAAAATATGAAACACATATAAATATAAGTAAATTATACCTTCTGCTATACCTAAATAATAACTATCTACAAGATACACCATTAATGCAAGCGACACAAAGTTCTTACCTTGTATATATGCTATAGTTCAGCTGATACCCAAAAAAAAGCAAAAAGATCTTGGTAAACAACTAACAATCAATTGCACTGCTTTCAATAACATCGCAAGTTATGGAAAAGGCTGTCAATCAGCATCTTCTAAAATATTAGGATTTAATATTATTAGCGACCATCAATTTGATTTTCGTAAGCAAATATCAACAGGAAATCTGCTAACTGGTTGCACTTGATAAATCCAAGGCATTTGACCGTGATTGGCATGACCGATTTTTGACTGACCTGCTCTCTTATGGTATTTTTAAACAGTTTTGTTTATGGCTCTTGTGTTTCCTCAGAATCGAACATAACGAATGTGCTGTTATCGTTAAAGTATTAAACCAAGAGGGAGACCCGAAATTTTGATCTGTCGACTAACCGTCTGCCTACTTGTTCATTCTATCGGGCGAGTCGAATAAAAGCCTTTAACGTTAATTTTGCGGCTCCCGTGTCCTAGAATGACCAAATGCGGCCAAAGATGCTACATCCAAAAATGGACTGTCGTTTAACCACTTGAATCAAGTGCGATAACATTTATTGACACTAAAAAAGTCGAGCGCCCCAAAGGGCAGATATCGCCGAGACCGGACCCAGCTTTAGAGCCCAAAACAACGTCTATCTTGGGGGTAACAATAACCAAGTAGGCGGCAATTTTTTCTAAAGATGTTACGGAACCCGACATAATTAGGTCTGGGGGACACTCCATTCCTCTAGAATCATTACTCAATTTGTTAAACTTTAACTTTGAGAGCAAATATATCTTTGCATGAACCTGTTGCATGCATAGCAAAGGGAGCTTCGCAAAATCTGGGAATTTTATTTCGAACTAGAAAGCTTTATACACCACAACAACTGGTAATTCTGTACAAAGCTCAATTTCAACCAATGATGGAATACCATGTTTGGGGCTCTGCTCCCAAACATGCCTTACATTTATTGGATTCTTTTCAGAAGAGAGATGTTCGCCTGATTGGAAACACAGAACCCATCAGCAACCTTGATTTCTTGGGACATCGAAAGACGGTTGATGGCTTGAGTTTACTCCACAAGTAACACGTAGGCTGAAAAGTTTTTGGTCTGACACATAGATGTCGCCCTTTTTCAAAAATCCGTACGATTTTTAGGAAGTACCAACCTTCAAACGATACATGTTAAAATTTCATGACATTTCGACGATTAATTTACAAATTAAAGGGGTTTTAGTGACGCTAATTTTGATATTTTCAAAACAATGGAAAAAAATCGAATTTCGAGTGTTGATTAAACACTGTTTTTTTTTTTGATTGGCAAAAAGTGTTACGGAGACTCTGTCCCTCAAAAATCACTCATCATTTACTGGTATGCTGAATTTAAACGCGGCCGTACAGATACAAATGATGCTGAACGCTCTGGATGCCCAAATGAGGTGGATACACCAAAAAAATCCACAAAATTGTTTTGGGTGACCGTAAAGTGAAACTGTGCGAGATAGCTGACACCTTAAAGATATCAAAAGAACGTGTTGGTCATAATTTGCATGAACATTTGGGCATGAGAAAGCTCTGTTTGAAATGAGTACCGCATTTGCTCACAGTAAACCAAAAACACCAACGTGTTGATGAGTCTGAGCGCTGTTTGGACCTGTTTAAGCGCAATACAAAGGATTTTGGATATGTGACAGTGGATGAAACATGGATCCACCACTATACGCTGGAATCTAATCGGCACTCAGCTGAGTAGACAGAACCCGGTGAAAGCCGCCCGAAGCGACCAAAGACACAACAGTCGGCTGGGAAGGTTTTGACCTCTGTATTTTGGGATGCGCATGGAATAATTTTCATCGACTATGCTAAGAAGGGAAAGGCCATTAAAAACGAATATTATATAAAGTTATTGGTGCGTTTGAAGGCAGAAATCGCAAGGAAACGGCCCCAAATGAACAAAAAAAGTGCTCTTTCATCAAGACAATGCACCGTGTCACAAGTTAATGGTTACGATGGCAAAATTGCATGAATTGAAGTTCGAATTGCTTCCTCATCCACCATATTCTCCAGATTTGGCCCCCAGTGACTATTACCTATTCGCAGATTTCAAAAAAATGCTCGCGGGAAAGAGATTTGGCTCCAGTGACGAAGTTATCGCCGAAACTGAGGCCTATTTTGAAGGCAAAGACAAATCCTTCTACAAGAAAGGTATAGAAATGTTAGAAAAGCGTTGGACTGATTGTATCGCTCTTGAAGGAGACTATATTGATGAATAAAGTCGAATTTTGCAAAAAAAAAATGTGTTTTAAGTAGCTAGACCAAAAACTTTTCAGCCTACCTGTTAATTTCATGGAAAGTGTTTGATGAATGTAGCTCGCTTAATTAGTTTGGACAATACATGCCAGGAATACGCATCGCACTAATACCCGTATGAAGTTCAGTTTGTCATTCATCATACAACCCTTGTCAAGAAGTTTTTTATATGGAGAACCTCAGCCATTTGAAAGAATTTGCCCAGGACTGTGTTTCCTATTGAGTACAATTATCAGCTATTCAAGACCAATGCGAACCGCTTTTTCCGCACATGCGTATGCTCCTGTAGCGCTTTAAGGATTCCCCTGCAGCATGTGTGCTATGCCAATAAAACAATGACAATAATTGGTAATTGACATTTAATAATATGTTTTGTATAATTTATTTTGTAACTTTAACTGACTAAAGACTTGTCCGTTAGCTTGTAATGTTAGGTTTTATGGTAATGAATCGCTGTTGGAATGTTAGCAATATCCGAGATTGGACCGTGACATATCTTCGCCCCTGTTAGATGGGACTGTGCTGTATTGACGAATAGTTCAAGGTAATTGTGCAGTAAGTATCCTAAAATGGCTGATAACAAAATATAAATCATTATAATCCATAAAAAGAAGATTAAATGGATTTCGTTTTCTTCAGTTCTATTTTACAACTAGTGAGATTTCTTGCAGATGGAAACTTAGGTTTAGTAAGGATAGTTGCGTCGAAGTGACTTTAAGATTTGGGAACATTATTAGCCACACTTCAGAATTGATTATTTCTTTGTCAATTGTGGTAGATATATCATCGACTTTGATTTGACATTAAGTCAATAATGATAGGAGAAACGTCCAGTACAAGTTTCGGCTTTCGTCTTGGGAGTTGGATTTTATATGGATTATATATTTATTCGGTAGAACTAAAAGCTATTTGTAGGAAGAGTCCAACTGATTTGTGATTGGTTGCTTTATTATTATGACAACTTGTTGACATGTGGTGGTGCTTTTTGTGGATTGTAGTAGTTATATATCGCAAGGGCGTCTTTCCTCTATTTCATGCATTTCTTTCTTATATTGATTCTCGTGTGAAATCAAAATAGCGTCCACTTACTGATGCTTCTAAATTTCCTGTTGCTGTTTTACAGATGTTTGTTTACTAAACCTACTAACTAAATGATACCTTGTTTACTAAACTTTTATATCTTAAGAGTTAAGGTAATATTTTTTTTTATTTTCTAGTCTTTGTACAGTTAACTCTAGTATTCAGGGAAATATTCTTTATATTTAATTAGTGCATTTGTGTTTGTTTTGATTTTATATGTAATTTATTTCTTTCTTTAATTATTTCATTTTAATCAAAATAATGTATGAGTGTTGTATGGTAGAATTCCTGGGTTTTCATTTAGCGATCTGTTTATAATTTTGTGTTGGTTTCTGATTACAAAGACAATTAGCCTTAAATAAAATATTTTGTTTTAATCAAGGCTGTAAGTTTGTTTTAGCGGGCGTCTAAAATTATACATGTGGATTTTTGGCTGCGTTTTTATTGTTTTACAATCTTTGTTGACTATATTTGTTGATTATATTTTGGAGATATAATGCGATATATATGAAGCAACCCCACTAACTTTCCCTCCCCTCTATGTTTTAATTTAAATAATTATGCATCAAATATGTTTATTATCTCAATAAAACACACAAAAAATTACCATATTACTATAGAACCATAAAAAAATGTATCAACGCCCATTCCCTTCTCCTAAAGCGATATCGAGATCTCAAGATCTATAGCCTTCATCCCTTGTATAGGCATATATACCAAACTTGAAATTGATATCTCCTTTCGTTCCAAAGTTATCGTGCGAACAGACTGAGAGACAGACATACCGACGCAAATTGGTGACTATGTTTCTGGTGATTTAGGGACCCTAAAACATGAAAAATGCAAAAATCTCGAAGGGTGATTTTTTTCTTTTAGCAAGGAAAAAAAAATTATACTCCAATACTCCAGGAACACGCAGTGAATATATTCCAGGAACACGCAATGATTATGAATAATAATGTGATTGATTAGAATAAAATTAGTCCCCAGGCCATAAATTGTTTTATCTGCTTCCAAAAAAATTTTCGGAAATCTACTTCCAAAAAATTTTTCGGAACGTCAGCTACTCGCGACCCTGAGAAAGCGGGAAACAAAATGACGTGAAACAGTTGCCATTAAAGGTCAAACGTATGTTTTTCATATATAGGATTGCGGAATTGCTAAACGAATCTTAAGAAAAATTATAAATCGGCGTAAATGATTTACCAAATAAATACACACACACCGGCACTGTCGTACGAGCATGCCCACACCCACGCCTGCCCGCAATCAAACACGCACGCACTCACACACACATAAACACAATGCAATTAAACTAAATTTGTTTTTTGTATAAAATTTGCAAGCTGTATAGAGTTTCAAGATATTGTTTCGAAAGTAACTAAGTCTTTGATTGCTTCTCTTGCTCACGTATCAATAAAATGCTAGAACATTTCACCTGTGGTGTTGTGAAAAAAATGGCAACGAAATATTAGATCAACACAAGAAATAATGGAATTTGAGATCGACCTAAATCAAACATCGGGATTAAGACCTTGAAACAAGTACGAGACAACAGTTTTTAAAGTTTCAACGTAATAATGCATTTTTATCGGTTTAATCATAAGTAAGAAGGAATTCTTTTGTCCCATAACTTTAGTTGGCTTACTGATACTCTTCTCAGTTTAAACTCTTTATTGCCTTAATAGACCAGTTTTAACAATAAACCTCTTTAGTGAATCAGTTAGTCAAGGTTTTCAGCCTTTAATAAACCCACGAACACGTAACTCAACGCCTGTTGAAGACAGGCATATATATTAATTATAAATATAATTTATATGTAAATTTTAAATTATATAGCCCCACAGGAGGTTTCGAAAATACAACCTACTTCAACAAGGATGACATAAAAAATATGTGGATAAGTAAGAAGCAGACTACTAAGCAAATTTTTCAGGAAAATATTTATATTTGGTTCTTCGGTTTTGTGACAGGAAAATATAACGAACAACATAAATATGCAATAAAAAAACCTTTTAAATCTACACTTACTTATATTTTCTGTTTCTTGAATTTTATTTTAGGTTTAATGTACTAGGTATAGGTATATAGGTATATTTTATAAATGTGATTTGTATTTAATAAATAAAATCGATTATTAATATATATACATAACATATATAGTAGATAGTAACGAAATAATTGAAATAGTTAAAAAATTTAAAAATAAAATTGGGGGTAAGAATATTTTATCTGAAGGTGTAATTAAACATTCTATAACGTACACGGCTTTTTTTTTTACGCCAATATCATCACTAATAGCATGCTGCAAGGAAAAGTGCCTAACGAATGGAAAATTTCCAAAATTGTGCCAATTGAAAAAATAAAATATATTATAAAACCTGAAGAGATTCGGTCAATAAATACGCTTCCAAGTGACGAAAAAATCCTTGAAACAGTGATAAAAAATCAGTTACTGCAATATTTGAATGATAACAATATTATTATTCCAGAGCAATCGGGTTTTAGAAGCAAACACTCATGTGAAACTGCAATTAATTATGTTATAAGTGAATGGCGTGAAGATTTGATGAATAAAAAATACATCGTATCAACTTTCATAGATTTAAAAAGAGCATTTGAAACTGTAGACAGAAAATTATTGCTTATGAAACTACACAAAATTGGAGTGCGTGATATAGAATTAAAATGATTTGAAGATTATCTATCGAATAGAAAGCAACAAACAAAAATTGGAAACACGACATTATCAGCGATACCATGAATATTGGTCTACCGCAAGGCTCTGTCCTTGCGTCGGTACTGTTTCTCATATACATAAATGACATTAAAGACGGTTTAAAGTACGGGGATGTTAGACTATTTGCAGACGATACACTGATTGCAATTAGTGATGTTAGTTTGGATGTGGCTATTAATAAAATGCAGTCTGATATAAATATTCTTTACAAGTGGATGTGTATAAATATGTTAAAACTAAATACAGATAAAACTAAATATATGATAATATCACACAATAACTATAATAATAATCATAAATTATACATAAATAATCGTGAAATAGAAAAAGTAAACGAAATTAAATACTTGGGTATAATAATAGATTGTAAACTTAAATTTGATGCACACTTTCAATATTTAGTGAATAAAATAAACCAAAAACTTTATCTCATGTATAGAACTTGCCACATCATAGGTGAATACCATAAAATATTAATATATAGAAGCATAATTGAGCCAATTGTCCTTCGGTATTATTTCTTGCTAACGATACACAAATAGAACTACTGCAAGAACTTCAAAACAAGGCAATGAGATTTATATTGCGGGAGCCTAGAGATACGCACATAAAAGATATGTTTGATCGATTAAATTGGCTGAGTGTAAAGCAGAGCTTATTTTAGATAGAAAATTTTCCAGCATATTTGACCGAGAAAATTAGATACGTCAATCAGATACACAACTACAACACCAGAGGACGAAATGACTTCCGAGTAGTGGAAGCAAATGAAGCTGATCGAGCAAATCTTTATTATAAAGGACTTAAACATTTTAATGACCTACCAAATAATATTAAAAATTGTGAAACCATAAATAAGTTTAAGCAACTATTATATCAACATTGTAAGAATATGCCTATCCGATAGTTAAATTAGGTTCTAATGAACCGCAAATAAATAAATATATATATATATATATATATATATATATATATATATATATATATATATATATATATATATACAGTAATACCCCGCTTAGCGCGACCCCGTTACGCGCGGTTTCACTATAACGCGAATTTCAAATTTCGCGCTCATGTAGTCATTAACTTCTCTATGGTCGCGGGGGGATCCCCGCTTTCTCTGAATATTCTCTTTGAAGAATTGGGAATTCCCTGTCCTTCGACTTTGTTCTATGGGGATTTCCTCGTTCGTTTCGTGTGTTCATTTGTTCCGTAATGTTAGTTCGGTCGGCTGGCAGTTTTGTTTTAATATTTATTGGAGATACATACATACATAATTTAACCCTACGTTAAAAATGCCGCCTGTAAAGAAAAAAGAGCGTAAAAGCGTCACTTTGGAATTGAAGATGAAAGTGTTAAGAAGAATGGAAAATGGAGGCAAAGCAACAATTGTTGGGAGAGATTTTGGACTCTCAGAATCGACTGTGAGAACGATTTATAAAAATCGGGAAAAAATTAAAATCTCCAGCGAAGGTTCAACACCTATAAGTGCAACAAAACTTTCTCGTTCGAGATCATCTATCTTAGAAAGAATGGAGAAATTACTGTCAGTCTGGATCGAAGATTTGAATAAGAAGAACACACCACTAAGTCAAGATCTCATATGCACAAAAGCAAAATCTTTGTATGAGATGCTGAAAACAAAAGAAGGAGAAGGGAGTGCCACTCCGACTTTTGCTGCCAGCAGAGGCTGGTTCCATCGGTTCAAGCAGCGTTCTAATCTTCACAATATCCACATAACAGGCGAGGCGGCCAGCGCGGACATTCAAGCTGCAGCTGAGTTTCCAGACAAGTTTCAAGACTTCGTTAGACGAGAGAAAATTCCTGCTTGTCTCATCTTCAATGTTGATGAGACCGCACTTTACTGGAAAAAAAATGCCATCTCGAACATTCATTTCTAAGGAAGAACGTCAAGCCAGTGGTTTCAAAGCTGCGAAAGATCGACTAACACTTCTGCTGGGTGGTAATGCCACTGGTGATTTCAAACTGAAACCTTTACTAGTGTACCATTCAGAAACACCCCGTGCAATGCGAGGCACAGACAAGACAAGTCTACCAGTTGTGTGGCGATCAAACAGAAAGGCGTGGGTTACACGGGAAATTTTTCAAGAATGGTATTCTAATAGTTTTTGCCCATCAGTCAAATCATACTGTGACAGAAATGGGCTTGAACCTAAAGTTATATTACTCTTAGACAATGCCCCAGGACATCCAACCTCACTTGATACGCCCAGAGACTTAAAAGTGTACGTAAAGTTCCTTCCACCAAACACTACGTCAATATTACAACCTATGGACCAGGGAGCAATAGCAAACTTCAAAGCTTATTACCATCGCCGCACTTTTAGCCAACTAATTCATGAAACTGACGGGGAAGGAAGACAGTCTATGCGAGAGTGGTGGAAGTCATACAACATTATGAAGTCTATTCACAACATAGAAGAGGCTTGGAAGGAAGTTAAAATGAGTTGTATGAATGGGGTGTGGCGTAATCTTTGGCCAGATGTAGTGGAAGCACCTAGAAGAATTGTCCAGATGCAGAGACAAGTGCTTGAAGACATTGCTGCAATGATTGAGGGGTCTGAACTTGAAGATGTCACGGTAGAAGATCTCGTAGAACTTGTAGCAACGCACGACGATCCTATTAGCAATGAAGATCTGATCGAGTTACAGAATAATCCTATCTACGATGAGGAAGAACAAGTAGAAGAGAAAGTTTTATCTTCAGGGGAAATACAAAATGCACTTTCAAAAATTTATTCAGGTTTGGACATATTGCAGAGTATAGACAATAATGATGACCGTGTCTTGACCGTGTGTCAAACAATTAAAAACAGTGTTGGGTGTTATGAACGTATTTTACAAGAACGTAAACAAAACGTTACCCAAAAGACAATAGATGTATTTTTCCGTAAAAAATAAGAGTATGTATTGCATAAAGTGTTCTTAGAATTAAAGTGATTGATTAAAATGATTTGTATTTTTTTGTATTAAATTTTGACTATGTTTAATCATAAACCTCGATATACGCGAATTTCAGTTAACGCGATTTTTTTTCGGAACGTATCCCTCGCGTAAAGCGGGGTATTACTGTATATATATATATATATATATATATATATATATATATATATATATATATATATATATATATATATATATATATATATATGTATATATTATTATTTAGCTAATTTTACAGATCGCAGCAAAGGTTTTGGCACCAGTTGACCACTGTATAAACTCGAACGTTTACAAATAAAAACGGCAGTTTTAATCAGTAGATCTCTGTGAATGTTAATTGCTGATGTGTTCTTTATGCCTTGTTTGATCCTATGTAATATGATGTAGTATATTCAGAATTTCTACAAATTTTTACTCTTAATAACCTATTCAAATTAAAACTTATTCTACTATCAAATAATTGATGTAGTAATGGATGGTAGATCACATCTCTAACACAGAAAAGTTCCGTCAGACCAGACTCCCTGAATTGTAATTTGTGTTTATAGGATATTGACCTTCAATAATATTAAATAAGCCTACTGTGACTCGTACCTTCGAATTCGCTATTAAATTAACAGTGATCATGTAAAAAATTCTAAAACATATTTTGTTTTTCAGTTTCACGTTCGAAACATATAATAAGGACGGTAAACATGTCTGCTTTTATTTTTCTACTTTCGAGTTTAATGCGAAGTTGAAAACTTTAAACGAATTCCTTAGTTATTTTAATATAGCCTACATTTTCTACTGCTTACAATCTGGTGACATCGCAATTGATTTTTTTTTATTAAAAATTGATTTAGAACAGGCTCACATAAAATAAAATTTATGTTTTAAAAACTCATTATTATGTTATGATCTGTTTGTATGATTACTAGTCAATATGAGTTGACAGTACTAGTTATCCAGTAATTCATCCAACCATCTATGTTATTGACCTAACGACCTATAGATCATTCTATTTGTCATTTTTAGGCAAAATTAAATTTACCAAAGATGTGTAATTGTTTGGAAACACACTATTAAACACCGTTTTCTTTTACTTAAGTTAACTCATCATAACATATTAATAATTTAAACAGGTTGGTTAAATTGATACCAGCATAATAATTTATGAAACAACTTTTTCCTTTCGGATTTGAAAATTGTAGACTAGCTTCAATCAATTTGATTATTTTTCTCTGTTGTACCACATCACATATTTAGGTATAGTCAAAACATTTTTTAAACGTGACAGTAATAAATACTGAGACCGGGTTAAAGTACCAGAATGGTTGACTTTCTCTAAAAGCTCTAGAAGTATTAAAAGAGTGGATGCCGCGAGTAGCAAAATACAGTAAATTCAAAAATGCGTTTCTAAATTGCTTTTTAAAGGTACTCCTGGATTATTAAGATCAACCGTACTATAAAATAATTTCAATTCAATCATTCAAAAAATACAAAAATATTTATTCAGAAACTAGATTTACCATTGTTCCACGATTTAGTACGTAAGAATAGTTGGATATAATAAATTTTAAAATATCGTTAGTGATTTTAACAAGATGAAAAATCTTTTCACATGCTTGTGGATCTGAAAAAATCGGCAGAATACAAGTCGAACTTGCGCATATAGTGATCCGTACGGTCATTGCTTTTAAAATAAAATAAGATCCTTACCTAGGCTATGTTAATTAGGTCCCTGACATGTATATATTTTAAGATCTAATATGTATTTTCACGTTTTTTCTTAGTCAATAATCTATAATAGTTATAGCATATTAGCTACCTAATAGCTAATAAGTCAATCTAACTCTAAAATCTAGTAATAAAAGTATAAAACAAATATTTGCTACCTAATTATTTGTTTAATTATAAACAAATAAAATAAAGTTATTTTGTCTCTGTACCTAACCTTTCGTCACCAGTGTGTGAACTAAAAGGCATATTAAAAAAACCCCACCATATTGTCAAGCAATATATATATATATATATATATATATATATATATATATATATATATATATATATATATATATATATATATATATCAAATAAATTATCAAACGTAATGCACTTGTGATAATTTTTAGTTTAGAATTTTAAAAAAAAAATAGTACTTTTTGAGATAGGGGGAGGGGACAACGATTTTTTATCCATTTTTTTTTTTTAATAATACAAAAAAAAGTGTGCACAAGTATTGCATTATATCTATTTTTGAACTCATGTTTCACAAGCCTTCGTTTGACACCCCACCCGATGACCTTTGATTTTTTTTTCACTTCCTGCCACAAGCTAACCCCTTAAGACAAAATTTAACTTTCAGAACTACACGGCTCTGATTGGGCCATCAGTTCCTGTATTCGTGCCGAATTTCAACTTTCTGTGTCAAATAGTTCGGAGAAAATCGAGTGGGACACACGGACACCGAAGTGATCCCATAAGTATTCCGTACGGAACCCTAAAAATGGATAACAAGTAAGACTGAATGTTTGATTAGATCGGTTTGAATAATTTAACATAGTATTAGCACAAGTTTATTACATTTATTTTCATTTACATTTAAAATAATAAAATTATGTTGATAGAATAATCTACAAACATGACAGTGTTAAACTTGTTGTATCCAACAACTCTTGCGTACAAAACTTTGTGAAAATACGTCACTTAGTTTTGGAATAATATATATATATATATATATATATATATATATATATATATATATATATATATATATATATATATATATATATATATATATGTATATATATATATATATATATATATATATATATATATATATATATATATATATATATATATATATATATATATATATATATATATATATATATATATATATATATATATATATATATATATATATATATATATACGTATATATATATATATATATATATATATATATATATATAAATATATATATATATATATATATATATATATATATATATATATATATATATATGTGTGTATTATATATATATATATATATATATATATATATATATATATATATACCTACCTTAAGTTGCCTGTTGCTTGGTTTTTGTGCTAATTAAAGCAAGGAAGGGATATTTTCATCATCTTGAACATAAAGTTAGCTGTTTCTCTGCATTTACTAATTTTCAAAAAAATAAATGATAGGTATCATTTCTAGAAGCCAAAATGACTGTTGACTTTCTCTCTGTCTGATCTGTCATTTTCGACACGTCGTAAGAATAACTAAACGAATCTTGCTGAAATTTTGTGTAAAAATAAAATATGTGTCTGGTCAGGCTATAGGCTATATTTTTGTCACTAAAGAAAAACCCATATTTACATGAGTGAAACTGATTGACGTACCAAATCATAATAACGGATTATTATTTGTACCAAAGGGAGTTAAAAAATGTCTTCATTGATAGTAAACCATGAGCACTAGAAGCAATATAAGACAAGATAAATTTTGTTACTCATTCATTGCTGTGTCACAAAAATGAATAACTGTTTAAAAAATTCCGTCACCAAGAATAATATCTTATTTATATGAGTTATATATGTAGAATTACTAAAGATATTACTCATATAAATCATATACAGAGGATGTGATAATTTAAGACCGTTGGTTAAACGAAAAGATTAATTTAACAGAAAACTATTCCTTACAAAAATGACGTAATATATAAGAACTTCTTACAAAAGATAAAATTTTTATTTAGATAAGTGATATAGGCAGTCGCAGAGATCTAAAAACGCGTTTCTTTAAGGAAAAAAACAAGAACACTAAAGTACTTATAGGGGGAAGTGGGCGTTAATCGACAAACGAGGAAGCATCAAAAGACAGCCAGGTAACAAAGCCTCTTGATGAAGAAAAATGCCCTTTTGCACCGGAACTGTAAAACCTTAGTCCCCTCCCAACACAGTAAACTAAGAATCCATGATCGGGTGCCATTTCCCCCTGAGCTTGCACATTGTACTGTGCAGATTACAGTACTTTGCACAGAACTACAGTATTTTGGTCTAATGCTTATAGTGCTGTCTTTTTCTAAAAGCTACCTAGACGGCAATAGCTGGTGAGATTGCAGTGTGAAATACGGCAAGGGTGCCTCGAGGTTCCGTTTTAGGTTCATTTCTTTTCATACTGTACACTTTCGGTATTAATAATACAAAACCCTTTTCTAAAATGCTTATGTTTATGCTGACTATAAACCATCTTTATATAGTTTTAATCCAGCATATCATAATGAAGAAGATTTCGACATTAATACAGATTTGAAGGAAATTTAAGAATAGAGCATAAAACAAAATCCTAAATTAAATTCTAAAAACACAGGCAATGTTTTTTGCTCGGGATAGATTACGTAACGTACTTATACTTAAATGGTCAACGTCTCGATTATATATTTTGGTTCATGAAATCTTGACAACAAATTAAAATTTAGTTAATCGTATATGGCTTTAAAGGAACTATAATACTTCTTCTTAGTGTGCCTTATCTTCTAAGGACGTTAGCTATCACATTTGCCCTTCTGATTTTATCTATTGCCGCTCTAAACAGTTCAATAGATATCATGTTTGTCCACTGTCGTAAGTTTTTCAACCAGGAGTTGCGGCGCCTTCCTGGTCCTCGCTTACCGATTATTATTCCTTCAATTATAAGTTGCAGGAGCTCATACTTCTAGCTTCTCATAATATAGCCAAAGTAAGTGCTTTTTCTTTCTGTAACAGCTGGAATCAACTCTCGTTATTTTCCCTTCCGATCAAGTATTTCCACGTTTGTGGTATGCGCTGCCCAAGGAATACGCAGCATTCAGCGATAGCACCCTATCTCGAATGACTTCATTCCCAGTTGTAGGCCTTCTGCACTGTCCTCTAGAATGACAGTATCAGGAGGTTGTTTAAACACATACCGATAATTGTAATTCCATCTTTTTTGTCAGAAAGTGCTCTATTGAATATTTAATCCGATTAGACATTGAATAACAGGGGTGATAAAATACAACACAGAAGTAGGCCTTTCTTTGTTTTTATTTCTTTGGACGTGCGATTCTCAACTTTTATTTTGGCAGTCTGGTTCCAGTTATACTGGAACCTCGATATTATCTGTAAGTCTTTGTCATCAATGTTACACGATTGTAGTATTTCCATCACTGTATGCACGCAAACATATTCTCAAAAATAATGCAATCCTAGTGGGTAAAAGTATGTATCTCATTTTATTATTTACTGCTTACTTTTGTTTACAAGTTGCATATCTAAGAAGTTAATTTTCCGGAACGAGACTCACTATGTTCCCATTAGAGCAACTATACCCGAGCATAATAAGACTACATTTTAGCGTTGTTTTGTCTATAGCACTATTAATTGCTACAATAACTCAAAAAGATACATATATATATATATATATATATATATATATATATATATATATATATATATATATATATATGTATGTATGTATATATATATATATATATATATATATATATATATATATATATATATATATATATATATATATGTATGTATATATATATATATATATATATATATATATATATATATATATATATATATATATATATATATATATATATATATATATATATATATATATATATATATATATATTTCTATTGTACTTTTCCAAAGGAAAATTAAAATTATGTTGCTAGATAAACAGAGATATTTTAATAATGCTCGAAATTAGAAATGATCGAGTTGAAGTATTTTGTTTATATTATAGTTATTAATTTGCTCTTGTGTATCTGACTATTTCGTCTTACTTTACTAGCTTTTACTGATTTTATTGTTTAGTGCTTATGTCACTGACACCAGTAATGCCAGTTAAGAATATATAAACTTTCATCAGTTTTTTACTAAATGATGGACAAATTGGATAGGGATGTAAAATAAGTATAAAAGGGGGTAATGTTGAGTACCTGACACTACTTTTCGCCTACTCTTCAATTCAATTCTCTATAAACTATTATTATTATTATTAAATTACACATTTAAAAATAAAATATGTTGATCTTATTATAAAGACTTGAATTTATTCCACACAAAATTTTTGACTTTTCTAATTTATTAAAAAAAATACGTCATAACTTTTTTACATATCATAGTAAGAGGAATTCAACTAATATAATTTTATTTTATACAACTAAATTTATTTGTTTCCCAAAAAATATTGTAGGCATTATTAATATAATTCAATTTAACTAACTATAACCAATAATACAGATACTAAAATTATTATACTGACATTTTTTTTTTGTTAACGAGAAAATTCGTTTAAAACAGTACGAGGTATGACTAGAAAATAACCGAACTGAATTTATAAAACTTTTTGTTCTTGAACTTTGACATTAAAACACGATCCGATTTAAACTAGCAGTGCAGCCGAATTGGAAACTACATAGATAGAGGGGATATTCAAATATTATCAGCATAACCAAATCAGTGGGGTTATTTTCTAGCCATACCTCGTAAATAAGAAAAGTATTTCTAGATTATTTTATTAGAATATTTCGAATTAAAAATTTGATTTTGTCTTAGAAAGAAACGCCCGATGGCAACTATTAACCTCAAACTACTTAAAATAACTTAGATAGGTAGCAACATTTTTAATATTATTTTTTAAATTATCGCGTTTAAGGACCTCCCGATATTAAATTTTGTTAATTAGTAGTTTTAGAAAAAAACCATTTCGGTGCTTTCTCCTAAGTATTATATAGTAAAGTATATAAGAACAAGCATTTATAATCACAATGTATCTTTGAATAAATACCTGATTTACGATAAAATGGCAAAAGTAAGTATTACTGTTTGATCTGAATCGAATCGTGGCAATTTATATAAGTTTTCTTACCGTCACAGCTCTAATGAGGTTATGTCAGAGAGTTCGGGTCGTTTTCTCATTTCGATTTCCTGCGGAGCCACTTTTCATTCTGGAAACGAACATTCTGTTGATATATGCACTTAAAAGGTAAATTATCCCAAATTACTTTCGATTTCTTTTTATCTGGTCATTCGTATACTTCGTTTCTTCTCTTTAAAAAATCGAACGGATGGTTGAGATTTATCTCACTTTATTCTTCCTGTCAGATCGATCTTTTTTTGATTAGCGCAGAACGAGGTGTCGAAAAACGGATGAAAATATGTGAGCATTTTTTACTATCACTTTAAATACCATCGTTCGAGTAGTTCCACCTGGTTTAATTTTGTATTCAAAATTGTTTTAAACTCACATAACCGTAAGAATTTTAATCAAAAACTTATGTTTTTGCTGTCCCTATCACATCCTTCTCCTTCCAACTGTGCTGAAAGACCAACTTTCTTTCTGATATATTCCAAAAAGCAAATACGCGCGAGAAAAGATATATAAATATACTATAGAGACATGTCCACCACATGTTCGTCAAGATAGATGCTGTTGACTCTTCAAAATACTACCAAAGTATGATACCATCTTTGTTGTACACAAATTTCTTATTACTTATTATCAGATTTGATACCCCTATAGCAAGATTTCAAAGTCTATCGTAAATTTAACTGAACTTAGAATATAAGCTTGTGAGGGTTTTGGCAAGGAACACAGTGTCACTATTTCTTTTAATCTATTTTGAATGATGATATCTGTTCATGAAACAATATATTCCGATATCTAGTTAATAACAAAGAAAGATCTAACAAATATAGAACATCAGGTATATATGAACTTAATTGTGATGACTGTAAACGTTGTCTATGTGGGATAAACGAGACGGAGCCTAAAACAAAAATTAAAAGAACACATGCACTCTATTTTAAATAAACACAAATTAACAGGCTTCGCCGAACACTGCATAGGCAATAATCAGCTTTTTAATAACGGGAGGGTGAAGTTGCTATGCCGTGCTCAAAAAGGAAAACAGATTGATTCTTTAGAAATTCTTAGCATAAAAAAAGCCATTAGAAATAATATAAAAATAACGAACACCCAAATAGAATTTGGAAATACCCCCATATTACACGCCGTGTTAAGATAGACCTGTAATTAACCCAATTTTGTTACCTCTTAATTTAAATTTAGTACCAGTTAACCATCCAAATGTAATATCTTTTAGAACGTAAGTTTAGTCTTATTGTAAACCTCTTCGAAAATGGTCGCGAGATCGAAACACGTGTCAGAGTGATCTGAATAAATTCAGTGAAATAGTTATACTGTAATTTATTTCAAAAATGTAAATATCTTCAATAAATATCTTGGTTTTTAAGTTTAACAATTATTTTTTGTAGTCAATCCGAAAATTGACATTTTCGGTGTAGAGAATATAAGACACATAGGAACATATGAGCCGTTTTGCTGTAAAATGTAATCTTTAGATGCTACAGCTTGTCAAAGTGTGATAAATCCAATTTTTAGACTTTAATACCTCAGAAACTAGTTGATTTAGATATAGAATATGTTATTCAAAAAATTATCCTCGGTGTCTTATTCTGCTTATCCTGGACGGATCATTTGGGCATCTCGCACATATGGATTTATGTTTCGCAGCCATGTAGTAGCCTTAGTTTGATGATCATCTTATCTACCATCATTTGTGTGCAATGACGTCTTGCGAAAACGAATCAGCAGCGGGTAAAGTACAAGGTCGCTTGAGTCTTTGTCGAATCGCCAGTGATTAAATCAATCCGAGAATATGTCCAGATGATTTTGGAGCCTGTCGATTAATGTGTCTCTTAGATGCTACCGTAATGGCAGAACATCGGCGTATAGCGCTGGTGTTTGCCGCCTTACGAATATCTGACGTGAAGGCATTACGTAGTGGGGACAATGGGGAGCCTTGTGAAACGCAGCTCTCATTATTTTTTCCCCCGATAGTTCATTGTCAACCTTGACTTTGAATTTATTGTCCGAGATGTAGGACTGTACCAGTTTCTGTATATGACGGAAAAACCCAAAGAGTTTTAGCACCAGACCTTCGTGCATACCTTGCCTACCGCCTTTGAAACGTCTAGCACTACCACTTCCAGGCATCCCCCATTGTTGAAGGGCTCTACTACCCATTAGGTAAGCCTCGACGTCTGATAAATCGTCCAGTGCTCAGGCGGAAAGCCGAACCGTTCGCCTGAAATTTTACGAAGCTCGTTTCTTTTCGATCTAATGATCTCCGGGATAATTTTCCGCCACATTCCCGGGCGTGGAAAGTTTTAAATTGAATCAGTAAATGTGGCAACTTTTTTTTTTTATCTATTCTCCCACGCGCGCCAGTATGAGCAGATCTTATTAGCATCACCAGACATAAACGACTTTAAAACCATTTAGCAAAAATAAGGCCCGATACTTTTTCGGTAACCCAATATTATTAAAATTACAAGGTTTAAGCAAACTTATTTCCACTACATTAAACAAAAATCCTTTTTCAGATGCTCCTTTTTCATTTAAAGAATGTTTATCTACAAGTAACGTCAGGCAACCTAAAGTCGACATTATAAGCAAGTGAAAAAAGCATTCAAATATTTTTTTGTTTGAGACATGTTTTTTAATACTAAACAAAAAACATAAAGCTGTCAGAGGGATAAAGCAAGATAAATTTTTACTTCTCTGCTGTGTAATATTGGTTTCCCTTAGATATAATAAACTGAAAAAGATGCATTTTTTGTCTCTTTTGATGTTGTTTTTTAGCATTCACTACATATGAAAAATACGCAAATTTATAATCTGCAGTGCTTTCATTTACTTTAGGCGAGTAGTTCAGGTTATCTTACTCGTTATTCTCTGTATGAATAGGTCGGGTGAATCACTCGATACTGTTTTTTTACGATCAAAACCTAATTTTGGCTCTGGTAAGCGAGCGCAGCGCGTAAATAAATCCCCTGTTTTCCATTTTGAATAGATATTAATTATTAGTAGATATGTATTTCCGATTAATTATAAATAGATAATATATTGTCATAAATTCAGTTCATACTATTTATTGCATATTATTTTGAGGATAGAGAAATGTATATACATACTTGTACAAAAAATATAAGTAGACATACACAAAAAGTAAAATGATTTAAGAGTCTACTTTACTTCTAAACAATATCGTATTGAATTGTTCGAAGTTTTAAGTAATGGATAGCTTTAAATTCAGTCAGCTATACAAGCTCACAAAAATATGTTTCCTTCAGTTTAAGACTTGGACAATTTTATCCAGTAATACTAAATCTAATACTTAAATTATTCTTAAATCTATACCATACAAGCATATTCGACTCCAACTGCAGATAGTGCTGGTATGAATGTTATTATTAAATAGCAATTGTTCACTCGTCATATTGGAACATCTTTTTAGTTATATTCGTTTTTAGCCTGCTTCAGATGTTTGTCTCGTTAAGAATTAGTTTAAAGAACTCTATTTGAACTAAATAAAGTACAGTAATATAACTAGAATAAAAAATAAATTCAAACAGCAAGTAGAGATCCTTTTTGCCAACCCTATTTAGCGCCTCGGTAATGTTAGTCAAACAGAATCTACAGTTTAACGTAGGATCAGTTCCACTTTAAATATGTATTTCACTCGAAAACTACAAAGCTACTGTCCCCATCTTTAGTCTGTTTTAATCCAAATGATCCCTTACCGACAACATACCGTCTGTAATTTCAATGTGATTCAGCCCTCAATGCATCCAATTCCGACTTCAGATGAGAGCCTCTGCTAACCAATGTCGGCTTTGAAAGGCTGCTAATATCTTTTTCATGTCGTGGTATATGACCTAGCAAAATATTATTGAATAAGGAACTAAAATTAAAAGTGTAAAATCATCATTCATTTTAACGAAAGATTAATATTATCGGTCTATTTTCGATTGCAAAAGTGTTTGTAATTAAAATAGCGTTTCTACTAAGTAAATTTAATTTTTCATAATTAATAATATTTCGTCATTTTTTAAACTCATTTGGTCGACTATGCATACCTTAGTTAGTGCTGGACAAAAAAGGTTTTATCCTAACTTCGGGCAAGAGTCCAGTGTTCAATCATAATATTCAGTTTAATACTGAATATTTAGTTACCAAAATCAATTTTTTTTAATAATCACAATATTAAGTTAAAATCTTTGCTATAATTTATTAATATAATAATACGAAATTATGCATCACTAAAATATTTAAATCTTCATGATCAAATTTGAAAAGCTTTTCAAAACATTCAAGTGAAAAGAAAGTTCATTACTTCATTTTATTTACAGATTTTAAAATTCCGTTGCCGCTGGTCATTATTACAAAGAGAAGGGTCCTTAATGCACCAGTCCATTTTTAAATGCAGTCTTTATTTTATAAGTGCATCCTAGCAAATCAAAGAGATTATTTGACCTATATAATAGGATTAAAAATGTTCATGCATAAAGGAATTCCGTAAAAATGGTTAAGAATATCCATGAGATCTTTTTACCTTATTGACTTTGTTTTTATTTTCGCGTCTCTATTACTTCAGGAAAAGTATTATGGTTTAATGTCTACTGAAAACAGACAAAGTCCATATTTCTGCAGTCTGCCCACTGTTCTCTTATTTGTCAATCCATCCTGAGACGCATTTCGCTGTATCAAGACTCATCAGTCGGACCAGGAGCGACAAGCAAGTGAAAAAAATTTACTAGTCCTTATCCAAGTACTTATGGAACGTAATGGTAAGATAGAACGAATTGTACCAAGTACGCACACCTAATACTCGTCGTAAGATGACACAGCAGCCAAATAAGAGAATAGTGACTTGTTGTTGTGCCTGAGGGGAATCCTTTGAAAACTGCGCCGTCTGCGTTGACTTTGTCAACCACTCTGTCAGCTTGTGGTTGCTGTGTCAGCCTACGATGGAGTATTAGGTGTATGCACTTGGTACAGTTCGTTTTATCTTACCAAAACTATTATCTTCTAAATAGACTAATTTTGATATTTTTGAATTTGACAAATTACAAACGTTATAACCTCATTCCTGAAACCTAAATATATATAATTCATACTATAATAAATACGGGCAAAGCGAAATTTACACCTACAAATTGAAATAGTATTTCTTTCTACCTCGGGAGATATTTATCAGGGCAAAGAGCGAAGTGTTATTTTGGAGAAGGCACGAAAGTATCATCGACCGCAAACATTAATTAAAAGAAATTAGACAAGTATCCTAAAAAAGGTTAAATTACCTCTGCCCTTATAAATGGTATTTAATATCGAGAAAAAAGTTTCCTTTGTTCTGTGCTAAATATTTGCTCAGAAGGATCTCTTACACAGGGTGATTTATTTGCTGAACCACTACCTCAGGTTGTTCTCGAGACATTCGAACATAGCCGGATCTGCGAGGATATGCTAGTCTCGTAGTCTTTGACTCAGTGTGTTTTGATGATCTGAATGTTGTTTTGATGATCTGAATGTTTTTGATACCAAAAAGTATGCATAACTGCTATATATTCTCTACGCCTCGGCTCGAACTCTTGGTAGCAATAATACGAATCATCCCTGAGTTTATCAGTTCACTAGAAGCGTCCTTCTTCATTACCAGGGTCGTCATCTAGGGACAACCGCCTTGCCGCTTCTCCACCTTGCCCATTTTCCTATCCTATGGAAGCGGGTTGTCATTAGCTTCTAACTGTTCCTCGTAACAACGGGTTGACCCATCGCGACTCGACGTTTCCGATATTGCATGAGCTATGGTAATGATATGAGCGCATGTTGGTCAATGATGACGTGACCCCTTGAAGTTCGCTAGCCGTA
The DNA here is from genome assembly GCA_019049505.1 of Pachyrhynchus sulphureomaculatus. Classification (NCBI taxonomy): domain Eukaryota; kingdom Metazoa; phylum Arthropoda; class Insecta; order Coleoptera; family Curculionidae; genus Pachyrhynchus; species Pachyrhynchus sulphureomaculatus. Next base: position 103,422,086 of record CM032449.1, on the reverse strand, counting down.
CCGGCTTATTTCACAGTGATTCACGGTAGCTTATTATTATTATTATCATATCTTTAATCGTTCTAGTAATTTTCTTGGAATAATATAACACGTAGGCTGAAATGTTTTTGGTCCAGCTACTTAAAACACATTTTTATGCAAAATTCGACTTTATTCATCAACATAGTCCTTCAAGAGCGATACAATCAGTTCAACACTTTTCTAACATTTCTATACCTTGTAGAAGGAAGGAAAGGTCTTGCCTTTAAAATAGGCCTCAGTTTCGACGATAACGTCTGCACTGGAGCCAAATCTCTTTCCCGCGAGCATTTTTTTGAGATCTGCGAATAAATAATAGTCGCTGGGGCCAAATTTGGAGAATACGGTGGATGAGGAAGCAATTCGAACTTCAATTCATGTTTGTGACACGGTACATTGTCTTGATGAAAGAGCACTTTTTTCTTGTTTATTTGGAGCCGTTTCTTTGCGATTTCTACCTTTAAACGCACCAATAACTTTATATAATATTCGCTGTTGATGGTTTTTCCCTTCTCAGCATAGTCGATGAAAATTATTCCATGCGCATCCCAAAATACAGAGGCGAGAACCTTCCCAACCGACTGTTGTGTCTTTGGTCGCTTCGGGTGGCTTGGCTGACTACCGATTTGATTCGGGTATGTAGTGGTGGATCCATGTTTCATCCATTGTCACATATGGCATGAAAAATCCTTTTTATTGCGCTTAAACAGCGCTCAGAATCATCAACACGTTGTTGTTTTTGGTCAACTGTGAGCAAACATGGTAACCATTTTGAACAGAGCTTTCTCATGCTCAAATGTTTATGCAAAATATGACCAACAAGTTCTTTTGATATCTTGAGAGTGTCAGCTATCTTACGCAATTTCACTTTACGGTCATCCAAAACAATTTTGTGGATTTTTTTTATGTTTTCCGGTATAACCGTCTTATTTGGGCGTCCAGAGCGTTCAGCATCATTTGTGTCTGTACGACCGCGTTTAATTTCAGCATACCAGTAAATGATTAGTGATTTTCCAGGGGCAGAGTCCCCGTAACACTTATCAAGCCCTTGCTTTGCTTGAACAGTATTTTTTCCCATAAAAAAAAACAGTGTTTAATGAACACACGAAATTGGATTTTTTCCATTATTTTAAAAATATCAGAAGTAGCGTCAGTAAAACCACTATAACTTGTAAACTAATCGTCGAAATGTCATGAAATTTTGATACGTATCGTTTGAAGGTTGGTACTTCCTAAAAATCATACGGATTTTTTGAAAAGGGCGACATCTATGTGGCAGACCAAAAACTTTTTAGCCTACGTGTTAATTTGGAGTACTAATCATAATAATACTCATCATGAAGAGTTGATTGGACTAGGCAATTTTTCAATCTACTTAGATAATTGCACGTACTCTTTATTAAATGATGATTCTTATTTAACGAAAATATTGTCATATATTTTGCATATGCATTTATAACGTTGGTACTTTTCTTTGTTTTAGAATAATGAGCAGTACAAGGAAAATTCAACATATGGATTCAATATCGAATTGTAACAGTATTATATGGTAAGTAATTATCCTAATTCGGAATACAATGGTCGGGTACAAAGTGGAATATAACTACGATAATCTAGTAAGGCATGAGAAGCAATTTACATGCTCAGACATTTTATTCATGCACGTATAGAGTGTATCCAAATTACGAATATGGATACATGAAACAGTAGTGCTGTGGCATGGCGGCACTTCTAAGATCAAAGCGGGGCTTCCATTATAGTGTGCATGCTCTTGTAATGTTAACGAATATATTTGCTTGAGGTTGCTCATAAATATCTTGTAAAAACCGCTTTATGTCCTGTTTTGTTTTTTACTGGACAAGAATTAAGATGATAAGAAAAATGTCGTGACTAAAGTGTATTTATATTACTCATATCTAGAGGATTGCTTACATACCTCGCCGATACCTAAAGAGTACAAAAAAAACCATGTCAAATAACTACCGATCATTCAAAGCTTCTCCAGATGGACGGGTCAAAAACCAGATTGATCACATAGCAATTAGCAGAAAGTGGAGAAGATCGATGCTGGACGTTCGGGCATACAGAGGAGCCGACGTAGGTACCGATCACCACCTAATGAGACCAATATAAAGAAGCCGTCAAAAAGCAGCCAGACGTGACAAACGAAAATGGGTAGACAATCTGGCCCAGTCAGCATAGTCTGCAGCTGAAGCAAGAAACAACCGAGAGCTATATAAAATAACTAAGCGTCTGGCAGGTAGAAACTTTAACCAAGCAACAACAATTTTACATGGGGAAGATGGCGACGCAATTTCAAATCCGCTTGATCAACTGAACAGATGGGAGGAGTACTTTGGCGACAGCCTCAGCACCTTACCACCAATAGAACCTCCGGTTTCTAAACCACAAGAAAACCCACTGAATATTGAAACCAACGACCCTACTCAAAGCGAAATCAAAAGAGCAATCGGTCAGCTTAAAATGGGGAAAGCTGCGGGTCCAGACGACATCCCGACTGAACTAATGAAGGCATGTCCGGCCACCTTAATCAGGCTTTTAATTCCAGTGATAAAAACTGCCTGGAACACAGAACTTCTTCCTGACAGCTGGAAAGAAGGGTACATTATAAAGCAGCCAAAAAAGGGTAACCTGAAAGAATGCCGCAACTGGCGGGGCATCACCCTTCTTAACACCATCAACAAAATTATAACAAACAGGCTTAGCAATACTATAGAACCGACTCTACGAGCAGAGCAAGCCGGTTTCCGCCCTCAGAGGTCATGCATAGACCAGATAAATGCTCGGCGAAGAGTCATCGAACAATCTTATGAGTTTAGATCACCTCTCTACCTGATCTTCGTGGATTTTGAAAGAGCATTTGACACCTTGAAGCACACGAGGTGTGCCAGAAAAAATAATAAGGATTATTAAAGCACTTTTTCATGGAAGTAGCTGTAAAGTGATACACAGTAACATGACTAGCAAGGCAATACCTGTCAGAAATGGAGTTAAGCAACGATGCATACTATCCCCGCTTTTATTTAATATCGTTCTAGACGAAGTCATGACTAAAACTAACAACATTCAAAGAGGCATAAGATGGGGTCTGACGTCACGTCTGGAAGACCTAGACTATGCGGGCGATATCTGCCTTCTGTCTCACTCATTAAAGGACGCAAAAGCCAAACTGACTTGATTAGCAGAAGAGGCAGAAAAAGTGGTGCTGCGGATTAACAACTCCAAAACAAAAGAGATGAGAATATTGAACAATGAAAATACAACCTTAACTCTAAATAATCGCCCAATCGAAAGGGTACAAAGGTTCACGTACCTTGGCAGTGTGATAGATACAAACGGAGGGACAGAGACTGACGTCAAACAAAGAATACTCAAAGCACAGCAAACATTCGGGATTCTCAACAACATCTGGAGGTCCCGGATACTGTCGCCAAACATAAAAATATGCCTCTTCAACACAAATATCAAATCGGTGCTTCTGTACGGCTGTGAAACCTGGAAAGTGACTTAAAGTATTTCCAATCAACTACAAGTGTTTATAAACAAGTGCTTACGCAAAATCTTACGAATATACTGGCCGGACCAGATACCAAACACCGAGTTATGGGAACGAGCGAAGCAAACACCGATAGAGTACAATATCAAACGCAGAAAGTGGGGGTGGCTGGGCCATACCCTCCGCAAACCCGCAGGCGATATTGCAAAACAAGATCTCGATTGGAACCCACAGGGCAGTCGTGGCAGGAGCAGACCGAGACAGAGATGGAGACGCACAATTTTGGAAGAAGCCAAGCAAGCTGGCAAGTCATGGGGCGAAATAAAAAACCTCGCTAGAAACAGAGTCAGGTGGAGAAGTTTGTTCCCCAGCGGAATAGCACTATTTTATTATTATTATTATTATTCAAAGCTTCAGTAATTTTGAAAGTTATGTAAAGGCTATCAATTAGCATCTTCCAGGATACATGCAAGAATTTAATATCATGAGCTACCACAAATTTAGCTTGACAAATTTTTGGAGTAACTGAACATTAGGGAAAGACTCGAACGGTTGCACTGGGTATATTAAAGGGGTTCGACCATGTTTGGGCTGACGGATTGTTGGCCAATCTGCTCCCTCATAGTATGTCTAAAATGTTCTGTTTACGGCTCTTTCGTTTTCTCACAGATAGTTCTTTGCTAGTGGCTGTCGATGTTCTTCTTTCCGATAACTGCACTATCAACACCATTGTACTACAGAAATCCATACTGTCGGCTATTCTATTTATTCTTTATATTCACCATCTGCTGGAAAAAGCCAAACGTCTAGTCTGTAGCTTTGCTGCTGACAGTGCGTTTATTTCTGATTTTTTAAAACATCGAAGAAAAGTTGATGACTTGAGTTTGTTCTAAAAAATACTTTGATGAGAAGTATTCGGTGGATGTAGACCGCTTAATATCTCCCAGAGTAGCACATACTAAGAACACACGTCGCACTAATACATCATCTGCATGAGTTGTAACTTATGACTTCACGCATCACCCTCTTAAGGAGCTTTTTAATATAGAGGACCTTTTTCCCACCGGATACAACCTGTAGCTTTTCAAGATCAACTGAATCGCTCCTATACCGATTTAGCAATAGTACCAAAAAATGCCAATATGTATTTAACAAACTAAAACAGATTTTATGAATCTGTTTGGAAGATTTATCTAACACGGTAGATGTGCTCCATGTGGTACAGTTAAACCGTTAAACAATATTTCCCGTGGTGGATAAGATTTACTTCGTAATACCTTTAGTAAAGTTTTTAAGAAGTGATAACTGACAACTTTATTTGATCGTCAGTTTTTTAGGATTAAGAACAAATATGGTCGTTTTGCCAACAAGAACTCTATACGGCAGAGAAAAAACTTAATAGGGGCAGGCCGAACTTAACACTTTATTACCAAAACTTCAGAGGTATTAAAACCAAAATGGAAGACTTAACACTCAGTATATCAGATTGTGATTTTGACGTGGTGGTATTCTCAGAAACTTGGCTTAGTGATGATATCTGTGATGCTGAGATTGGTATGTCTGATTATGTATTGTATCGAAAAGATCGGTCAAACCAGACTAGTGACAAAAAAAGTGGAGGTGGGGTGCTTATTGCAGTACGAAACTGTTATCAGTCTTGTATAGTGCCAAACAACTACCATAGTGTGGAACACTTGTTTGTGTTAATTCGATGTGGTACGGAGAAACTTGTGGTGGGTGCTGTGTACTTGCCGCCACCCATTAAAGTGGATGCTGTTCAGGCTCACTGCTGTGCGATAGAGGAGATCATTCAAGAGTATCCCAGCGATAATATATGTGTCCTAGGTGACTATAACTTGCCTTATCTAGAATGGACTAGTGACAGTTTTGGAAGTTCAGCCATTGGCCATGGTGGGGACGTTGTGAGGCTACTTAGTGACTGTTTCTCTTATAATCAGTTATTTCAAGTGAACGAAATTAGTAATGCGAATGGTGTGAAATTAGATCTGGTGGTAACACGAGACAGTAGACCATCTGTTCGGGTGGCACTGGAGAGTCTGCTGCCCTGCGACCGGCACCATCCTTCCCTTATGGTTGATGTGCTGCTTAATGACTATCCTGAGCGTTTGCACTATGATTTCAGTTTCTATGACTTTAAGCGTGCGGACTATAATATGTTAAATAATTATTATCACTCAGTGGACTGGGAATATGTCTTGGGTAGTATTGCGGATGTAAATGCTGCAAAGTCTGTCTTCGATCAAGTTTTGTATGCTGGTATTAGTCTGTATGTCCCTGTGGTTCGTTCCAAAAATCTGAAGTTCCCGAAGTGGTTTTCTGATGAACTTAAAGATCTTATCTTAAAAAAGAAGTTATGTCACAAAGAATACAAAAAAACCCGTCGGTGGGAAACTTATCAGAAGTTTTCGGAGTTAAGAACCCAATCCAATATCTTAAATAGCAACTGCTACTTGCAGTATGTTAAAAATATTAAGACGAATTTAAAGCATAACACCAAACAAATTTGGAATTTCATTACTCCAGTATTTAAGTCCGGCGACAAATTAGACGCTAAAAATTAACGACCTATTTCCATTCCACAAATTAAAACCATTCATAAAACCTTTTTTGGTTCCGGAACAGCACGGTTTCGTTGGTGGCAGATCGACGGCTACAAACTTAATCTTGTTGGTTCAAAGTACTATTGATGTAATGGAGGCGGGTGGTCAGGTTGACGTGGTTTATACGGATTTCAGCAAGGCCTTCGACACAGATATCCTGATAGGGAAGTTAAGAGGTTATGGGTTTTGTGGATCACTACTGAATTGGTTGACCTACTACCTTACATACAGGAAACAGTTTGTTAAAGTAAAGGGCTTTGTGTCGAGTGAGGTATCTGTTGCATCGGGTGTGCCGCAGAGTAGCCACCTGGGCCCGTTGCTGTTTAATATATTTATTAACGACCTACAAAAGATGATTCTATTTTCAAGGCTCTTGTCTTTTGCAGATGACTTGAAATTGTCTATGGCAATGCATCCTGTTGACGAGGCTATGAGACTGCAGGGAGACGTGGATAGGGTGGGTGAGTGGTGCAGGAGAAACAAAATGAAACTATATATTAAAAAATGTAAGATTATGTCGTTCTTTCGAGTGAAAGTTCCGCTTTTTGTATGACTACAGTATTAATAATTGTCTTCTCGAAAGAGTCTCCTCATTGTGTGACTTGGGTATATTTATTTGGACACTAAGCTTGATTTTCATATTCATTATGACTTTATTACTAACAAATGTTTTAAACTCCTTGGCTTCGTCTGTAGGAATACTAGGGATTTCCAGACCGCAGATAGCGTGAATATTTTGTACAAGGCCTTGGTGAGATCTTCTTTGGAGTATCTGTCATGTGTGTGGTCGCCATCGTATGCTGTGCATATTGAGGGTGTTGAAAGGGTACAGAGGAAGTATGCTAGATATGTCTCTTGCAAATTTAAGTGGAACATCACTGTCTATGGGGACCAACTACGAAGACTTCAGCTGCAATCACTTTCAAGACGTAGGAAAGTTGTGTGTTGTGTTTCTTACTTCGACTTGTAAATGGTCATATAGACTGCTCTGATCTCTTGAGTCTGATAAATTTTCATGTTCCACCAAGATCACCAAGGGACCACGTACTCTTTGCCCCGAGGTACCACAAATGTAACTATGGCCTATTCTCGCCGATAACTAGAATCACTATGGTGCCAGTCAAGCGGATCTTGATTTTTTTAATCTCTCTTTAAAACGTTTTAAAAGAAAAACTGTTGACAATCCACTGAGTTTTTGAAATGATAATTACTGGTGTTGTTATTGTATTGTTATAACTTTACTATATTATTGAAATTTTTCTGTAAATACTATGTACAAAGTGGGTCTGCCCGTAAATAAATAAATAAATAAATAATAAATAAGAATATGTTACATTTTCAAAATGCAGCACAGCAAAGAAAATAATCACAGAAAGGATTTTTATGACAACCAAGATTTGCTAGAAATATTTGTGTGTTTTAATTGGTTTAGTTAATTTATTGCCATTCATCATTGTAATATTATAAAATGGCTTTTCTCGTTAATTGTAAACGCCCATTGATTGCAATATCTCTAACCTTCACAAGCGAGATATTAGAAACACCATTTGCATTCATTACTTTACCTTAGGCAAACAACGGCAGGGATTATAGATAGATAGGTAAATAGTAAACGTATGCAATCTATTAATTTAAGTTGAAAGTACCGATCATTATTGTTTAAGAATAAACTTTGCGTATTTGATCACATTTCGCTGGATGTTTTGTAACATTCTTGGTGTAATGTTATTGCAAGCTTGTCTTATTCTTGA
>CM032449.1:103330849-103414079 GCA_019049505.1 Pachyrhynchus sulphureomaculatus | reverse complement strand
GAACTATGGACCAGTAAATAAACATCATTGTTATCATAATTATGCTAATTTTGCATCAAACAGAATTATCCTATATAAGTATAAGTACTTATAGTATTATTATAATTATTTTTACTTTCATGGGAAAGTTATTTTAAGAAATTTAGACTTTGTTGCTAACAGCAGCTTGAAAAAGTTAAAAATATATATACTATTTGCAGTGGGACTTCTCTCTGTCGAAAATTTAGAAAATTATTTTATTTCTGGTTTTATTACGGTTACTTCGAAAATTTTTGTGTTTCAAAAGAACTGTGAAATTTGGTGATCGCAAATTGTTTTTTAAAAGAATATACTGAGATATAATTATTAATTGTGTTTAAGCAACTTGAATGCGAGGTAGCAAGGATATATTTTGAGACTAGTAATTCCTATTCTGTAGGCTAATGATACTACCATTGTTATAAGTTCTGACAGTTTGGATGAGTTGAGTAAAAATAAACAGTGTAGGCGGATATTCGAATTTCTCTTTTTTTATGAAAGATGCGACCTACTTTTTAATGTCCAAACACAGTTTAATAACAATAGAAATTTCAGTGTTCAACTCAAAAGTCATACTTCTTTTACAAAAACAACCAAAATGTATACATTTGTGACACCATATATGTTCTTAACTGTCGTTTGTGGATCCTGTTTACGAGTGACTAAAATTCACATGCAACACTATTAGTAAATCAAGCTTGTTATTTTTTTTAGGGGGTTACCTGAGCGCTGCAAAAAGTATGGTTATTTTTAAAAAAATATTTTAAAAGTTATTAAGTGAATAATACAAAAAATGGCTATTATGTATTTTTATTTTTCTTTGTTATAAGAATTTTTTTTTAGATATGTTTGGAATTCTCTTAAAAAAATTTTTTTGAATATTTCTTAGAAGTATAGAGAATAAAAATTCTTAAAAAAAAGAATTTTTGAAAATTCGAGGTGTATGTAACCCCTTAAAATAGCATATGGTAGGAATGCGTCTTGATCTATGTTCATTTTGATATTTATGAAATTTTAATTATATTTTGATAGATTGATATTGTTACTGTACTTGTATTTTCGACGATAAATTTGGATAGATTTATCTCCGGGTTTACTTTTGAAAGTTTTCTCCAAAACTAATCTAAAGCTCCTAATTTCCTGTGTTTTTTAGTGTTCGGTACGCAATACTTAAAGATCACTTCGGTGTATGTCCGTCTGTCTGTCGCAGCTAATTTTCTCCGAAACTATTTGACATAGAAAGTTAAAATTTGGCATTAATATAGGAATTGATGGCCCCATCAGAGCCGTGTAGTTTTGAAAGTTAAATTTTGACTTAAAGGGTTAATTTTGGGGGGTGAAATAGGAAGTGAGAAAAAACTTTTTACCAGCTCATCGAGTAGGATATCAAATGAAAGTTTGTAAAAACACGAATTCAAAAATATATAAAACGTAATACGTGCGCACACTTTTCATTGTATTATTTTTAAAAAAATTGCTAAAAATCATTGCCCCCCCTTATCTCGAAAATTACTTATCAAAAAATTTTGATAAAAGTCTGGAATATTCTCCACAAGGTGTAGATTGAACGAAAATTATCACGATTGCATTACCTTTAATAATTTATCTGGTATATAAAAAAAAAATTGAAGGTCATCAGTTCTCAGCAAAATCGGAACAAAACTTTGTTGAAAACTCATTTGGGGTGTTTTGTGAAGTCATTGATTATTGTATACCTCCGTAACAATTTTTTTTATTTTAAAAGCAATCAACGTACACAACACTAATTGCGCAAGTTCAACTTGCAGTTGGCCGATTATTATGTGTATGGCCCATAATTAAATTGTAAGGTTTAAAATCTTGTATCTTATTTGTTGGTCTGTATGGCATATAATCACGCATCAATTTTGATTGATAATGGTAGTACAGAAGAGACGCTAATAATAGTTTTATGTCCATATCAGTAACAATTATAGAAATAATTTTTATTGTGAGCAAATTTAAAATGGAAGATCATAGATTTATATTTTATAAAAATAATATAACTGTCCATAATTTAATAAAATCATGAACCCAAGACAAGAATAAATTATAGTTTAAAGAACATATTACTTACATTACCATTTAAAATAGTTTAGTTACTCGTAATACACTTCTAAAGAAGACACTGTGTGTTTGAAACTGTTGTTAAAATAAATAAATTGGAAATTGAAACTAGAGTGGCCGGACCGATTAGCGCAGTGGGTTAAAGTGCCTGCTCTGAATCAGGAGGTCAGCGGTTCGATTCCGTGTATCGGCTGGGGTGTTTTTAATTTGTCCGATATATATATATATATATATATATATATATATATATATATATATATATATATATATATATATATGTATATATGTATATATGTATATATATATATATATATATATATATATATATATATATATATATATATATATATATATATATAACATATATATAGATTTATATATAATATAAAAATAAAGTGAGAAGCTGGCTATTTGGTATTCACCAACGCCATAAAACACACGGAAAAAAGAAACTAAAGTGTTTATATATTTTTATCAGGTTTGTTTTTACATTTCTTATTCGGAGTGAAGCGACATTTATGTAAGTAGGTTATGATCCTTAATTAAATTATATACTTGTCTACTTACACCCCCCGTGTACTTAGACAATTTCTGTAAACCGCATTAAACTTATATCAAAATAAAGCAAAAACAATATTATAGAAGAGCCATTCCATTATTTTTACTCTCCTTGTTAAAGGAAAGTGTTGTATTTGTGAAAAAATCAGCCTCCGACATTTCTGGTTATGTTCACGTTTTAGGGTTCCTAGATTACGAAAAACATAGTCACTCATTTCCGTTGATCTATAGTACCTGTCTCTTGGTACAATAACTCTCGAACAAAATGGGATATCAATTTTAAACTTGGTATATGTATAATACATACTAAGGGAATGAAGCATATAGTTTTTGAGCAATATAGCTTGAGGCGAAAAGGTGGATAATTTTGTATGGTTTTATTAGTAATATGCTATTTTTTTCCTGTTTTTTTTCTGGATATAATAATCAATTATTATTATGCAGAAATATTTACAGTAGTACATAAAAGGGGTAGAGGAGAAGATTAGAGGGGTTGTTTCGTATATATACCATTATATGTCATTTTCAAGATTTTTGGATTCGAGGAATTAAAAAATTATGTTATTTATTCATTACTTTCAATTTTAATTCCAGGAGAGGGATTGCTTCACATATACCGTGAGATATGTCCTTGTCAGGTTTCTTGGACTGTAGGAATATGAAAATTACTTTCAGTTTTAAAGAGTAGAGGGTGAACGAGATAGGAAGAACTTGTATAGTTTCAGTAGCATTATGAGAATTAGGCATGATCATTTATAATAAAATATATAAGGGCCAAAGGGGTAGAGAAAAGAGGTAGAAGAGTCACTTCGTATTTATCGTGTTATAGGTCATTGTTTTTATTATTAACCTGAGAAGAAGGTAAGATAGGTGCGGGTCATTGTATCGTTTCAGTAGTATTATGAGAATTTTTTCTAGTTCTTGATGGGGATATTGAATATTTATAAAATATTTTTTTTTATAGTAGCATATATTTAAGTTGAAAGGAATGAGGTAAGGAGCTGAAAGGGTGATTGCGTATATATCGCGTTATAATTTTATTTCAGTGTTGTTTTTTCATTATTTCCAAATTCAACAGAAGTAGTTTATAAAAGGGTTTATGATCTGATTACGGAGTAACTTAAAAATGTTGAATTGTATATAGAACAAGTTTTAGAAATACAAACGGTTTAGTTGCCTGAAAAGTACTTATGACGCACCAGGTAAATTATTCTACTTATTTAACTTGCTAATGAAAAGTATTGTATTCATGAGAAAATTATCCTTCGAAATTTTCGCTTTTCTTCACGTCTAACTGTCGGCATGTTGATCAGACGATTTGTTAACACAACAAATCTTGATCGAGATGAAACTAATGCTTGAAGTCTGGTTGTTACCTATAGTTGTTAATTATTATCGTTTCAGGGAAGAAGGTGAAAAAAGTAAGAATTTACTTACTTTTTAGTTGAGAAAGTCAAGTGAAAATAAATAATATTATATTTTAACATCAGCTTCTAAAATTCCTTGAATCTATTCTATGCACACCGTCCGAACCATGTCTTCCCGAAAAACTCAATACCCAGCAGAATATCTACACTGCTATCCCCGCACAATATTCACCCACCACTTTATAATTATCCTCTTTTAACCACATTTCCCCCATGGCTCTCCCCTACCCCACCTATAGACTTCTACATGCATTCCTATAAGAAAGGACTCCAACATCCAGCTAAATAAATTATTCCTGGAGAGAATCTAAACTACACTTCCATCTTTTCAGCTGAACTCCTTGTTATCAAGTGATGCCAGTCACTCTGGCATCAGAGGCAACGATAAAGCTGATCTGTATGCTAAACAAGCCATAACAAGAGGCCTTCCAGGGCTAGGAGAGAATTACCCAAGAGACTTCAATAACTACCTCAGACACCTATATCTCTCTTTGTTTCAACTTAGCTGGGATCTAACTAATCCGGAAAATAAACTGTGGTCGATCAAACCTCTTGTGAACCCTGCCCTGAACTCTCATAACATGACGAGAAGGGAAAACGTACTCATGCGGATACTTGCAATCGGACATACACACACATTTACTAAAGAATGAACAAGCTCCCACATGTTCCATCTACGGACCTCTCTTAACAGTGGCTCACCTAATAGAGGCCCTACATTTCAAACCTACTAGAGACAAGCATAATGTTCCATCCAGCTTGAAAACAACTATAGATACATTCGAAACAATAAAAATAGGTCTTATCAACTACCAGAGAGGAACTAACTTTAGAATCTTATTTTCCAATCATAGGGGCGCGAAATGACCTAGCTGTTGATGCGCCCAGACCACTTAATATCTATCTATTTATATATCTATAATTGAACAAAATCCATATTCCAGCAGCGACCACTGTTCTGTCATCTGTCAATCCATATCATGCCGTTTCGCCGTATTACAGGTCATCAGCCGAGATAATATCGAGAAACGAGAAAACATAACGGAAAGTACTTATTTCAGTACTGGCGTAACATCGCACTAAGATACAACAAATCGTATCTCAGACTTGTGTCAATTCTAGTTCGGCTGGTGAACCGAAATAGATAGATAGATAGGTTACTGGTGAAATATGGACTTTGTTCATTTTTCGTAATTGCTTTTTAAGGATAAAAAAATTCCTCTGTCGGTTTGTGGCCTTAAATAGTCCACGACGGGGGCGGGCATATATTTAAATTTAAGGCTTTTACAAGCCAGCGATACAATATGTTTTATCTTACTGAGATGTTACGCCAGTACTGAAATGAGAATATCGCGTTTTGTTCTCTTGTCTATCGATCCTAGCTCTGATGATGAGCCATGATACGGTGAAACGCGGTCCAAGATGGGTTGACATGGGTGGTCACTGCTGAAATGTGGACTTCGTACCTTTTAGTAGCAAATATGGGTTGTTATTACTGGGTTAGAACCCTAACAATCCAGCTGAAAATTTTTAGTAATAATTCCTTTGTCGGTCTGTGGCCTTAAAGAGCCCCCGACGGGGGGCCAGTATGCTTTTAATTTTTAGGCTTTTGCAAGCCAGAGATACAATTTGTTGTATCTTAGTGCAATTTCGTATTGGTAATTAACAGCTGAATATCTTACAAATTTGCATTTTAATAAGTTGTATGTGTTACCAACTATTCAAATTTATAAATATAAGTGGCAACACCGTTATGGTATCTAAAACAGTCATTTAATTTTTTTGCGACGTTGCATAGAGGTGAAGTTTTTTTTGCATAACATAATGACCCCCTGCAGGTCGTACATGATTGCAATTTAGTCTCCTATTTTCTAGATGTGCTTACTGTACTCACTAATATATTAAATGGATTATCTATATGAAGAGAAAATTTTTTTAAAAGATTAGATAAATCACTCACAAGATATAAAACCAAATTTAACCGTGGTGCGGTAGAATAACACAATATTCTAAATGATACATTTAATCATAGACTTGTACGTGACATGCGAGTATTAACTATTTCATGCATCTGCACGTAGCGAGTACAAGAATAGTAATTACTGAACAGTGTTTTTGGTTGAGAGCTTGTCGTAGTTTCGTGGAAGTTGGCAGTAATTTAAAATAATTTGTCGCTTGCTATTAATGACTTTATGTATTACACATGGACAAGTTGTCAGGCTAATAACGTCGGTGTACGAAGGTTTTTAAATAAGTTCTTGAATATTCCAAAGAAACAGTAATAATAATGTATTCAGTCTTTTGGAAATCGATTTCGTTTATTGTCCATGATACCTTCAATTATCTTATTTTATTCTCAACTTCCATCTATTTAATAGAAATATGCATTCGTAAATTGTCTTTTATCGAACTGCGGCTACAAAACTAGTTAGTTTAGAGTGATTTAGAACGTAACTGGAAACTTGATCCTTTTAAATTTTCGAACTGATTTGCGGCATTCAAGCACGTCCAAATTTTAAAGAAATGCTATGTTACAAATAAGAAGATTTTAGAGATTCCTACGAGCACGGTTTTGCTTCTCCGCCACTTTGTTTTTACTATGTAGAATGATGCAAACAACTTTTATGACTTTATTATAAAGAAACTTCATAAGTAATTTCAATATGTAGCGTAACTGTAAAACTAAATAAATGATCATGACTGTTGTGACTGTCTTAAAACTGTCTTCTGGTGGTTAAGATGTCAGCTTTTTACGCCAGGGACCAAAGTTCGTATCTCAGCTCGGGAAAAATGATAATAAAAAAAATAACATAAAATTTACAATGTGTGTGTCGCTTCTTTCGGGAAGGCAATGTCAAACCACCTATAGTATCATCCCTAGTAAAGTCCTGTCACTTCGCCTATTCGGAACCGGCATTAAACTGTAGGTCCCCTTCGTCTGCGAGAACACTTAAAAAGGCACCAACTACATGCAAAGGCGAGAGGGTTTAGGAAGAATAAGATTATAGGTTATATTTTGGCCAATCCGTTGTCTTGCTTATTTTAACAAATAAAAACCGGCCAAGTGAAAGTCGGACTTGCATAATAAGTGTTCCGTGCGTTGATTGCTTTTAAAATAAAAAATTTTGTTGCGGAGGTATAAAATGATCAATGACTTTACAAACACACCCCAAATGAGTTTTCAACAAAGTTTTTTTTCCAATCTTTACTGAAAACTGATGACCTTGAAATGTTTTTTATATAACAAATAACTTATTAAAAGTAATGCACTCGTGGTAATTTTCGTTCAATTTACACCGTGTGGAGAATATTCCAGAATTTTTTGACAGCAATTTTTCGCAATTTCTTAGAAATGATACAAAGAAAAGTGTGCGCAAGAATTGCATTATATATATTTTTGAATTTGTGTTTTTACAAACTTTCATTTGACACCACACTCGATGACCTGGTAATTTTTTTTTCAATTCCAATTTCACTCCCCAAAACTAACCTCTTAAGTCAAAATTTAACATTCAAAACTAAACAGATCTAATGGGACCATCAATTCCTATATTAGTGCCAAATTTCAACTTTCTACGTCAAATAATTTCGGAGAAAATCGGGTGTGACAGATGAATATACACGGAAGTGATCTTATAAGTGTTCCGTACAGAACCTAAAAACAACTTGTGATATTTACTCGAGGTTCTAAACATATTTGATATAAAATACTTATTATTTTACTTCTTGGTAGACCAACGCATATTACATTTTTTTTATATATTTTTTAACTTAACAGTTTAACCAAATATTAAAAATTTCTGGTGCTAGTTGTTTTACTCCATCCGGCATATTAGAAGCCATTTTTCTTATACGTTTTTCTTCGTTCGTACGTTTTTCTACGTTTAGATCATACGACGTTTAAAAGTTGAGATCATGCTTTAGGGGCCGTTCAAATATTACGTAAGCATCAAAGGGGGGTAGGGGTTTTTGCTTCGCTTATTTTTGATGACATCGGGGGCGGGGAGTTTGAATGGTGATTACGTCAGCAAATAGGCGACTAGCAGTGTAATAAGTATTTTATAATTTAGCTTTTACTCGGCCTTGATAGATTTTAGTATATTTGATCAACTTTCACATTTTCCCCGAAAGATTTAGTAGATCCTGAATCAAATATATGGGAACCCTACTTCACTATGCTCGAAATCGGAACGGATGTTTGGGTATTCCCTGTCTATAAGCAACTTTTGTTTATATTGTCTACTCGCTCTCACGTAATATTTTATGGATGGGGGTAAGAACTTTGCTTACTTTCGCTGACAAGGGGGGTAAAAATGGCTAAAATTCTGCTTACGTAATACTTGAATGGTCCCTTATCTAATATATATTTCGAATTCGGAGTAGAATTATGAATTGTGTTATATACAGGGTATTCTAAAGTTTATTAATTAATTAAATAATCCAAAAAAGCAATATTCAATTATTAAGATATTACACATTTTATATTTACATTATTATTAATTAGTATAAATATAGATATAAAAGTTAACTCCAAGCTGTAGTTTTCAATAATATGAAATAGGAAAAACTGAAGAAACACAAGTTCAAAAAAGAAGTGCCGAAAATCGAAATCTGAGACAAATAGTTAAAAAACCATAAATAAAAGACTTATTTTATTAAACACCTCAAATATTAATATCAGTGTTTATATTACGAATAAATAGGCAAATGAATTTTTGAAGTTAATTATTGCTCAGAGTTGGTATATAGTACGAGAGTGAATTGAAAAGTCTTGTAAAAACAAGGTAAATAACATTTTTTGCAAAAGCCAAGATTTATTTCTCAACATGTCCATAGAGCTCAGTACGGTTGGTCTAGCGAGATCCCAATCTTTTCTTCTCTTAGAAAAAAAGCCGTTTCGAATTGTACATAATACTCGTTTACAGCACAGGTAACCTTTTTATTCGACGAAAATTTCCTCCTCCCAAGCCTTTTTTTAAAGTTAAGAAACAAGAAAAGTCACTTGGGCCAAATCTGGAGGCCAAGGCGGGTGGGGAGCCATTTCAAAGTCCAGCTCGTGCACTTTTATCATTGCAACGCTCGATGTGTGAACATTCGTATTGTCCTGGTGATGAAGCATTTTTTAGCACTCTAGTCTTGGTCGCTTCTGCTTCAACTCACTATGCAAACGATCGAATAACGTTGGGTAATAGGAGCCAGTCACTGTTTTATCGTTTTCCAATTAGTCAGCCATAACCAGTAAATAAAAAACACTTACTTTTCCCCCGATAACACTGTTTTCGCCTTTTTCGGTGCATTTTCGCTTTCGCCAACACACTGCTTTGACTGCTGTTTTGTCTCCGGGTGAAGTGGTGAATACACGTTTCGTCTACTTGCACAAAACAGCACCAGAACTGGTGGATTTGTAGTCTCGAGTCAGCAAATAACGCACCCATCACGAACGCACTCTCATACAAGTATTTAAAAATTTATCCAGTAATAAATGGTCTGGAGTGTTGGAGCAGAGACCCCATAAACTTCCTTTAGTTCAGTTTATATCTGAGTTGCGGTCCACTATTTTAAATAAAAATGTTTTATCATATTTGTACGACATGTGTTACCCCGATACCTTACGATAGCTATCAACAAGGAAATGCGCGCTGTATCCAATTGAAACTTTGACCACATCCATTACAAGAATCACGCTTACCAATAGTGATGCCGCTTAACAAAATTTCCCGCCATTTCGTAGAAATTTACCAAACTTATCAATCCATCCTCATATATGGCTTGTTTATATTATATTATGTTCTTTTCAATAGAGATACGTATATAGAAAATTGTGATAATTTTTTTTTGGATTTTCTTGATGGTTTTACCATAGTGTTAGAGTCGGAATTAGCACTTCATTAATAAACTGGGCCTAACTAGACTAGGTATTAAAGTAGTTAAAATATAATTGAAAATTAACAAATACATAAACCTCTCAATTTCTGCATGGTTTACACATTACATAACTGTTATATAAATATCTGCGAACGATACGTTATTATTTACCACAAATCAAAACTTAACCAACATACGTTGTTTTTGTTTAGTGTTTGGTTTCGAAGTTTACATTACTAAAGTTATTGGCCGAAACGTGCATTAAGTAAAATATAAATATTTATTTCTGAATTCGATTAAATACAAGCTCTCGATTGAATTCAAGGTAAACGTACCAAAACCTGCCTTTAAATTAAGAAAAATAAAATGTAATGTTTCAAAAAGTTACGTTATCTAAAAAATGAGGGAGATTTCTGTTCCTTTTTACTAGAAAGTGCAGCAATATTCCAACTATCTAGATATTAATTCATTTAATAATAATCTTTGAAAATTTATTTTTTGTATTTTAACACGCAGGCTGAAAAGTTTTTGGTCTAGCTACTTAAAACACATTTTTTTTTGCAAAATTCGACGTTATTCATCAATATAATCTCCTTCAAGAGCGATACAATGAGTCCAGCGCTTTTCTAACGTTTGTATACCTTTCTTGTAGTAGGATTTATTTTTGCCTTCAAAATAGGTCTAAGTTTCGGCGATAACTTCTTCATTGCGGCCAAATCTCTTTCCCGCGAGCATTTTTTTTGAGGTCTGCGAATAGATAATACTCGCTGGGGGCCAAATTTGGAGAATACGGTGGATGAGGAAGCAATTCGAACTTCAATTCATGCAATTTTGCTATCATAACCATTGACTTGTGACACGGTGCCTTGTCTTGATGAAAGAGCACTTTTTTCCTGTTCATTGGATGCCGTTTCTTTGCAATTTCTGCCTTCAAACGCACCAATAACTTTACCATATGTAGTATTCTCTATTGATGGTTCTTTCCTTCTCAGCATAGTCGATGAAAATTATTCCATGCGCATCGCAAAATACAGAAGCCAAAACCTTCCCAGCCGAACGTTGTGTCTTTGGTCGCTTCGGACGACTTTCACCGGCTAGTGTTCACTCAGCTGACTACCTATTTGATTCCGCTGTGTAGTGGTGGATCCATGTTTCATCCATTGTCAAATATCGCATGAAAAAAATCCTTTTTATTGCGCTTAAACAGGTCCAAACAACGCTCAGAATCATCAACACGTTGTTGTTTTTGGTCCACTGTGAGCAAACGCGGTGCCCATTTCGAACAGAACTTTGCCATGCCCAAATATTCATGCAAATTATGACCAACACATTCTTTTGATATCTTTAGGGTCAGCTGTCTCACGCTATTTCACTTTACGGTCATCCAAAACAATTTTGTGGATATTTTTGGATGTTTTCAGATGTAATCACCTCATTTGGGCGTCCAGAGCGTTCAGCATCATTTGTATAATATTAAAAGTAGCATCACTAAAACCACTGTAACTTGTAAACTAATCGTCGAAATGTCATGAAATTTTGACACGTATCATTTGAAGGTTGGTACTTCCTAAAAATCATATGGATTTTTTGAAAAGGGCGACATCTATGTGTCAGACCAAAAACTTTTCAGCCTACATACGTGTTATTTGGTGAAAATAAAAGAATTCGTGTATAGAAAGAATAAGACTGGAAAATATAAAAATTATGCAATATTAATGAAAATTGGTAGCTTCCAATCATCATTATATATATATATATATATATATATATATATATATATATATATATATATATATATATATATATATATATATATTTATATTTATATTTATATTTATATATATACATATATATATATATATATATATATATATATATATATATATATATATATATATATATATATATTATATATATATATATATATATATATATATATATATATATATATATATATATATATATATATATATATATATAGATATGTATATATATACATAGATATGTATATATATATACATAGATCTGTATATATATACATAGATAGATATATATATATATATATATATATATATATATATATATATATATATATATATATATATATATATATTGACCTTAAACTTTTTTAATATTCCATTAATTAGAGCAAATTATATAATTATAAAATATAAAATATTAGTATTTCCTACATATACACAAATCAGGAAAATTATAGCAAATAGAACTTTTCTATTTCGACATTTCAACTATATGTTCTAGAATTTGGAACAGAAATGCTCAAATGTCCCTTATTATTTCGGTCAACTATTCTTAGTAAATAGTATTACACTAAATTTATATGTTAAAAATTTTGTCCATTTTGACGGAACACAAGTAAAGGACGAAGAAATTCTTTTTTTTTTAAACGGTTTTGAAGCTTAACTTTATCAGAGTTCCAGTTTTGGATTTGGTTTCAAAGACTTTATGTTATTTTTTCTTTTATTATACACAATTTAGAACTTATATAATATATTTATAGGGTGTCAGCGAGTTTAGTGCGATATTGATAGAGATTTAAATTGAAATAGCAGAGGTGTTTAAATTAACTATACAGACTGTAGATAACACCATAAAATGTTACCGGTTAAGGAAAATTTCTAAATATTCTTCAGACAAGACTCCATAATATAATACTAGGTGATGCCAAAACCGATTTTAAAATACGTCTTAAGGATAGAAGAAAGTAATATCTAGCTTAAATTATCAGTCGTTTAAAATCTGCAACATTATTTATCAAACTATGTTTATTTTCATATAAATTGCCACTGCTTCACGTTATAAAAAATAATTCGCTTTATCTCGTTAATATGTATGTAGTATGTGCCAAAATTTACTGAGGCCTATATATTAAAATTAATTATTTTAATTTTAAAAAACCAACAGAGTTATAATTTAGGTTATGAAAATATAAATATTTAAACAGTTAAATTACTAACTTACATTTTACGGATCCGAAAGTTTCTTAAACGAGTTCATACTTTATACAATATTGATTTATCTTATAATTTACTTCCGACCAAAACTTTTAATAATGTGAAAATAAAATTTCATGGAAAAGTTTTAAACAATTTCTCTTTAAATATTGCAGAAATATGGCTAAATTCAGGCTAAATAACAGATAATAAACCATCAGTTTTTACATAATAGTAATTATCGTTTCTTTAAAATAATAGTAAAAAGAATAGGTCGAGTATTTTTTATAGTTTTTCGTAACCCTTTAGAAGTATTTTTAGATAAGATTGAAAAGTGATATTTTATAAGACGAATAAGCAAACCTACAAATCCTAATAAAATACGTTCACTGTCCGGACATGACACGTACACGATTTTTTCTTCATTCCTATAAATTAATAAAAAATATAAATTATTTGTTATCTCGACCAACGATGGAATACTGCCCCTATGTTTAAGGCTCTGCTCCCAAGCATACACTGCATTTGTTGGATTCTATTCAGAAGAGAGCTGTCCGTCTGATTGGAGACCTGGAACTGGCCAGCAACCTTGATTCGTTGGAACATTGAAGAACGGTTGGCGACTTGAGTCGATTCTACAAGTATTTTCATGGAAAGTGTTCGATGGATGTAGCCCGCTTAATTCCTTCCAGAGCGGTGCATGCTAGTTACTCCTCGTACAACCCTTGTTGAGCAGTCTTTTATATGGAGAACCTCATCCATTTGGAATAATTTGACCAGGACTGTGTTTCCGATCGATTTACAGCGATTCAAGACCAAGGTGAATCACTTTTTCCGCACAGTTGTCACTTCTGCAGCGTTTTAGGGATTTCCCTGCAGCACGTGTGCTAGACCCATAAAAAAAAAAAAAAAAAAAAACTTGTCAGTATGTAAGTGACAGATACGGAACATTGACACACACACACACATCTTATGATCTGCCCCAGCTAGTAAATTTTACTGGCTATTGTATTTTTCATGCTAGTATGGTGAAGCTGATTTTCTCCTCCCTCAGCTGCAGAGCCCTCCCAAATGGGTAAAATGCGGTGAAGACTCCATATCGTCATCTTGTGTAAAATCCAAAGATTTCCCCGCTCTTGCTTAACTGTCCCGCCTAAGTATGAGTAAACGACAAAGAAAATAAACCCACAAGCTCTCCAGATCCTAATATAAAACGTTCTAACAGTGTTCTTCCCAAAAAAACACGAGCTATTACATTTTCTCGAGGAGCACAGTATCGACATCTCCCTACTCCAAGAAACCCTCCTAAAGCCCCGCCAACGTTTCAAAATCCTCAATAACACTGTCTATAGGGACGATAGAATCAGAACCACTCGTGGCTGCACTGTGATTCTAATCAAACAATATGTAAACCACCATCAAACTCACCTCTTAAACTTACCCAAATTGAACTCACCACAATAGTCGTTTCTATGACTAACAACACTAACATTCACATCTCCTCCTACTATCAACAAAGCGAGGACAAGCACTTGATTGACCCTGTAGACTATTGCCTGCTTTTTGATCCCAATAAACAAATATCCATTCTGCGCGGCGACTTCAACTCCAAAAACGTTCACAAGGGAAACCTAATTACGAATGCCAATGGCACCGTACTCTAAGTCATCCAAAACCAACAACTCTTCATTTTCATCCCTTAAGACGAACTCACCTTCATCGACCACGAAAAGCCCGACTTCCTTGAGGTGTCCGTGTCAGGAACGTTGGTCTCCTCCACAACATCACTATCCAGCCAAGACTGAAACCATCACCTTCAGCAAATCAACGAGGCCCACGCCGACCCACCTCAACCTTTACGGCACTAGATTCTAGTGGATCAACAGAGTCAAATACTTGGAACTGCATTACGACAAGCGCTAGTATGAAAAAAACCAAATCACTGCAGCCACCAAGAAAGCCAACTAACTTCCAGACAAGCTGTATCCACACCTAAACAAGACTACTAAATTGTCAACACGCAATAAGTTGACAATTTACAAAATTATTATCAAGGCCGGCCTCATTTACTCCAGACAAACATGATGTCAATATCAAAGACAAACAGAACCAGCGGATCCACCCTCCAAACAGTCCAAAACTAAGTCCTGCGCATCATCGCAAACGCCCCATGGTTCGTTCGTAATACCCAGTCCACTGTGATCTTCAGAGGCCCACCCTCCTAGAATGAGCAACGTCCAGCTCAGATTCCTGGACAACGCCACCCATTACCCCAACCCCATTGTCAGAGATGCCTATGGCCACAACTAGGGGATGCACTACCTAAGACCCTCAGACCCTCATCCCCCCTTATTCCTCACTAGACTAGGTTTAGCTTAAAGTTAAAGTTTCATGAAATATTAAGTCTCACGTTATATCTTAGATTTAAAATCTGGTAATTCCCTTAGTTTCTACACATTTACATAAAATGCTTACCCAGGCTAAGTTAATTAGATCACTTACGTATATATACCATAGTAATTAGACGGCTTAACCCCATCTAAATTGCCAATGAAGCAAAAAAATGTATTAACAATTTCGTCAAGCTACAACTACTCGTTTAGGTTGTTAATTTATCTGTGTTAACAATTTCAAAAAACTTTGCCCTTTCTTGATTATTCCTTCTTGAAGTGACGGCCCGTGACTCCGTGGCATAGTACTTGCTTGCGGTGCAGAAGGTCTCGGGTCCAATCCTGACAGGTCGGTATACCTTTATTTCAGTATATATGGCCTGGCCACGTACATAGGGAGTAGCAGAAATGCAATAACGTGGGTGGAAGCACTACCGCATTGTCTAAAAGGTACCGTGAACTAGAAACATGTATCTTTCGACCCTTGAACAACATTGACGGGTATTACGACATCCTCGCCGATATCCTCAGGATATGGAAAAGGGTAAAATCCCTACCCAGGCGGGGAGGTGAACGATAAAAAAACAAGAAGTGGATACGAACGTAGGCGACCGCAGCAGTTTGACTTCTATTTGTGCAAGGAATTATACTAGCAATAAGATAATAAGAATTTGTGAATTAGGTAAATAATAATTATTATTTTTAATAATACAACAAAAATGTAACATACAATATATTAACTAGGATATTTGATTGGACTGATATATGTATTATAACGATTTGACCCACACAAAATTTGGTTTTAGTCTTTTTAGTTATGAAAATGACTATGAAATTATGAAATGAATACGCAATGGAAAACGAACATCAAAGTAGGGCACATACTGAGCGAGGACGTACAAATAAACACCGGAATAAGACAAGGCGATTCCCTTAGCCCCTTTATTTTCAACCTGATTGTGAACAAAATATTGGAAAATCTACCTAGAACATTAGGTTATAAAATGGGAAATACATACTTTCACATAGTTTGCTATGCTAACGATGCTGTATTAATCGCGGACTCCGAAGATAACTTGCAAAGACTCCTCTATACCTTCAATCAGGAAGCAAAGAAACTAAACATGATTATTAATACAGTCATAACAAAATTTATGGTAGCTTCTAAAGAACCTATAAGATGTAAGTTGGAAGGGGAAGGAAAAGTAATAGAACAGGTTGGCATCTTCAGCTACTTGGGAATAACAATAACTAGCCATGGAGATTTACAACTAGAAGTAAAACAGCAAACTATGAATGCCTCACAAATAGCAGGACGGCTAAAAGATATACGAGGCTGGTTTGAAAAGTCCGTGCAAAGTCCGAGAGATGGCACCACCGGCGCGTATCGAGATCATGTTTAGTTAGTAGCATCTCTTGAATGAACGCACACCAAGTTTCAGCCATATTGGTCTATTTCTTTGTGTTTGGCATTCGTGTGAATCAAGGAAGTCGAGTGATTTTCAAGAAATGGACGAAAAAGAGTTTCGTGTGGTGTTTTAAACATTACTTTATGAAAGGCAAAACGCCTCAGGAGACTAAAGAGAAGCTTGATAAACATTATGGTGACTCTGCACCTTCGATTAGAACAGTTTATAAGTGGTTTCAAAATTTTCGAACTGGCCATATGGGCACAAGTGACGCTGAACGTTCTGGACGGCCTGTGGAGGTTACGACTCCAGAAATCATTGGTCAAATCCATGATATGGTGATGGATGACAGAAGAGTTAAGGTGCGTGAGATTGCTAGTACTGTGGGCATCTCGACTGAACGGGTACATAATATTTTGCATAAACATTTGGACATGAGAAAGCTATCCGCAAGATGGGTGCCACGATTGCTCACGCTTGACCAAAAACGGAATCGTGTGAAGTGTTGCAAGGATGGTTTGCAGCTGTTCCAGAAGAATCCGGAGGACTTTAGACGTCGTTTCGTCACTGTGGATGAAACATGGATACATTACTATACTCCTGAGACCAAACAACAATCTAAACAATGGGTTACCAAGGGGGAATCTGCACCAAAAAAGGCGAAAGACCGTTCCTTCGGCCGGAAAGGTTATGGCGACTGTCTTTTGGGATTCGCAAGGGATAATCCTCATCGACTATCTGGAAAAGGGTAAAACTATTACAGGTGAATATTATTCATCGTTATTGGACCGTTTGAAAACCGAGCTGCAAGAAAAACGCCCGCGATTGGCCCACAAGAAAGTCCTTTTCCATCACGACAACGCACCAGCACACACCTCAGCAGTTGTGGTCGCAAAATTAATGGAAATAGGATTCCAACTCGTTTCACATCCCCCCTATTCTCCAGACTTGGCTCCCTCGGACTACTATTTGTTCCCCAATTTGAAGAAATGGCTGGCGGGACAAAGATTTTATTCAAACGAGGAGGTGATTGCACAGACACTAATGGATATTTTGCAGACTTGGACAAATCCTATTATTCGGAAGGGATCAACAAACTAGAACATCGTTGGACGAAGTGTATAAGCCTAAAAGGAGACTAAGTCGAAAAATAAAAAAGGTTTACCCCAAACACATAAGTAGTTTTTATTTTTGCACGGACTTTTCAAACCAGCCTCGTAGTATGGAAAAACACATACTTTACAACTGAAAGCAAAACAAAATTTTATAAAAGAGCAGTGATTCTAACATACGCAGTAGAAGCAGGAGCGGACACGTGCAGAACGGTACAAATGATGAGGACCACAGAGAGGAAAGTAATCCGAGACATGCATGGAAAAACGTTTTACGATAGAGTCAGAAGCGAAGAACTGCAAAAATTAAGTAACATCTCAGATGTATCTAAGTGGGCAAAAGAAAGAAGGAATCAGTGGGACAAACACGTAAATAGAATGGATGACAACACCCTAGTGAAGAAAGCAAAACTTAACAAACCTGTCGGCAGAAGAGCTCAAGGCAGACCCCCGAAACGGTGTAAAGAGTGCTGGACATCCACCCAGGAGGCATAAAAGGGAAAAAAACAGGCATTAGCCTACTTATGTCGACTCCCACATAAGAAAGAAGATGAAGAAGAAGAAGTTATAATAAAATATTATATATAGGTAATCAGGCAATGAGATTTCCAAATATATTAAAATCAACTTTTAAACCTAGTGTCGTTCTGTGAAAGTCCATCAATCAAAATGAGTCTTTAAGAAGTAAATTATAAAACTAGTAAAATCTGTTACAAAAGTAGTGAAAAAATGCAATAGAAAGGTTAGCATTGCTATTTATCTATTTATCGTTTATTAGTACTTTAAAAAACAGATAATTAAAATATCCTGAGATTGTTAGAAATCATTAAATGGAAGCTGCCAAATGTGGAGGAGTGTTTAATTTTTAGTAGTAAAAATTTTATAGTGAATAATAGGGATAAGCACCAATGCCTTTTAGGTATTGCTCGATCGTCGATCTTCCTGTCGATAATTTTAACACGAGGCATATCCAGAAAGTAAGTACCGTTTTGGAATTAAAAAACACGCATAACATTTAATAAAATAATTTTATTTCTAACTTTAATCTACTTTTCTACATAATTTCCTCCAATGTTACGGTATTTTTCATATCGTGTAACCAGCTTTTTAATACCCTTCTCAAAGAACGATGCCACTGATGAAGATAAGCAGTGTTAAACAACAGTTTTAACGAGTGCGGCCACCACAGACGAGACTTGGGTTTCACACACATCAATCGAATCAATAGTCAGTGGAATGGCGACACACACAGTCTCCAAAAAAACACAAATTCAAGACGAACATCTCGACGTGTTTTGGGATAAGAAAGGGATCTTGTCCTCATACAGCCGGTATAATCGAAGATCTGATCAACTAGATTGGCTTGGAGCAGTGGGATCATCCGCCGTATAGCCCCCACTTGACGTCGAGCGACTACTACTTATTTTTTTCAACTCATGCAGCCGGCCAACACTTTGACAACCATGACGACGTTAAAACTACTGTTCAACATTGCTTATTGACAGCATCGTTCTTCGAGAAGGGTAGGGACAAGCTGGTTACACGATATGAAAAATGCCGTGACATTAGCAGAAAATATGTAGAAAAATAAATTAAAGTTTGCCCTTTCTTGCAGAAATAAAACTATTTTATTTAATGTTATGTGTGTTTTTAGTATTCGCACGGAACACTTATAAGATCACTTCGATGTGTGTCATACCCGACATCTATATGTCAGACCAAAAACTTTTCAGCCTACGTGTTATATAGACAACTACTAATATATCGAAAAAAAAATCCCATCCTTAATAAGCAATGTATACAAGGGAGGTTTTGACATCTCAAGCTTTGATTTTCTTTATTACAACTTTATGAATGGAAAGGAAACGTGTGAGTTAGTGTATATCTGCTTCTTACGTTATACTCTGTAACATTAATTTTTTCCTAGATTTTAAGATCATGTTACAACACCGTTTTCTTTCTTTAATTGAATTTATATTTTATTAATTTGATCAACCAGTAGTGTGTAACGCGTGTTGCCCACCTAACTTATTTAGTTTACATTGAATGCGTCTGATTTCGCATTCCGGAAATGAACTAGGAAGGGGAAAAGGTATATAACCGGCCATTTCGAATTTTTAAGAGCTTTTTCCTCCGTGATGCACTAACGGCTTGTTTCTTCCGCCATGCCGTAGTGGCATTGTCTTCCGTCATGCAGTAACGTTTTCTTATCACCGAGTGGGTGCCGTTTCCAAACCTCAAGTCTGTGGCCTTTTTCCGTTCTAAAAATATTCTACTCATTTCGGGTCAAAGAGTGATTAGTTACCCAAATGAGAATGGGAGAGTAGCGAGTGAGGCAATATTTTTATAAGAATCTCACCAGGAGAGGCCAAGCAGTTTATGGAAAACCCACGAGGAGAAGCCAAGCAGTAAGTCAGTAGTACACCAGTTTAAATATCTCACTTCCTGTCTACAACGGGTGTTTCCAACGACCACGTAACATGTGTAATCCCGAAGTCGATTTCACAAACTTTTATATCGTGTCTTTTAAAGCTATTTGTTAAAAAAAAATTAATAATTCTAATTTAAAGAGTCTCTGTAAAAGTGCACTCTCATAGTATAAAAGGTTATTTATTTAGTCGATGTAATTTTAGGAGTGTAATAAACGTAAGAATTTTTATTTTGTTAATATACTCTTCTATATTTAAGTATAGCGTTTCACTGAATTTCCCGCTCTATCTTTCAGGACGTAAAGGTTGTACCTATTTCAATTTTATTTCAACAACTAGATAACTCTTCAGTATTTTTTCATTTTTTGAGCTGAACTTAGATTCTTTGTAATTTAAAATGAATGGTGCCCAAAGCAGTACAACTAAGCTTTAAACAGCTATAGAGACTATTTTCAAAAGGCGTACAGAAATTACCTCGATCTCCATGTTCTCTACCAGTGAAAAACGGGCTAGCTAATTTTTGGTTCGCTCAGTATTAATATCCATTCAATCCATTCTCAAAAATTAAGATATACATAAGGGGCAAATAACGACTTTTATTTAATAAATAAAGTATTTATTAAAAATAAAGAAAGTTGAGGCTATAACTCTTTTCTCTTAATTTAAAATTACCTCACCCCACATGGATGTAGTATATATTTATTCAGTTTAAGTAATAATTTTAATATTTTAAATAATGTATATAATAAAACAGACACCTTTAGAATATAATAATCATTATGTCGTAAATTAAGCTTTGTAGTTTAATTTAGGTGTAGAGAGATAATACGATACAACGATTATTAAAATTTAGTGGGGTGCCATAAAGACCTTTCACATTAGATGACGTTTATGGGATAAAACTTCAGGTAAAACTTTTAAAATTCGGAGGACGGGATAGGAGGATAATGTTGTTTTATTTATGATGTGTGTAATATGTATTAACTTCGGAATTATATTATCTCATATTTATTGATATGTCAAGTTTACTTATTCAGGGGGCCTATTCTTATCAAACAAAAAGATTTTATGTTAATAGTACAAAAGTGTACTTTATACAAATTCTAATATAATATGTTAAATTAAGCTTTATAGTTTAATTTAGGTGTAGAGAGATAATCCGATACGACTATTATTAAAATTTAGTGAAGTGCCTAAAACACCTTTCACATTTAGATGACGTTTATGGGATAAAACTTTAGAACTTCTGAAATTTGGAGGACAGGATGGGAGAATAATTTTATTTTATTTATGAAGTGTGTAATATATATTAACTTAGGAATTATATTATCTCATATTTATTAAAATGTCGAGTTTACTTATTTCAAGGGGGCTGTTCTTATTATTTACTTATTTAGCAGGCCTATTCGTATTAAATAAAAAGATTTTATGTTAATAGTACAAAAGTGTACTTGATATAAGGTATAAAAACAAGAAATGAATATAAAGTTTTTAGCTATGTTTGAAATAATTACAGCATTTCGTTGCAACATTATCACATATGAAAACTAAATTGTTATCAAAGTTTTTAACCCCTTCTGTGTTTGAATATAAAATTGGGCCTAAAAAATATTCATTTTTGCAAACGAAAACATGCAAACTATACAAAATTAAACGCCCCTAAACTAAAAACGCTTAAGAACTATGGATTGTACTCCTACTTGAAATATTATATGGGCCTAAAATATATTCATTTTTGCAAACGAAAACATGCAAACTATACAAAATTAAACGGGTGGATTAAACTTGAAATCGGTATATTATTTCGTTCCAGAATTGGCCTGTCACAGACAGACAGATCGACGCAAATTAGAATCTATGTTTTTCGTGATCTGTAGACATGAGAAATACAAGCATTGTGAAGTGTGATTTTTACTCGAATATAATACTTTCCTTAGCAAGGGTAGGGGGTTATACTTTTTATAGATCTGATGATCTGTTCTTTTTCCTTCCACAGCGATCCTTGGTATTCTGTGTTTCTCCATTCTTTTTACATGGTTATGCTAATGTCCCCTCCTTTGTCTTCCCCATCTTATACGTCACATTGTTCCGTGATGTCAGTATTTCGTATCCTATCTTTCGTTGTTTTACCAACTGTCGCTCTTAAGGTTTTCATTTCGGCGGTACGTAGCATACTTTTTGTTTTATTGGTGTCTTCTCGTGATTCTATACCGTACGTAGGTAAGTAGGAGTCTCATGCAAGTCTTATATATTTTAACCTTGCTGTCTGTTCGCTTGTATTGATTGAACCATAAAACATCTTTTAAGCAACCTGCGATAACTGCTGCTTTATTAAATAATCCTCTAAGGTCTCTAACTGAGTCGTGATAGCTTGATAGGTCCACACCAAGGTATTTGAAGTAGGTTAGCTGTTTCCCTCCACTACGAGTTTGCAGCTTATGGGGTCTTTGGTGATATTGATGTTTTTGCTCTTTTTAGTTGATATGCTCTTATTCAGCTGTCGGCAAGCTTGATAAAATTTAAAAAGCTATCACTGTAGGTTGTCGTCACTTTCGACTATCAGTGCTCCATCGTCTACATGACAAACCAGACTAATTCTGTTGTTACTCATTCTGCATCCCATTCCTAGTGATTGTACGTCTTCTATTATTTTCTCCATTAAAAGATTGTACTCAGTATATATCACCACAACACCAAACACTTTATGTTGGCTTCATCAGAGCGATGACTCCTGATGAAGCTAACATGATTAGCGAAACGCGCGTCGAGTACAAAAATAAAGTATTTGGGGTAGTGGTGATATATACTGAGTAGTATCATTGTGCCAAAGATTCCACATTCCCAACATAGCATTAAAAGATTAAACAAAAACGGGCTGACGCAGTCTCCTTGTCTAATTCCTCCTGGCATTGGTATATATCCTGTAGTGTTCTCGCTAACGAGGGTAGTAAAAATTATAAACGTGAAACTATATAATTCAGAAAAACTTTAAACTAGGCAAGAGTAAAACTGATTAGTTTTGAAGATATACAGATATAGAAATGGTTACTACCTTTAAAATTTAACTAACTATAGACTTTTATTTAATGGGTATTAATAATTATTTTCTTATATAAATAAATGTCAATAACATTTATAATACAAAATATAACTATATTAGGAACATAATATAACTAAGGAATTAAAAAATTAGTTCGTGGTAAACGACTACCAACTCACGGTTACGGTGGTACGACCACAAATATTGATCCAGTACTTTGCCGTAGCTAAATCAAAAATGAACTCCAGTATGCGATGTTGTGTAATACAGCAGATTTAGCGCAGTAATGCTAGGGCTACTTTCTCCCTAGATTTATTTTGACAACAGGCTGGTAATTTCTCGCCCCGAGGCCATGGAATTTAAAACTTATAGCTGTCCACTAGACTTTTATTGTTTACAGTGTCGTCAACTAAGGATTATTTTAAGGAAATTTTATATAGTATTTTACAGTTATGGCCTTGGAATAAGTAAAAAATGTAAGTTTTTAGAATTTAAACACAAAAAATTCATTTTTAACGGTTTAATTAAAAATGAAAATAATTTTTTTGATCTTTTACCGCACAGCCTTATAGTACTCCCATCAATTTATTCCTCGAATTGTCAAATTAGATTATCGTTAAAGTTAGATCCTCATAATGAATTAGACAGTTCTTGGCAATATTTTCGATCGTACTGATAAAATGCATCCTAAAACAATTTTTTTATCTGTCTTGTACGTCTACTCAATTACACAATACCTTTGCAACTCATTTTAGGTAACGTACTTTATTAGTCGCCATTACTGTGTTTATTCGTTGTTGGGCAAGCCTTTTTTTATTAATATTCGCTCCGTTATTTATTCATTCGCTAATAGCTACATGAGGGATTTAATAACTTAATATTACTAGTCCGAAAAGGTTAGTCCCACGTGGCAAAGCCTATGCCTCTAACACATACGTGATATACCCAGTTATTGATTCTTACATCTCATGTCCGTTAAATTAGTGATTATTGACCAAATTAATCTTCCTAAGCACTTTAAGAAAACTACGAATAATATACATATATATATATATATATATATATATATATATATATATATATATATATATATATATATATATATATATATATATATATATATATATATATATATATATATATATATATATATATATATATATAATAAAAGAATTATCAATATAAAGGAAGCAAAAAAATCACTTTTAAAATAATAATATCTAGAATTGTGAAAGAGAGAGAGGGGACTTTAACTTTCTAATCAGTTACTACCATATATACTAAATCATTAGATTTAGATTAGATTACTAGAGGCAACAGTTTGTTAGTCAAAACTAATCCTGTGCATAGCTTAAAGCTTCAAGCGTCCTTTGATGCACAAACCAACCTCTTACTTCATATTTTATTTTTCACTTAAACATAATTTGAATCCGGTCCTGTTTAATGTTTGCAAGAAGAAAATCGTACGAAATGCGCCAGCTCAGTGTCGCTACATAAACCTACATGCCACTACATGGGGTCAAAACTGGAGTATGGCACTAGCCATATATTTAAATACAATGATCGTACAGTATGAAAAACAAATCCGAAAAGTATTTACTATTATTTTTCAAGCAGGCTTTTATAACGGTGTACGAACACTATCGCGAATTTCAGCATATTTCATGTTCAAAACGAATACATCAATAGATACTTTGACCCTTTGAACCTAACAGAAGTTACCGTCAAATGATACTTTGTTTTCCAATTAGGTATATAATTGCTAATCTGTGTAACTCTTGGTTTGTTAAAAATCAAATTAATTAAAAACAGGGAATTGAATATTATTTTCCTACTAGATGTGAAAATATATTAATTCGTTCTGCTTCTCTAGTTAGAGAAATAAAATAGTTTTTTGAAAATAATAATAATGTTATAAAATATTTCTGCGTACGGAAATAGATGCAGTATACTACCAGCAGAAATACAATTCATTTTAAGTAAACGTTACTTCCTAACAAAATAATGGAGGATATTCAGTTTTATGTATGTGCGAGTATGATTTTGGTTTTCATCAACATATCACTACACTAGATTTATTGTCAAGTGTAGTGAATTTATGGACCTGAATATATCATACTGTATATCAAATTGAACCATAATAGGACGTGGCGTTGTGCATCCGGTTCTTCATGTTTTTACTCTCTATTAAGCAATAACGATGTAATAATCGGAGGATTCCCTGCATGTCATGGACTGATAACAACTTCTTTCAGCTACACTTTAAAAATGAACACACATAAGCATAGTCTTATAGGTGGGCACTCTGGGTCTTTTGGAAAATCCAGTTCAACGGATCTGGGTCAGCAACGAATTTGCAGATCCATAAAGATTCTCATCGTTCAAGTCACAAATTAGATCAGTTGTTTAGTATCGCTCCCTTCGGTTAATTCGATTGGCGGAGCTTAAGCTTGTTCTTTTATACGACTTTTATTCATACCGTAGCGTAGGTCGCCTTATAGCTCAAATGTGTGTTGATCTAGTGGTTTATTAATAAGTATAACATACGGTAGCTACCTGTAGCCAGCTGTACAAAAAGAAAGAGATATTTTAAACATATTCATTCTATCTTTGTATTTATTATTATAAAAAAAAAAACGCTAAATTAGTTAGTAGCAATTTTAAAGAATCAAAAGAAAATAATAACAGTATTTAAATGTTTATGTTGCTCAATTTATTTTTAAAGTTATTAATAATTAAATAATAATACCTAGAATTCTTTTATTATACAGTTCGGTACAATACACATGAAATGTATATTCTCAAGCTTTTAAATCGTTTAAATTTATTACCAACTCAACAATCTGCCTTCAGTACTGATTTGTTGACACATTTCTTTCTTCTCCGACAGCTAAAAGACTTAAATTGCCTGTTCTTATATTTCTCCAACTTCCGTTTATTTAATAGTTCTGTGAATGTCCTAAAATAATCGAAATCATAAATGCATATCAAAATAAAAGACTACACGTCATATATCAGTTAACTAACTCTTTTCTTATTCTGTGGGACTTATTCGTTATAG
Source organism: Pachyrhynchus sulphureomaculatus (assembly GCA_019049505.1). NCBI lineage: Eukaryota > Metazoa > Arthropoda > Insecta > Coleoptera > Curculionidae > Pachyrhynchus > Pachyrhynchus sulphureomaculatus. Next base: position 103,387,731 of record CM032449.1, on the reverse strand, counting down.
TGAAGAAATCAAGTTTGTTTTTACTAACAGCGAGTTTAAAAAAACAGTTAAAGCGAATTTTTTGTAAATTTCAACATATAGAAACAAAGTTCGTTAATTACATTGCGATTCTATTAACACCATAATCAATCATAATGACTTACTAGTTTGAAACTGTTGAAGAAATAAAACTAGTGAACATGATTTGCACCTTAGATGAGATGTTTCTTTCACATCAAAATTTGCTTGTCGGATTGGTGTGTCTTACGAACGGATTCAGAATATGAACAAGCTCACCCAGATCCTAGTACTGATTCCGTAGAACGAACTGGTTCAGTCGCGAATAATATCTGTATTGATATTTATTTTTACTAAAAGCGAAAATAAAACTGTTTCCAATAAAATAGTTATGAATTGAAGCAAATTGTATATTTTTAATTTGTCTTTGATAACAGACTCTATCCTCGTGAACTGTCATTAAAGTCTTATATCAATGCAAAACAATTATAGAAATTTTATTTAACATTTATTTAACTGCGTTTTTACAGGTAATAATGGAGCGGTCTCTTATTCCCAGTAATTATTTATTTAAATGTATGATAATTACTAAAACATTAACTTCTAGATATAAATATTCCTGCAATATTTCACATTATACATTCACATTAAATTTGTTTTGGAAATAACATAACATACAAGACGCAGTGACATTAAGTCAATCCTAGAATTATGGTATTTGTTAATTTTTGGCAATTCATATAAAAAAAAATTTTAACTGCTCAAACTCAAATTGATCCACAGTTTTAAAACAAGTGCAAACTTGCTCATATAAGTGTCAAGAAGTGCCTTAAAGTTAAGCTGCCATTTCTAAAGATGAAAACTTTCAACCCTGTGTTACAAGGAGTAGCAATAAATTTCAAATAAAAAATGCTTAGAATACGAAAAACATTTTTACATTTAATTCTCGCAGTATCAAGAATAAAAAAGTTATATGGGAGAAATTATGCAACTGGGTCAATTTATAAAATGACAGATAAAACGGAAGTACTTTTTAAACTCAGAAAATAAACTATAGCGTATGGGTATAATAAAGAATAAAGTTGTCATCATATTTTATGAACTTATTTTAAAAAATTTCCAGCCGTAAAAATGAGTGAACAGTGAATGGCAAAAATATTTTGTACGAAGGGTAACGAAGAATAAGGATCATGGTCATATTAATAAAATTTTCAGAAACTCAATTATTAAGTTTCACGTCATATTAAAGGTAATGGAAACGCGGAAAAAAAATCAACAAGATAAAATATTAATACGTCGAATTCCCAGCCACAAAATGAAAATTCGTTAGTTAAAACTGCAAAAAATATATTTTTTTGGGAAAGTAATGCGACTTGATTCATTTGTGATACTGTGATCTTGCTGCTGCTGTCGCTCGACGCTAACTGAGAAACCGAGGTGCGGTCGCCGTCTTTTATAGGTCAGCGTCTACTCAGATTGTAGGTAGTGGGGTCGGAAGTGTTCGTCCGGGCATCGGTATTTGTCGGCAGGGTGCCCATATCAGTGGTAATTACGGGTTCCGGCGCTATGCTGACTGTTGCCTTCTCGATGTTTTGGTTATTCCTTGGTTTAACTAGTAGACCCTTCCATGTAGTGGAGATATTCAGTGCATCATCTCGCTTATTTAGCTGTCCATTCTTTTCGATTTCCAAGGCTTCTCTGACTATACGTGTCTTATAATGTGAAATCGAGGCTATTTGTTTAGATCCCTCAAAATTGATGTTGTGACCAGTATCATGATGGTGCTGAAAAGGAGCTGATGTTTCTTTGTTTTTGATACTTATTTTATGTTCTTGGATCCGGGTGTTTGCCCTATGTATAATTTGTGGTAGTCTCCGCATGGGATGCTGTAAACTCCATGGTTTTCCAGTTTTCTCTTGTCCTTGGGGTTACCCAGGATATCTGCCAGAATGTTTTGTGCTTTGTATGCTGTGCCTATGTTGTATTTTCTTAGGACTCTAGGACTCTTCCAATCCTATCTGTAACTCCTGTGTTACTCCTATATATATACGTCTCCTTTTTGCCGCTATTTTATAGCCTCATGTTTGCTGCGCTATTTTGTATAGCCTCAACTTTGTTTATTTTTTAATAAATATTTTATTTATTAAATAGAAGCCGTTATTTGCCCCTTACGTATATCTTAATTTTTGAGAATGGATTGAGTGGATCTTAATATTGATAGAGCAAAAACTAGATATAAGCTAGCTTGTTTTGTTTGGAGAGATTATGGATAAGAGATAATTTTTGTACGTCTTTTGAAAATAGTCTCTATACTTGTTTAAAGCTTGTCGTACAGTTTTGAGCACCATTCATTTTAGAATAAAAGGAATCTAAGTTCAGCTCAAAAAATGAAAAAATACTGAAGAGTTATTTAGTTATTAAAATAAAATTGAATATAATATGACCTGTACGTCCCGAAAGAAAAAGCAGGTAATTCAGTAAAAGGCTGCAGTAACACAGAGAAAATTATATGAACAAAGTAAAAATTCTTACTTTTATTACACTCTTAAAATTACATAGCTAAATAAAAACCCCTTAGGCTCTGAGAGTGTACATATTTAACCTAGAGTTCTATGAATTACTGATCTTAAGGGTAAAAAAAAGGCTTCAAAAAACACTATCTAAAAGTTTGTAAAATTAACTTCGCGGATTTCACGTGTGGAGTAGTCGTTGGCAACACACGTTGCAGACAGAAAGTGAGATATTTAAACTGTCGTGCTTATGACTTACTGACTGGTTTCTTCTCGTGGGTTTTCCATAAGCTGCTTGCTCTCTCCTGGTGAGATTCTCTTCAAAATATTGTCTCAGCTATTACTCTCCTATTTTCATTTGGGTAGCTAATCACTTTTTGACCCAAAATGCCTTAGGATAAGCAGAATTGAGATCTATAAACAACACCCACTTGGTGATAAAAAAAAGCCGTTACTGCACTACGGCATGACGGAAGAAAAAAAAAGCCACTACGGCATACTGGAGAAAAAAGGCCACTACGGCCTGGCCGAGGAAAAAGCCCTTAAAAATTCCATACGGCCGTATATATATTTTTTGCCCCTTCTTCAAAATGACGTCTTTAAAATGGCTCACTCCCGGGACGCAAAATCAATGCAAACTAAATAAGTTAGGTCAGCAACACTTTATACACGGTTGAGTTGCACTGTTCAAAAATTTAAACCACTGTTCAAAAATTGAAATCACTGCCTAATCAAATATAAAAATGTAATAAAAAATAATAAAAAGAAAAATTATAAAAAAGAAAAACAGTGTCATAACATCATATATAAAAATCTAAGAAAACATATGAATATATATTATATATATTATATATATATATATATATATATATATATATGTATATATATATATATATATATATATATATATATATATATATATATATATATATATATATATATATATATATATATATATATCGGAAGTTAGTACTTTTAGATTTTAGTATTTTTTCGTGATGATGGTTTGCGACACCCAGGTATGCAGGTCTTCAAAATTTATTTATTTTGAAAAGCGAATATATTACTAATGAAATACTACCGCTGACACTGATACGGAGCTTTCTTGTAAATACTGGAAAAATTAGTATAATTAATAAAACAAAGTTAATAAATTTAGATGTGAAAAGAGGGTGGACGTATGATTAAAATTGCATATTTGATGGCCTTGTGGTTCAGTGGACGGCATAAGCTTTCAACTAGTAACGGAATGGACAGAATTGGTTGTAATTAATAAATATGTTTTCTTTCGCCGTTACAGATGTTTGGCCTGGGCATAGAGCTTCCTGTGAGGTTATTGAGTTTCTGCATCTTGTCCAATTAAAAATTTATAATAAAAATTTTTCCTTTTTTTATCTGTTCTTAATAATTATTCTTAAGAAATTTATTTTGCGAATTTGTTAATAAGTCACAAAAAATATATTTTAAAATTGGTCTATTTTATTTTTTAAGGCAGAAATAATTGTTCAGTTGCTTAATTAATATTATAAAAGTGACTTTCCTTTTATTTTTAATTAGTTTTATGAGATACGTGGTAATTTAGATAGCAGAGGAGGTTTTTTTTATGCGTTGTTAAGTCTTGTCATCCGATCTATTCTACTACATAGCCAAAATAACAATTGACAAATCATCAGTCGATAGAAAAAATTCAAGTTGACATTAAGTATGTATTTCTAGATTACAGCCACCGATCAATTTAAACAGATACGGTTTTTTTACCCTCATCGTTAAAGAAAAACGAATTTATTTTCCATTTGATAAATAAACCATGACAGTTACAATTTAGCAACATAGAAATATTAAATAATGAATGAAATGTAATAGCGAACTTTGAAAAACATATAACTTTAAATTTTAAAATTCGGTCAAATGCCTGATAAACACTACATTTTGTCTAATGATAAAAAATATTTAAAATACTAAGTACATGTGCTGCAGGGAAATCCCTAAAGAGCTATAGAAGCGACACTTGTAAAGAAAAACGATTCACGTTGATCTTGAATTGCTGTAAATTGCGCTCGGTGGGAAACACAGTCCTGGGTAGGGAGAAGGTGCTCCCTATAAAAAACTGTTTGGAAAGGGTTGTACGAGGAATGAATCTCATACGGATGTGATGTATTAGCTCGATGTGAATTCCTAGTATGCATCGCTCTTAAAGGAATTAGGCATGCTACATTCATCGAACAATTTCCATGAAACTACTTGTAAAAGACACTCGAGTCGCCAATCGTTCTTCAATGTTCCCAGGAATCAAGGTTGCTGGTGAACTCTGGGTCTCTAACTAGACGAACAGCTCTTCTGAATAGCATCCAACAATAGCAGTGTATGTTTGGGAACAGAAGCCCAAACATGAGAACAGTATTTCATCGTCAATCGAATTTGAGCTTTGTACAGACTTGGCAGTTGTGGAGTATAAAGCTTTCTAGATCGAAATAAAATTCTCAGCTTTTAAGAAGCTCTCTTTGCTATACATGCCACATGATCATGCCAAGACATATTTGCTCCCAAGTTAACGTCCTACAAATTGAGTGACGATGCTAGAGGAATGGCGTGTATCAACATAACTATGTCGGGTTCTACAACACGTTAACTGCCGCCTTTTGTAGCGTTAAATTCTACTTAGTTACTGTCACCCCAAGATTAAATTTCTTCCAGGTCTTTGCCAAGGTGAACGACTTCCTGCTCACTGCGAATATTGGCATGAGTAGCCAATGTTAGAGCATTCAAATCTGCAAAGCTGTAAATTGGATTCCTGGTCATTCCCAGCATATCGTTAATGTAAAGGAGAAAAAGAGTAGGAGATAGTATAGCGCCTTGGGGTACACCGGCGTTGACAGTGAAAGAAATCCGTCGACTGCTACTCTTAAAGGACGCGCTACGGGAGCTATAAACAAACATTTCAGACATACCAAAAGAGAGTAGTTCTGCCAATAATCCGTCATACCAAACACAGTCAAATGTCTTGGATATATCAAATTCAATCGCTCGACATTCTCCAAAAACGTTCAATTGCATGGTTCCAAACATGTGAGATATAAATTAGAAAATCTCCTGGTGATTTTTACTTACGAAATCCATATTGATAGTCGCTAATAGTATTGAATCCTTCTAGCTATTTTAGAAAATTCTGATTGATAGCCTTTTTCATAACTTTCAATATTTTTCTACTTTTATTACAAATGCGAAGTAAATAGTTTAAGAAAGATGTTTCTAGTGAAGGTACAGCAAGACACACCTGCTTTTACCGCTATAAACAGTTTTTAGAAGTTAACATGATGAAGTCTGGCAAATTAAATCCTATATAAATTTTACACTTTTTGAAGTTTTTTGAAAAATTCTTCGAGGTAATTTAACTAACGTATCGTTTAGTAAGTTATGAACTTAACGTAGCTGCAGCCGATAAAATAAGTGTATGATGCTATGTAACCCAAATATATTAATAGGTAGATAAAGTTAGTTAAAGAAAAATAATTTGTAAATCTATTGCTCGGCATCTATGTAAACCTGTTACAAAATCGCTTAATAATAAGTATCAAGCATTATTCACAACATTTCTTACATTTTTCTTTCTCAAAACTTCCTTCTTTTTACAATAAAAGTAATATTGAATTTTATCTGAGATCTTGATATTTGCTTTATTATTTCAATCAAAATCATTTTTTTTTGGATATATCAATAAATTATAATTATGAATGATAATTTTATATTGAATTATAATTTAGCTTCTATATTAAAAGAAACTATCACCGTTTTACAAATCGACCTAATTGCATGCGTAACTTTTTCCTTATTTACCTTGGAAAAAGAAGTTAAATTTAAGAAATGCTTATCCTTTTAAGATTAACATATTTATAACTTAAAGCTTCTTGATAAGAAAGTCATATGATTTATATCTTTATACGTGGCCAGCCCCATGAAACGATCAGGATGGCACTGCTCCTGTCCGAAACCAGATAGTCTGCCTGTTAGTAAACAAACGTTTTAGAAGTTGTGTTAAAAGCATAAAAACTTACCCAGGGGCCGTTATCGGTTCGGACCATAACCCTGTATTTTCTGAATTCCGGCTAAAGATGAAAACTAAAAGAAAGACATGCTTCAACAGTCATTAATGTCACCAAACTTAAGGAGCCTAACAGCAGGGACAGAGTCTCTGTACAAATAAACAACAATCTCGCCAGGTCACTAAAGAAGGCTGGCTAAGCATGATCAACACAAATATAAAGACTTCCAAAACATTATTGAACATGAAATTAAAAAGGCAAAAGTACAATGGATGAAAAGGCAGTGTGACGAACTGGAGGAGATGTACTTGAATCATGACGATCTTAATATGCATCATAAGATAAGGAAGGTGACTGGCATGTATGACCAGAACCAGTTAATATTGTAAAAACAAGAACTGAAAAAAACTTGGACCGGGTAAATTGAGCAGCTCTGCTAAGATTAAAGAACAGAGGAGACTGGTCTTGGGTCGACCACTGGTCCGTGTATTCTTAAGTCATGCAATGTTTATCACAAAGAAAGAAAAGCGGCATGCCCTGACGAAATCCCAGTGGAACTGCTTAAACTTTTGTCAGATGATAACATCGATATTTTAGTAAGAGTTATGATTCCGGCGAAATCCTAGATGACTGGTTGCCATCAGCTTTTAAAGCGCTACCTAAAAGTGTGATGATTATCGTTTAATCAGTCTTATGTCGCACATGCTGAAAACTGCGCATAATCCACGCTAGTATAAAATCAAAATGTGAAGAGTCGGAGTTTGTATTTAGGAATGCTTTGGAAATCGCGTAGCACTATTCAGTATAAATATTTTTCTACAGAAGTGTCGTGCCCAACGTAAAGATGTTTTTGCATGCTTCATTGATTATGAAAATGCATTCGATCCAGTCCAACACGACAAACTAATTGCAATGCTTTGCAATATTGGAGTAGACGCTAAAGATGTACAAGTAATTAAGAATTTTTACTGGAAGCAGAGAGCGCACGTCAAGATCGGTAATCTAAGAAGGGATGACAGTGAGATACAACGACGTGTTCTGCAGCGTTGTATGCTTTCGCCTTTGCTTTTCGACTTATACTCTGACGGTATCTTCCAGGAAGCACTACAGAACGTAATGCATTTTGATGTTAAAATAGACGACGAGCCAATTCCTACTCTCAGATATGCTAAGGATACTGTAATCGTCACGGATTCCATTGAAAGGTTGCACCTGTTTATCGACAGAATTGGTAAAGTAGTATAGGGCCTGGGTCTTAAAATTAATGTGATAAACACTAAGTTCATAGTCTTCATTCGTCAGCAATATCAGGGCATAACTCTTGAATTAAACGACAACCAACTGAACTAGTCAGTAGGTTCAAATACCTAGGTAGCATTCCTACAGATCACCTAGACCCTGATGTTTCTCTGTAATGATCAGCTAAGCTTAAAATTGGATCAGTGTGCGAGTGCTACGTCTGTTCTGAGCTGATATATGGTGTTGATGATATGGTCATTAAAAGCCAGAACTATGGATTGCTGTTCTGCTATCTTACTGTATTTCATTATAATGATGTCATTACAACGTCACAGATTATTTTTTTTTATTTAAGTACTTTTTTAAAGTGTTTCCATGACTTTGAAATGAGGCCAAATCTATTTAAAACAAGTAGTATAAAGAGGGTCGTTATTAGTAATGTCGACGTCTCTTGACTGTTTTCAGAGGGAGATCTTTGAAGTTTCCTTCGTAAAATTACATTTATTGCTTTTTATTCTAAAAAACCTTACAGTAATTTAAATATAGAAAAGTAAAAACCATAGACCGTTTTAAAGATACTGTTTCGATTATTTTAATACAAGTTAATTAAAAAAATTGATGCATAGCTTCCCAGTTAAAATAACGGCCACAAATAAGTCGATTAAAAATCAAGTTAAAAGATTTTCACAAGGAGGCATACCTTAAATACGTTACCAGCAATTATTTTCACCCTCCTGTATTCACAGCCAGTCTCCTAATTAGTTTAAATTAGACTCTATATTCTATATGTCATATTTTATTACAAAGACTTGTTGTTAATATGAACTAAATAATGCATAGGGTTTATCAGGTTCTTCAATTTACTAGCCATAAAAGTATTTCGAGAACAACAAAAGAGATTGTTCTGAAAATTTTATTACAACCATGGTAGATAGTTTTATAACTTTTGAAGAGTTTTTAGAAATAGCGGTATTGTCAGGTAACATTTAAACTAGAGGTAACTTTGGAATTGCCTGTATTTAATTACGAGGCTCGTTTTTAAAGTAAGTATTGGTTTGATATTAAAAAAACCCAAAACCATTTTTTTAACAATCTTATTTTTATATGAACGCCTGGACTTTAATCTACTTTTCAGCATAATTTCCACTTACATTAAGGCACTTGCCGTATGTATGCTGTATTCTGTCTTCAAAGAAAACTGCCGCCTGGTTTGCTAACCACTGCAACACGGCCGTTTTGACGTCGTCGTCGGTGTCTTGAGCTGACCGTCAAGATACTTCTTTAAATGGAGGAACAAGTGATCACTGGGCGTTAGGTCAGGGAGTGATCAAGTTGCTTCCAGCCATATGACACAATGCGATCTTGGGTTCGATAAGCCCCGTATGGACGAGCATTGTCGTGAAGCAAATCGATCCCTCTACTAGGCCTATCACGCCTTTTGTTTTGGATTATACGAGGCAGTGTATTTAGGGTCTCGCAATATGTCTCAGCAGTGTCCCCCAAGTCAAAAAATCCACAAGCAATACCCCCCGTCCATCCCAAAACACAGTGCACATCATTTTTCGGTCTGAAATTGTTTGCTAGAACTTCACTTTCTTGAGTAATGTTGAATGCCTCCATTACATGGACTGTTGTTTTGATTCCGGTGTAATGTGAGCAACCCACCAGTGATAATTTGACTTCAAAACTAATCACCTTCGGCATACCTCTCGAGGAAAGTCAAAGCACTTACTAAACGACTGGTTTTGTGCACCTCAGTCAGCATTTTTTGTATCCAGCGTGAGCACAACTTCTGATAATTTAAGCGTTCTGCCACAATTTCAAAGAGAACTCTCTTGAAAGTTGAGGAAACATATTAGATAATGATTAAATCGTAAAGCATCTGTTTATGACGCACGGTCACTCACTTCGTCCCCCATCGTGCACGTTTGTACGGCCATCTTTAAATGCTCTAACCCATTTTCTTACCATTCCATCGTTCATAGCGTTTTCCCCATACACTCCACTAATCTGCCGATGAATTCTTCTGCTTTCATGTCTCTTACATTTAAGAAACTAATTACACTGCTTATTTCGCAATTCACAAGATTTTCAATGGTCTGAGACATTTTAAACCCGCACAAACAAACTTAAACTTCCATAATGGCGTCTCTGGCTAGCCAATAGATGTAGGTACTAAGTGCGCATTACGGAAACGGTGACCGCAACGCTGCAGCGGCGATATGTCAAAACGCTACTTACTTAAAAAATGCATCTTGTACATAATGTCAATAAAATGTGCCGAATTAAAATTCTAAAACCTCTTTATTGTTACGAAGTTATGTAGTATAAAGGTTGGCTAATATAGCAAATCATAAAAGGTACCGAGACGGTTAAATTTCTTTACAACTGCTAAATAACAATATTTGGTACCAGAAAGTGGAAGGAAAAGGCTAACTCTACGGAGAAAATCTAAAAATATTGGTGCTATTGGCAATGTTGATCCGTTTCTTGAAGTAAAACCACTACACTTTCTTATTTTAAACATATCATACTAATTTTTAGAAGAATAGAATCGCTCTTAATATAGTCTCAACATTTCAGTTCTTTATTTTTTATCTGCCTTTCTAATAGAGCGACCATACGTTGTTCGAAAAATACACAAATACGATCTATTGATCCCAGAACTGTGTTAAATATTTTCACACAAATTTAAAATTATAAAAAAACTACCATATACCAAATGTTCGAGGAGAGAATTCTTTTATTTTATTTTTTATATAAATTTGCATATAAATTATTATATAAATTATATAAAGCTCTGTCAAATAAAGGTGAAAAACATACAGTGTGTCCCATTAAAACAATTAGTGTGGAACTTTGGGGGAAGAGGTTAATATCATGGCACAACAACAATGTGGTAAATTACGCTCCTCTGTGAGAATCTTCCATATGTTTTTAATGAAACGAAACCTTGTTGGGTTATTGTAGGCGATTGCCTACTTTGATCAGGGAAGTAGAGTATTTTATTTTATATCAATATTTGACTAATAATAAAGCTTAATTCAAAATATTTAATAAATTCATAATGAGGTCAAGAAGAAAATCGTAATTCTTCATACTGTGTTGCTACCAATGCTTTAAATTGGTTAAATATAACTAATTACGGCCCACAGTCGGATCCCGTTGAAATAATGGTTTCATTTTTTTGTTACTTATCTATTTTTGATTAATAAACAATTTCCACTGATTTTTAAAATTTATACAATAAAATTTGTTGTCGCACCATGTGAATTACGTTTGTTACTTTCAGCTTCTGCAAACTGTGTTGTTGTGTATAAAATAGGGGCAGCGCCAAAACAATGGACATTTTATCTATAGGATGAATTAGGATGTTTAAAGCATACCCTATTTTACTGCAGCCAATTGGATTGAGAATTTCACCAAATTCAAAAAATAACTAACATATATATATATATATATATATATATATATATATATATATATATATATATTCGACTATCCTTTCGTTTCCCCTACCTGTCTAGTAATTGCATGTTAATATATACTAGCATTCAAATTGTGAAAAGTTCAAGGTATAATGCCACTAATATATATATATATATATATATATATATATATATATATATATATATATATATATATATATATATATATATATATATATATATATATATATATATATATATATATATATATATATATATATATATATATATATATATATATATATGTATATATATATATATATATATATATATATATATATATATATATATATATATATATATATATATATATATATATATATATATATATATATATGTATATATATATATATATATATATATATACTTATATATATACTTATATATATATTATATATATACTTATATAGCACCTACGTACTGGTGAGCAAAAAAATCGACTCAAACTACTTGGCTTCCTTTAACACGGATCCTAGAATTTAGTGTTCATATATTTTTACAGATTTTAATATCATTTGAAAGCCCATTCTATTCTCATTCTAATGATACCAAATTCCATAGCATACCTCACGCTTTTTACTGATTAAAATGATTGAAAGGGAAAAAAAGGAGAACAAAGCTTGAAAATAAGGGTTGGAGAAAGGAAAAATTAAACAAATTTTAAGTTTAACAATTAAATTTATTGATAAAAACCAAAATCAATATTTTGTACAAACCCAGCGTAAGAAATGACGTGTTCCTGCAGGATCTCCTCGATGTATCGGTGAGCAGTTAATCCACCGCTACGAGTCTCATCAGTCACGAAAACCAAGTCGGTTTTCGCATCCAGTGAGATGCCTTTCCACACCATGACAGAACTTCCTCCGTAGGCGACCGTTTCAGTAATGCAGCACTTTCCAGACCTCCTATAGACTCGTCTTCTTCCATCATTGCCAAGTTTAAAGCATACCCTATACTTACTCGTCGGAGAATAAAACGAAGTGCCATTGCTCTAAGGTCCAGTCGACACGCTCTCGGCAAATCTGAGTCGCGCTTATCGATGCGCTGCTGTTAATTTAGATCCGTTAGCTGGTCTCTTCGGAGTTAGGTTAGCTTCTTTAAGTCTTCTTCTGACTATCCAATGACTGACCACGAACTTGTCGGAGCTCTTGCTGGAACTCAACGCCGGTTAAGTGACAATTTCTTAGAGTTGTGTTGACAATGAAGTCGTGATCTCGCTCCCAGGTACTCCTTCTTCTTCCTAATCCTTGGTCTCTGTGTAAAGGCGCCAGTCCCTTGGTAACGTCTGTAGACTCTGGAGACAGTTGGCAACACTTTGGCTATGTCGTTCTTGCAATAGAGCAATAACTTATGCCGTTTCTTCCGGGGTGGTATCCATTTTCCGATGACGTAATTAGTGAGCAGATATAGCAGAGTTGTTGACGGTTCAAGTTCCGATAAAGGAATGATAGGAAAATGCAGGTGCATGTGTTTTTATAGGAATGAATAGGGCGCAACGAGTACGTTGCTGAGCGGTCTTATTGAGTAAAACCGTTTTAATCAGTAAAACTTTTTGGAAATTTAAATGTTTTTGGTATTTTTGGAAAGAGAAGAAAATAAGCATTCTGGTGATACGAAAAATAATACCATTCTTTGAAAATTAAATTCAAGGATCGGTGTAAAATGAAGCAAAATCATTTGAGTTGATAATAATAATAACTACTTATTTTTGCTGTTTTATTAAGTTAAACAGAAAAGAAATTGTTTGTTTTAAGTTTACCTGTTTTATGGTAATCAGATGTTGCATAACATTTCACATGGTAATTATGTAAAAATTTATTTTATTCTATTTGTAAAATTCAATAATTCAAAAATCAAATCAATAGGGATAGACTCTAACAAACATTTTGGCAATTCGTCTTTATATGTTTTTTTTTGCTTAAATTTTTTAGTAAGTGCTCTGAATTAAAGCCAATTTGTTTCCATGACTTCGGAATAGGGTCAAATTTATTTAAAACAACCAGTATAAGGAGGGTCACATAATAGTAATGGCAACGAATCTTTACTATTTTATTATGTAGATACAGACTAAAAGGGGAGGAAAGACCTTAAAAATTGATGTTTTAAAATTACTTTGGTTACTTTTAAGTTTAAGGAACTTCGCGTTAAGTAAACTATAGAAAAATACCACAACGTTACAGAACAATGCACATTTACTCTATAAAGTGGTATTACAAAGTTATAAAACGTATTTTACCGGAGCCAGTCTGGCGAGATTTGACCGAGTTTAAAAATAATGTTTGCTATGGTCCCTACAGGCCAGTATCTTGACCTCTTCGCTATAAATAATTGAACTTTGTGGTTGTTGTAATTTTAATAATGCGCCATGACGGGTTCAATGTACCGTATTCTCTCTAGAAATGCGGTACAACGTGCTGCTGATTTCATGCTAGTCACTGCATCGTTGCACGATCAGTATTGTTTTTTTTACTAAAGCAGCCATTTTGAAACACTAAATCGTTTGAAACTTGTAAAAGATGCAAATCACCCAAGAAATCTGCGAGTTGGCTATCGAAATAGCTTCTGATAACGATGGTTTTACATTTACTATTGATGTGGGATTAACTTAATTTAGCAGTTTTATTCAACTTAATTAATTAGTTTATGATAATTTTTTGAAAATGGTATAAAAGTTATAAGGCAATGTTGTAAGCTCTAGACGAGATAAAATAATTACTTTTTAATACGATGCTCTTATACTGTTACCCCGAAGTTACTCTCCCCGGCACCATAATTAAACCGGCTTAGGAAGGGGGATAAAATTTGGTACAATAATATAGTTTGAAGATATTTTCAGATAAAAAATTAATTGTTAGATTTCGACGGGATCTTACCAGTTTTTTACATTAGCTGAAATGTATATAATAATTTTTTAATTCTATGGAAACTTTTAGATAACTTTCATGTAGCATTCCATATATCAAATGTCAATAGTTTCTGAAATTATAATATCTGAAAAACAAAATAAATTTTTGTTATACGCTCTAAAATGCTATGTAACGAATCAGTCAAAATAATTTCAATAGCTATTTTCATTTTTGAAATTTACAAATAGCTAATGAAATTATATAGGCATAGATGGTATATTGAAATTATAACAAAAATTCATTTTGTTTTTGATCGAATCATTAGGCCGTATCTTGAAATATCGAATGAAAATTAGAAATTGGCTGATTTTAGCTGAAGTTGTTATATAATAATAATACTGACCAAAATTTCACTTCACTCCCTAATGCCTCTTAACTATATTGCCGTAGATAGTAACTTCATGATCAACAGGTATTAATCAGTAACATGTAGCATGCCAAAATTATATATTAGTCAACAATAACCCATTGTAATTAACTAAACTAATGTAGAAAAACAATTTTATCAATGCACAAGTTCTTCTAGGGCCATTAAACTGTTTAGAAGTAAGTAATGATCAAAAATTTGATGTTATATGGTTAAAAATAGCCACTCATCAAACTACAAGGTTTATCTGCTGCCTCTATCGACCACCAAGCCACAACATGAACTGACTTAAGTATTCGAATACAACCGATGAACAGATGAGGAATCATTCTCTACTTGTTGTGGCTTTACTTAGCTTATCGATCAACCAACACGGATCCCTGACCCAGGCGCCGGTCTTCTTCACCTGTTTGTGACCATCAATCCAGAGATTTACACTATCACCGTAAATCCGTCATTCGCTTTTTCCCACTACAAAGTTTCTAAGACTATGATTTCGACATCGAGTATCCTACCAATCAGTGACAGAGATGCGCCTAAACCGCGCAAGATTTGACAATACAAACCTGGTAAATGTTTTCGAACCTTCTTTCTTGGTTCGACATTAGTTTTAGATCCGACGACCCATCGACGGATGTTATTTAGGCTGATGTGGAAGCCTTGGTTCAACCGAAAATGCAGAGAAGCTGTTGCTTCTAAACATCTTGCCTACCGACATTGGCGTAAAAATCTAACGGCATAAATCGTAACATCTTTGTTCATACCCTGAACAGATGCAACGAAGTTATCAACGAATCCAAGCAAGCACACAATCAAAGAATTAAAAACAAAATTCTTGCCTGCCCAAACAATTTTAGGTCCTTTTGGTCAGTCCCTAAGACCGTCAATCAAAATTTCACTAATCCACTTACACAGCCAGATAATATTGTTACAACACCAGTTCAGAAAGCCAACTTGTTAGCTGAACTCTTTGCTTGACATTCTACTGTCGATTTGCAAGGAAAATCACCACCATTCCCATAGTACAGTCAATAACTCCTAATATGGTCCTCAGACAATGGATCATAAAAACATATTTTAATGAAACTAGCCACCAAAGAAGCTTCTGACGCTGACGGATTACTTGCTCAAACAATGCGCTAGTAAACTAATACCTGTTTTCTATAGACCTTTCAACCTACCCTACCGAATATTTTCTTTCTGCTGGAAATATACTAGAATTCTGATACCCAAAAAAAGGCAAGAAGACCTTGCCAAACAACTACCACTTAATCGCACTGCTTTCAATAGTATCGAAAGTTATGGAAAAAGCTATCAATCAGCATCTTTGAAGATGTCTATATAATAAAAGTAGAAAAATATTGAAAGTTATGGAAAAGGCTATCGATAAGAATTTTCTAAAATAACTAGGATTCAATATTATTAGCGACGAACAAAATGACTTTCGTAAGCAACGACCAACAGGAGATCTTCTAGCTTATGTAATACATGTTCGGAACAACACAATTGATCACTTTGGAAAATCTCGACCGATTACATTTGATATATCCAAAGCATTCGACCGTGTGTGGCATGACGGATTGTTGGCTAAGCTACGCTCTTATGATATGCCTGAAAAGCTTTGTTTATTGCTCTCGTGTTTTCTCAGAGAGCATTTTTACGACTGACAGTCGACAGATCTCTTTCTAATACCTTCACTATCATCGCCGGTGTACCCCAAGACTCCAGGTTATCTCATAATCCCTTTCTCATTTACATTTATGATCTGCAGGAAAGCACCAGAAATCCAATCTGCTGCTCTGCAGATCACAGTACATCTCTTCATTCAACTTAAACGCTCGAACATTGGCTCCTCATTCAAATATCCGCAGACAGCAGGAAGTCGTTTAAATGAACAAAAACCTGGAAGAAATTCTATCTTAGCGTGACAGTATCCAAGTAGAATTTAACGCTACAAAATCCCAGGCGGCAGTTTTTCCTAAAACAATTAACGTTGCTGAACCCAACCTAGTTATATCGGAACACTCCATTCCTCTAGCATCGTTACTCTAATGGGGGCGTTAATTTGGTCGCAAATATGTCTTGGCATGAACATGTTGCAAGCATAGCAAAGAGTGCTTCTCGAAAGCTGGGAATATTATTTGGAACCAGAACCTGGGCCTTAATTTGGGAGCAAATATAATGAACACGTTGCATGCCTAGCAAAGAGAGCGTGGAATATTATTTCGAACTAAAAAGCTTTACACTCCACAACAACTCTTAGTTCTATAAAAAGCTCAAATTTGCCCAGCAATGGAATATTGCTCCCATGTTTGGGGCTTAGCTCCCAAATATACACTGCATTTGTTGGATTATAGTCAGAAGAGAGCTGTTCGCCTAATTGAAGACCCAGAACTCACCAGCAACCTTGATTCCTTAGAACATCGAAGAAGTCTGTTCTACGAGTATTTTCATGGCAAGTGTTTGATGAATGTAGCCTCCTCACATCCGTGTGAGGTTCAGCTCGTCACTTCTCATATAACCATTTTCAAGCAGTCTATAGAGAACCCAGGACTGTGTTTACCACCGAGTACAATTTACAGCGATTCAAGACCAACGTGAATCGCTTTTTTCGCAGACGCATCGCCCCTGTAACGCTATAGGGATTTCCCTGCAGCGCATATGCTATGCCCGTAAAAAAAACCAAAATCTAGTCCTACTCTTATTAAGCTGTTTGATATATTGGAAATTATAAAGCATTGAGTTCACATAATCACAAGAAAACACAAGATTTTAAATAAACCTTACCATTAATTCCCATGTTAACAATATTTTCAATAAAGACAAAGAAATATTCATACCTAGAACTCACAGTCCCATTTACTCTCATTGTGCCAAATGAAATAGTGGTTTAACGTTCTCGATAATAGATAGTCAGCTCAGCTGCCCCCTCCCTAGGTCATTGAAGTCATAAAAAATTATAACAATAAAGAAAAACAAAAAACGACGAAACCTTAATGCTGTACTAATAAACTAATTTTATTTCAGTTATTTTTTATAGATTAAAATTACTAAAAATATAATTTTTTTTTTCTCCACTAATGAAATTTTGAGTTTTAAGAAGCTGCCCCCGTCCAGACTTTTATCAAATTTTTTTAAAAGTTGGGCAATATTTCGTGAAAAGGGCTGAAATATGCTATCAAGAAAATTCGCAACACTGTCAAAACTTTACATTTAAAAAGAAATTTTTTCCAATAACAACTTCCATATCTTACTAAACATAACATTTTTCAAATCTTTTTGTTAATAAATTGGACAATTTTGAAATCATATAATCTGGAATTGGCTTAGAACGAAGTTATATTTTGATTTAAAATCGAAACGAAAATTGTTTTTAGTGATGTATCAGTATCCTGAGTTTGTCATTAAAAAAAAAACGGAGCAGATACTGTTAAAAAGAGAACTACTGAAAATAAATTTATTATTTTTACTTGATTATTCTACTTAAGGGGGTCACTACCGAGAAAAATGAAAAAAAAAATACGTTTTTCGTTTTTTTTTTCCATTTTTGCACAAAACAATCCAACCCCCACAATTATACGATGAGTATAAGTGCCTGAAATTTTTATATAAAGTAGTCAAGGTATGAGCCATCAGTCAGTATCGCCAAGATATGAGTCCCGCTCAGCCTTCGCCTAGCTTCGCACTACGCACCTTTCAATATACCACCCCATTCCACCCATTATGAAGTTATTATTATTTTCACTATTATTTATTATTATCCCACTTTTTATTAACAATGCTTAGGAATAATTATATAACACTATTTACTATATACAAATAAAAAACTTTATTTTTACAATAATATTTTGAAAAGTAATAATAAGATTTTATTATTTTGTTATACTTTTTTTTAACTAAAATGAACCCGCTTCATATGACGGGCCTTCTTTTTTTTCTAACTTCTTAAATTTTTCTTCTAAACTTTTTCTTGCTCTTGAAATTTTTTGCCTCTCGCATTTCGATGCTTGTTGTAAATCTTTCTCGGCTTTCACTATTCTCAGTTCATCTTCCTTCATCAGCCCAGCAATTGTAAATTTTCCAGGGTCAATGAAAAGTTTTTCAAGCAGCATAGTGCATCATATGCACCTAATTCTAGTGTGCTTTTCTCTACAAAAATATTTTTTGGGCATCTAACCCACAATGCATTATTATAGCTTTCGTTTGTGTTTTGTGTCTTACCGTGAACACATTTTTCTAACAGGGCTGGATTCGCCAGGTCCCTGAAGACAGGTTTCAAAATTTCCATTACTACTTTTGGTAGATGAAAATGCTTTGAGTGCTCATATAATTTTTTTTCTGCCTGGGCCTTGAGGAACTTACACCAGTCCAAGCTGCATAAATTGTGTGCCGGATTCTGGTCGTTTGAGCCGAGATGAAAAAATTCTGCCCATACTGCTTTTTTCATCTCAACCAAGCTGCCAACGTTTCTTCGTATGGCTAAGCCATAAAACTTTTGAATGTCGTTTATTGCCACATCAGTGAGTCTGCCCTTTCCTCCTATCGGCTTTCCATCTTGCAGTTTTTTTGGACATGTAGGAAGTTTTTAGCTTTCTGAGTCTAGATCCCATCCTTTTTTGTACATGTCCTATACATTCTAACTTCTGAACTAAGAGACTATCTCCGTAAGAGTTTTGTTCTACAACCTTCAAGAAACCCTTTGAGTCTCCATCACCTAAGTAGTGAGAATATCTCACATTGTATTTGTCCATTGACCTCAGGAAAATTTGCTCTGCACCAGCTGCTTTCATAGCCCCACTGGTACCACTATGATTGGCTATGCAATTTTCATTATGTGTATTCTGAAATTTTAGTGGACAACGACAGTGTTTGGAGAGTACCACAATATCCACTATTTTGCCTGTCAGTACTCGCAGCAGAGACCACGCCATTCAAAGAAGTATGGCCCCCTTTTTGCCAACTGCCATCTAGTGAGATGGCCAAATCCCTGTTGCCACTATTTGAAATACAGGCTTCCTCTACGGCAGCCACCATTATATCTTTTCCAACTACTTCAAGAGTTGAACGAATAACATTTTGGTGCAAAAAGTGATTGCTTTGTGGGGGAGGAATGTTCATCATACCACAAAGAAGTTTAGCTCCAGCAAATCCTTTACCAGTACACCTAAGTGCATAAGTAAATCTAATATTTATTGTATCTAATTTCACAGATTTACCTTCGAGTTCATAATCCAGTTTCTTGGAGTTCCTTAGTTTATTTAGGACTTGACAATTCTGACAAACAATCTTTATAGTGGATGCCCAAACCGTTTCTCAAACAAACACTTAGGGTGATTTCACCACCACATTTTTTGCAGTCCACTGTTGAGTTCAGTGCTTTACTCAGCTCTCCAACATCCACCGAATCATACGCATTGTTGCTCATGAATGACTCAAATTTATTTTGATTTCCTAGTTTTTTTTTTGAAGAAGAAGGTGTACGATTTTCACATGAGGTTGATGGTGTTGATTCAACAGATGGTAAGGACATGACCAATTTACGAGCAACAGAAATATGTGTCCCACTAAAAAAGTTTATTCCTTTTCTTGCTCTTGAAGCTAGTCTTTGGCTTAGTCATTTTTCTTCACAAAGCAATAATAAAAAACTATAATAAAATAACAATATAATAAAATTTAAAACGGCAATAGTAACAGAAAACAGGAAAAAAATTTGTAACTATGTAAATAAAAACAATCTCTCACGTAAAATATAACCAAACAAAACAAAACTAAAAAAAAAAAATTTGGAAAAAAACATATTTTGTTGTAAACAATCAGTGTTGCCAAACTTGTTTTTGCAAAAAAAAAGAAGACAAACACTCTAGACATAAATTAAAAAAAGTTGATTATAACAAAAAAAGCAGTCAAAACTACAACTTTTTAGTTTTTCGACTCTCCTGAAAAATTGACTTTTTTGTACATTTGCCCCATTATCTTCAAAACTATAAAAGTTATTGAGCTATTTTTTTTTTTTTAAATATCCATGGCAACACTGTCTACAGTTCGGACTAAGGAAATGTCAAACGAAAGAGCTGGTAATTTACCGCGTCAATTCAAACATACAAATAAAATTCATAAACTTTCAAAATTTCTAGAAAATGTAATTTAAATTATTTCTTTAAACCCTTAGTCCCATTAAATTATATAATAATAAATAATAAGTGTGCAAAGTTTCGTTGAAATAGGATGAACGGTTGCTGAGAAAATGGGTTTTACTTTTCAATGTAAATTGACCTCGGTAGTGACCCCCTTAATAAATAACAGCATCTAATCAAGTATATCTTGTGTAAAAGTCTTTAAGAATAATTTTTTTTTAACTTCAAAATTGTGGCGACCAATGGCTTCATGGTGTAGTACGTTGCTTACGGTGCAGAAGGTCGAGGGTTCAATCCGCAGGTCGATATACTTATTTATTAACTTATTTAAGTATATTTGGCCTGGCCACGTACATAGATAGTAGTTGTTAGCAGAAATGCAATAACGTCCGAGGCAGCACTACCGCGTTGTATTAATTTCTTTTCATATTCCTGGAGATAAAATTCACAGGCATTTCAGCCAGCTATTTGGAATTCGATACTTTTAAATTAGGTATATTGTGTTTAAAATGTTGGGCACACCGTTATGGGGAAACGACTTTGTGATACGTCTTGCAATAACCTAGACATAAGAAAGAATGCAGATAATCTAAACTAGTCATCTGGTTAAGTAACACAAATAAACCAATAAGCGCGTGTTAATAATAGGCTTGATGGTTTAGTGAGGTAAAAACTTACATAGTGAACCGATGCCCGTTGGTTCGATTCCGGCCATCGGCTGGGTGTTGTGCGTATTTAGAGGTAATAACGCCGTGGTAACATTACCACGTTGTCTTAAAACTGTCATTATATACAGATATATATTTCGACACCTTAGGCAACGTTGACAAATATTATGATATTCTCATCAGTATATCTCAATAGAAATATAGTAAAAACGGTAAAAATCTCACTCATACCGGGGAGGTACGATTAAAAAAAAAACAGCATATAAATTTATTGAAATCCTTGTTAAAAATTCAATCGTCGAACAACCTGAGCATTTTCTACTGCCTATACTTAAGTATTTCAAAAAAATTTTACTCCTTTTGTAGCTTTATTTTTCTCGTCCGTAACTAAAAATTCGCGTACATATTTTAGAACAAAAAACTATGAACATATATGGTAAAAACATGAGAAACATTTTTGGCTTACAAATAATTATGGGAATTCTGTTGAATGTTAAAAAAGTCACTTTTATTTTCATTAATAGAAAATTTACATGCCTATTGTCATCAAAAGCCGTTCTCGAATTAGCATTGAAAAATACACAAAACATGTAAACTTCAGACAAGATGTTGGGCACATTAAGAGAATGTGCAAGATTCTAACTCTTTATATTATGTTCTATTCGCAAACATTTATATACTGTATTACTGACTTTTGGTTTGTTTTCGTCTGGAATTTTAATATATTTCTTACGGGATGGAAAGTGACCATTTTCCGGTGGCGTAGCCAAGGTAGGTTACTATGGAAATAGCACAGAACTTCTCCCTAGGAACAGGACTTTTTTTTATTGAGGTAAGTTTTTGGAGTTATATTATGTGAACGGGTTATTTTTGTAAAAAGCTTTTAAGTTTCCATTGTCTGAAAGGTTTCTTTTTTATGAAAAGTCTACACCCCTTAGTCATTAATTTTTAATTTACTACATTGAACCTGACACTACTGCCATTTTTTTGTATAGGTACATACATTAAAAGTAAACAGATTCCAGGATAGAAAATATAAAATTTTCCTGAATTTTAACTTTACAGCCTTAAGTCTAATAATTTTATTATTATATTCTTTTTTATGCTAAACTACATATGAAATAATATTTAAACATCGGTGCAAATTTCAATAATGTCTGGAGCTTCGGATTGTTACTTATCCTAATCAATTATGTAATGTAAAACATTGTTTTTGTTATATCTGCTATCAATCCCACTACACCAAGGCGAGCCATAGGATATACTGTAACGTTATTATATCATGTCAAAGTACGTTACGGTTTAAACCGCAAGTAACCATCTTTGGAAGCAGAGTTTGTCGGTTGACATTTATAGTTAACATAATAATTAAAATTATTTTTAGATGTTTGGTAAACATTTTGTTTAGTATTGTGTATATGAGTAGAAAAGATTTACAAGTAAAAAAAAAAACCTTTTAATTGGAAACTGCTAGTTTCTATGCAGCTGCTATATATATATATATATATATATATATATATATATATATATATATATATATATATATATATATTATATATATATATATATATATATATATATATATATATATATATATATATATATATATATATATATATATATATATATATATAGGAATTGATGGCCTTATCAGAGTAGTGTAGTTAAATTTTGACTTAAAGGGTTAGTTTTGGGGGGTGAAATCGTAAGAGAAAAAAAAATAATTTACCAGGTCATCGAGTGGGGTGTCAAATGCAAGCTTGTGAAAACACGAGTTAAAAAATGTATATAACACGTAGGCTGAAAAAAGTTTTTGGTCTGACAAATAGATGTCGCCCTTTTCAAAAAATCCATATGATTTTTAGGAAGTATCAACCTTCAAACGATATGTGTCAAAATTTCATGACATTTTGATATTTTCAAAATAATGGAAAAAAAATCGAATTTCATGTGTTAATTAAACACTGTTTTTTGATGGGAAAAAAATACCGTTCGAGCAAAGCAATGGCTTGATAAGTGTTACGGGGACTCTGCCCTTAGAAAAATCACTTATCATTTACTGGTATGCTGAATTTAAACGCGGTCGTACAGATACAAATGATGCTGAATGCTCTAGACGGTGGTTACACCAAAAAACATAAAAAACTCCACAAAATTGTTTTAGATGAACGTAAAGTAAAATTGCGTGAGATAGCTGACACCCTAAAGATATCAAAAGAACGTATTAGTCATATTTTGCATGAACATTTGGGCATGAGAAAACTCTGTTCGAAATCAGTACCACGTTTGCTCACAGTGGACCAAAAACAACAAAGTGTCGATGATTCTAAGCGCTGTTTGGACCTGTTTAAGCTCAATAAGAAGGATTTTTTCATGCTATATGTGACAATGGATGAAACATAGATCCACCACTACACACCGGAATCAAAGCGGCAGTCAGCTGAGTCAACAGCAGCCGGTGAAAGCCGCCCGAAGCGACCAAAGACACAACAGTCGGCTGGAAAGATTTTGGCTTCTGTATTTTGGGATGCGCATGGAATAATTTTCATCGATTATGCTGAGAAGGGAAAAACCATCAATAACGAATATCATATAAAGTTATTGATTGCGTTTAAAGAATGAACCTCCCCCAGCGACCTTTATCTATTCGCACACCTCAAAAAAATGCTCGCTGGAAAGAAATTTAGCTTCAGTCAAGAAGTTTATCGCCGAAAACTGAGGCCTATTTTGAATGCAAAGACAAATCCTTGTACAAAAAAGGTATAGAAATGTTAAAAAAAAACGTTGGACTGATTGTATCGCTCTCGAAGAAGACTATATTGATGAATAAAGTCAAATTTTGCAAAAAAAAATGTGTTTTAGGTAGCTAGACCGAAAACTTTTTAGCCTACGTGTTAATGTATTACTTGCGCACACATTTCTTTGTATTATTTTTAAAAAAATTGCCAAAAATCTCTGTCCCCCACTTATCTCGAAAAGTACTAATCAAAAAAGAAATTCTGGAATATTCTCTACAGGGTGTAGATTGAACGAAAATTATTACGAGTATATTACCTTCAATAATTTATCTGGTATATATATAAAAAAAATTAAGGTCATCAGTTTTTCAA
Organism: Pachyrhynchus sulphureomaculatus; assembly: GCA_019049505.1. NCBI lineage: Eukaryota > Metazoa > Arthropoda > Insecta > Coleoptera > Curculionidae > Pachyrhynchus > Pachyrhynchus sulphureomaculatus. The sequence goes on along the minus strand of CM032449.1, from coordinate 103,363,272 downwards.
CAAAGATCGGTAGCAAACTTTGTTGAAAAGCATTCAACGAACGGAACACTAATCCGAACAAATCCGACTTGCTCTTGGCCGGAAAAATCTCATATGTATAATTTATAGAAAATTTCGCCTTACTAACTAATTTTACCCACATGTATTTTCCGTCTTAGTTTTTTTTTTAACGTTCATTAATTGGCCAATACATTAGTCACTTTTTTGAATACATTGCATAATTTTAAAGAAATTGTCTCATTATACAGCTTTTAATTTTATGTAAGCCACCTATTATCTGAAAATATTGTATATTGTGGTCAATAATTTCAGATTCCACAATTATCTTTACAAAAGAAAATTGAAAAATGAGTTTTTAAAATTATTCCTTCGTTTCATTCCTAGGAAAATTTCGTAACAAGTTTGAAGTCTTTGTAAATATATTGCAGCAGAAAGTTGGCATCCGAACATAAACAAACCCTGGCAGTTTTAATCTTTTTTCTTGTTTAAGAAGTGAGTCAAACACTTGTTCGGGAAGTATGAAAATATCTGAGAAAAATGTAACGAGCTTTTTTTACGAAGGTAGATTGATAAGTCTGGTAAATTTCTACGAAATGCCGGGAAATTTAGTTAAGCAGTATGACTGGTGGTAAACCTAATTCTTGTAACAAACTTCCAAACAGATGCAACACGCAGTTGTTTGTTGGCAGCTATCGTAAATGATCTGTAGTACACGTTTCGTAGACATAGATAAAGCCAAGTATCGTGAAGTGATTTTTACTTAAAAAAGTGTACTGCGGACCAGATAGAAACTGAACTGAAGCTCATGGGTAGTCTGCATCAACACTCAAGACCATTTATTACTGGGTAAATGAATTTAAACGTGACTGTACGAGCACAGTAGATGCCGCACGTTCAAGACACCCGATTGAGGTTTCTTCAAAAGAAATGGTCGATAAAAAATCATGATGTCGTGATGGAAAATCGTCATATTAAGCTTCGTGAGATTGCTGAGATAGTACGCGTCTCATATAAATGTGTACATAATATCCTGCATGAAGTTTTAAAAATGAAAAAGCTGAGTGTGCGATGGGTGCCGCGTTCATTAGCTCCACACCAAAAAACACAAAAAAAATCTTGCTCTTGCAGTGTAATCCGAAGGATTTCTGGTATCGTTTTGTGACTGTAAACGAAACGTGGATCCACCATTACTCCCCGGATGCAAAACTGGAGTCAGAACAATTGGTTGCTGAAAGTGAAAGTGCACCGAAAAAAGCGAAAGTTTTGTCGGCGGGAAAAGTGATGGCACCGGTTTTTTGGAACTCATTATCATGATTAACTATTTGAAAAAAAGGTTAAACCGTGGCTGGCTCTCATTACGTAAGGATATTAGACGATTTGCGTAGTAAGTTGAACTAGAACCGATCAAGATTAGCACGCAAAAAAGTGCTCCTTCACCAGGACAATGCACCTGCTCACACATCGGCCGTTGCAATGGCAAAAGTGCATGAGCTGAGTATCGAAATAGTTCCTCGCTCTATTCCCCAGATTTGACTCTAAGTGATTTTTCTTATTTCCTAATCTCAAAAAGTGGCTTGGGGAAAAAAGTTTTCGTCGAATGAAGAGGTTATCTGTCTGTAAACAAGTATTATACACAGTTCGGAACAGATTTTTTTCTCTGAGGCAATAAAAAAATTGGAATCTTGCATTGTTATTTACCTTGTTTTTTACAAGAATTTTCAATTCATCATCGTGCATCGTGCTCTAGATAGTGAGATACTTACTACTATGTTTTTATATTATTTTGGTTTAGATCAGGGGTCGGCAACCTTTTAACTAAGAGGTGCCAGTTTTCATCTATACAACATTTTGCGTGCCGACATAGGTATTTACTACAACTAAAATTAACAAAAATTAACTTAAATTAACTTAAAATATTGCTTTTAGAAAGTTAAATTACAAAAAAATTTTAACATTTAACAAATAATTTTATTATACTAGTCCTAGGACCTAGTGTGAACCCTGTGCTTGAAGTTCTTTAGAGAGTTTTCTTATATCCGGTTCAGGTCTGGTTATTTTCAGTGTCACACATGCTTCCGAGTTGTCTGTTGTCAGCCTGCTTCGATACGGGTTTTAAAATCACTCTCATATGGGAAAAAAGTTGTTCACAGATATAGGATGATCCGAAAGCTGTAAGCATATCAAACGCTACTTCCTTAGGACAAATAAATTTCTCTGGTAAACTCATCCAACAACTGAGTATCTCGTTTGAATGGTTCTGGCAGTCTAATACCCTTCTTAATTCTACAAATTTCGTGTTCCATAGCTTTTAAATTCAATGTATTGAAGATCAAAATCATTAATGTCCATCCATGAGAAAAGAGATATGTCAAAGCAACTGCTGGAAAAATCCATTAAATCTGGTTTGATTAAAAAGCGAACATAGGACCATGTTTATCAAAATCCTGACCCCTCTCGATAAACTCCTCTTTTAAATTAGTCATATATTTAAGAATTTCGTCTAGTAGTGCACCATCGTCGACATGGATATATAAGTTTTTAAATTTGGCAAATATTTATATGTGTTTGTAGTAATATCGCTGATAAATAAATCTATTTTTAATTTGAACGATTTCAGGATTCGTATAAATCCAGAACTGTTTTGCCTGAACCTTGTAACTTTAAGCTGAGTTCACTGAGATAGTTTTGTAATATCAGTAAGAAACATTAACATACAGATTCAGTTCTTATCTTCTAGTTCAGGATAAACATCCACTCTCTTGGTGAATTATGCAATGAAAATTCAAAACTGATCGACCCATGCGTTCAATAAGAAGGGAAACAAATCCTTTATGTCTCCCAATCAAAGCAGGAGCGCCATCTGTCGTTACGCAAAAATTTTTATTTAAATCAATGTTCCGCTTTTCAAAATGTTTAACAAATTCTGAAAAATATATCCTCTCCCCTTGTAGTTCCCTGCAATGGGAGCAGACAAATCAGCTCTTCATACACACTGCCATCATCGAAGTATCGCGCAACGATTGCCAGACGGGCAATGTCATTAATATCGACACTTTCATCCAGTGCTACACTAAATACAAAACTCCGTTTGATAGCGTCTCTCTGCTGTTTTTGGACATTTTGTGTCATTTCGGTAATTCGTCTCTCGATGGTCCGCGCTGATGCCGGTATATCCCTAATCCTGGCCAATATTGTATCCTTATTGGGCAAGTCGTCGAATAAAAATCTCGCCAGTACTCAAAAACGTTTGCTTCATAAATTCTCCGTCAGTGAACGGCCTACCCTTTTGTGCCAACGACTGTGCAATTTTGAAACTGCATTCAGTTACCTGATTTTTTCCTTGGAAAACTTTGCTAAAGAATATTGACTGTTTCTCGTATTGTTTACTTGCTCTTTGTATTGCCTCCCTTTTATCAGCGTTATCTTTAAATGACGATTCATGTTTTATCTGGAAATGTCATTGAATACTAGATGTCCGGAAAACTACGCTTTCCCGACATAGGACACAAATGGCCCGATCGTTTTGCTGTACAAAACCATAATCTGTTGTCTATGAAGTTTTGAAATGATCGAACGTCTACCTTCTGTTTCTTCGCGGATATAACTATTGACTGGAACGGATGTTCTAAATGATCCAAACGTGTAGCCGCTTGCTATATATAGAAAAATAATGTTTCCAGAAAATTCCAATAATTACGTTTATTAAATTTCTTAGAACAAAAGTTATTATCTATAACGCGCCCATTGCAATCAAAGGGCCGCCTAGAAGTTAAATCTAACAAAAAACTAAAGTTCGGCAATATAAAAAGAGTTGCGGCGCGCGTCGGAACGATTGAAGTCAAGTCAAACAAAAACCGCCTTATAGCGGCTCTTTTGATCTGAATTGAGGACGTTTATTTGTGTTTTTGCCTAGGCTTATATTTTGAGGCTTGCCGTCTTTAATACTTGCCGAAATTAAAGCCAAACCAATGCATTCAGTAAAATTATAAATTACAAAATATATATTTTGTAATTTTTGGTAATAATACCTAGTAACCTATATAATATATCGTTTTTGTTTGTATCGTTAAAGTAATACTGTCTTCGATTATTTACTTAATTTCGAAACATGTCACAGATTACAGAATTCATGTGTAAACTTTGAATAGGTACGCGTGCCATTCAAAATTGCTTGGCGTGTCAGAGATGGCACGCGCCCCATAGGTTGCCGACCCCTGGTTTAGATTATCAATAATAAGTAATAAACATTTTGATAAACCGGTCAGATGAGATTAGATTTTAACACCGTTTTCTATTCTACTACTAAACTACATATGATAAATTGATTTTGATGTCCGGCATTTTTCACAAAACTACTTTGGTGTTCCATAACGTACAATTGTAAACAATTGTAAAAAGTAAGTTACTGGTTTTCAACTCTCGGTTAACTTGTATCTAACAAGTCTAGTTAATCAATTAATAACTGGCATTTGATCCTTAGTAATCCCTGGAAAAGTACTATAGGTTTACAAGTTAAAATTATTTCAAAATGTCAGCAACATAAAAATAAAAAATATTTTGAAAGATGCCGAAAGGTCAAGGTCAATTATCAGTTTCGTTATAAATTTAGTAAAATCATTTACCAGGTGTACCAGTATGAAATGCGGATTTTAGACAACAGATAGTTCACCAATGCAATTTGTGCTATAAAGATTTGACCATTGACCATTTGACGCCATTTTGTTGTGTCATCAACAAGTGTCAGACGCGCACGAGTGATAAATTGGAAAAGTGTGTGCATAGTGTTGTGTTCTTGTGTTCAATATGTCGAAATTTATACCGAACAAAGAGCATTCGCGAACAGCATTAATTTTTTGTTTTCATTTGAAGAAAACTGCTGTTGAATCATACCGATTACTTCGAGAAGCTTATGGTGAACATGCTCTATCGCAAGATACGTGTGAACGATGGTTTCGGCGTTTCAAAAGTGGTGACTTCGATGTTGCAGACAAGGAACGTGGAAAACCGCCAAAAAAATATGACGATGTGGAATTGCAAGCATTGTTGGACGAAGATAATTCGCAAACACAAAAACAACTCGCCGAGCAATTGGGCGTTAGTCAACAAGCTGTTTCCAATCTGCTACGAGAGATGGGAAAGATTCAGAAGACCGGTAGATGGGTACCACATGAGTTGAATGACAGGCAAATGGAAAAAGCGCAAAAACACGTGTGACATTTTGCTCGCTCGGTACAAAAGGAAGTCATTTTTGCATCGTATAGTTACAGGGGATGAAAAGTGGATTTATTTTGAGAATCCGAAGCGCAAAAAATCATGGGTAGACCCAGGCGCACCATCCACATCGACCTCAAGACCGAATCGCTTTGGCAGAAAGACGATGCTCTGTGTTTGGTGGGACCAGATGGGCAGTGTGGTCTATTATGAGCTGTTAAAACCTGGGGAAACAGTTAATACTATACGTTACCAACAACAATTAATCAATTTGGACTGTTCGCTGCTTGAAAAAGGCCACCGAAAGAGGCAACACAAAGTCATTTTTCTTCATAACAGTGCTCCATCACATACGGCAAAACCAGTTCGCGACACGTTGGAAGCACCTCAGCTGGGAAGTTCTACCCCATGCGGCTTACTCACCAGACTTGGCTCCTTCCGATTACCACTTGTTTGCATCGATGGGTCACGCACTTGCTGAGCAGCGCTTTGATTCGTACAAAGATGTGAAAAAATGGCTCGATGAATGGTTCGCAGCAATAGGGGAAGATTTTTACTGGCGTGGTATTCACAAATTGCCCGAAAGATGGGAAAAATGTATAACAAGCGATGGAGCATACTTTGAATAAAGCACTTTTTATCATTCTTCCGAATTTAATATGTGGGTTTTTTTTTAGAAAAAAAAAATCCACATTTCATACTTGTACATCTGGTTTTAGAATGACATCTACTCAAATAAAACAATTTAGATTGAACATTGAACGCGTAATACCTCATCCAAATGATTGGGCTGTGCACTTACAACTAAAATGCACCTTCGTATAATATTCCACTGATTCGCTCTTCCTCTTCTTGAAGTGCCATATCCGATACGGACGTAGGCGACCCTCTAGCTTTTACTTGTGGTTGGTGTCTTTTTAAGTGCTTTCACAGAAAAAGTGGATCTACAGTTTAATGCTTGTTCCGAACGGCTGACGTGAGACGGCTTTACTAGGCGTGATACTACGGGTGGTTTGCCATTGCCTTCCCGAGGGAGATGACCATCACGTTGTAATTTTTTATTTTATTATTATTCTTTTTTTTTATTATTTCTCGACCCGACACACGAACTAAGCTCGCTGGCGTAGAAAGCACCTTAACCTCTACGCTATGGCTGCCTCGTTAGTAAAGTACAATAACACATCATTTTAAATAAATAGAAAATTCAACACCACAGATACAGTCTTTCAAAAATATTCGAAACAATCCTGATAAATCAAATTATTATCGTTTCACAGTCTGGTACATCGATTAGTCTCATTTCCACTAAATCAGCAAAAACTTTATTAAAGTACTATTAATAATAAAACAGATCACAAGAAACAACGACTACACTGAAAAAAATTATAGATACGAGGATGGATTGAAAAGTTCGCGGCTTCACCAAAAAAATAATTATAATATTTTTGTTATAGTACCCTCAATAAGTTCATACTTTCTTTGGTTGTCACAGTGTAAAATTTTGTTGCTGTAGAATTTGTGGTTTTTTACTCGTAGGTTAGAACGAGTTTAGTGAGACCAAGTGCAGCGTTTTTGGAAAAATGGAAAAAATTGAACAACGTGCGGTCATCCTATTTAAAACAACATTATGGAAATCTGCTCCGTCATATACCACTGTGAAAAAATGGGTTGCATAATTTAAACGTGGACGAGATAGCATCGAAGATGACTCTCGCTCCGGCCGGCCCACGACACCTACTACTGAAGAAAACATCGGCAAAGTGTGTAATCTCATATTGAAAGACCGTAGATTAACTATCAGGGAGATTGCAGACACTATAGATATCTCGCATGAACGAACACAAAACATCATTGCCAACAAACTCGGATTTTCTAAGGTTTCCGGTAGGTGGGTCCCCAGATTTCTTTCAGTTGAACAAAAACGAATTCGACTCACGATTTCTCACGACTGTATGAAGATGTTTGAGGCTGATACGCAAGATTTTCTTAACAGGTTTGTGACAATCGACGAAACCTGGGTTCACCACTATACTCCAGAGTCAAAACAATAATCCAAGCAGTGGAAAAAATCTGGTGAACCGACCCCAAAGAAAGCGAAGGCAATTCTGTTGGTTGAAAAAGTGATGGCGTCAGTTTTTTTGGGATGCTAAAGGTATCATTATGGTGAACTACCTTCCGAAAGGCGAAACAGTAAACTCGACTTACTATTGCACCTTTTTGCATTGTTTACGTCAAGAAATTAAAGAGAAACGCCCAGGATTACTGAGAAAGAAAGTTTTGTTCCATCAGGACAACGCTCGCGTTTACACGTCTGTTGAGTCTATGGCTCAAATTCGTGATTGTGGTTTCGCTGCCCCACCCAGCTTATTCCCCTTATATGGCAATTTCGGACTTTCATCTGTTTCCAAACCTAAAAAAAAAACACCTCGGTGCCCAGAAATTTTTCATCAAATGAAGAAGTCAAAGCTGCAGTTAACCAGTATTTTGAAGACCTTGTGGAATCTTTTTTTGAAACAGGTGTGGAAGCTTTGGAATGCAAGTGGGAAGAAGTGCATAGAGCTAGGTGGAGTTTACGTCGAAAAATAAAAATATTTTTGTATGTATTTTATTTTGTTTTCTTGACTAGGCCGCGAACTTTTCAGTCCGTCCTCGTAGTTGGAGAGCGCAAAAGAAGCTTTTACAAAAAGAATTTTATACCAATGCCAGGCAAAAAAGATAATAAAATATACAAATATATTACCTACCTAGTACCAGTCTATGTAATAGAATAAATAAATTCGGAGTCTGTAGTGTATGTTTAAGCAAGTATAACTTACGAAGATTATTGATTAATAATACGGAAAAAAACAAACCTTGTTAACAAATCGGGAATTTATAAAATTAGCTGCGGAGATTGTGACACAATATATATGACATGATACGCTTTACGTTATATATTCAAAGAACACAGAGGATCTGCAATAAACAGAGAAGAAAATTGCAGCATATTAACACATTGTATTAAATATAATCATTTGAATAATTTAAATAATGTAAAATTACTCCATAATGAAAATAAAGGCAAAAGTCTTGACTTAGAACAGCTGGAAATAAAAAATATTTCTAATATAGCCCAAAACGTACCACCAATGAACGAAAAAAATTCTTAAAACCCCAATAATTGATTCTTTCTTTAATTTATAACCTTTAGACATCTATTTTAAACATTTTACAGATTTTTTCGGCCGTTGGAGATGTTTTTTTCTAGTAATACAACTTTAGTATTGCATGTACTCTTGAGGAAGCGCTGTTTAGTCGAGATAGACGTATATATCCACATATTCTTGCATACAATACTGAAACATTAAAAAGCAAATTAGTTTAATTTTTACTTTTAAATAAAGATATTATTCTAAGGTAAATTGTTTGACTGCTGTCTACTCTTGTTTATCTAAAATAGTGAGCTACCTCGGAAAATAAGTAAAGTTAAAAGAAATTATGTAAACTATTTCCCAAGAATTACTTCATTACTCATTTATTTCCATTTTTGTTATATCTGTTTCAATCGTGGCTGAATTGTGTTGCAGGAATAGCACTGCAGCTATTTAATTCTGTTAAGCTCTCTAAATATACAACTGCTGTATTTTACTTTAGCATTTATATTCTATTATAACTGAATGATGTTTTCTTAGTGAATAAAAGTTTATTCAATATTAAAGGAAGAAAACAATTGTTACACATTTTAGGAATAAATTTGAATTACTGCTCTGTTAAGAAAATAAATCCCATACATTATATTTTAATGTGAGAAACTTTGAGGTCTTTATTGATGGATGTTGGTGACGTCTTACTTGAATTTAAAAATGGTATATAGGTAACTATTATTAAAGCTTTATACCGGGTGGCCCAAAATTACCGAAGGGGTTTGAATTCCTTATAACTTTTTTATTATAATTTTGTTTTTTATTTATTTTCAGTATTTTGTAAAGAAGACTTGGGGAATTTAAAATGGAACAGTACACAATTGAACAACGTGCCCAAATCGTTGAACTTTATTTCTCAAATCAACGGTCCATTGTTTTGACTTAGCGTGCATATCGTCGTTATTTTAAGGTGCGGGTTGGACCCTCAGTCAACAATAAACCGTCTGGTTGCAAATTTTCGACAACAAGGGGCAGTAAGGAACCTTCCTGGTGCCGGCAGACGACGAACGGTGCACACGAATGACAATATTGAACCGGTACAGGAGAGTATTCGGGAAGATGAGAGAAACATCAACCAGGAGACGTTCGACACAACTTGGCCTCTCATGAGGGTCGCTGCAGAGAATTTTGCATACAATAAGAATGTTTCCATACAAAATTCAGCTTGTCCAAGAATTGAAACCGACAAACTACCAGCAACGACTTGATTATGCAATTTATTTCCGGCAAAAAGCAGAAGAAAATCATGATTTTATTCATAATTTAATTATGAGCGACGAAGCCCATCTCCAATTAAATGGGTTCGTTAATAGGCAAAACTGCAGGATATGGGCTACGGAAAATCCAAGAGTAATTCAACAGCGACAATTACACCCACTTAAGTGTACTGTTTGGTGCGGTGTTTCGTCGGAAAGGATAATTGGTCCATATTTTTTTGAAAATGAACAGGGTGTCGCCGTTTCCATCACTGGTGTTCGATATCGGACAATATTGGAAAATTTTTTAAGGCCAGCCGTGGAAAACCATCCGCAAGTATGGTTCCAACAGGATGGAGCCACAGCGCACACTGCGAGGGACACGATGGCTCTTTTACACGACATCTTTAGTGAACGAATTATTTCGCGTACATGCGATTTTAATTGGCCTCCGCGTTCACCGGATTTAACCGCTCCAGACTTTTTCTTTGGGGTTATTTGCAAGGAAAAGTCTATATTAAAAAGCCTAGAACCATCCAGCAATTAAAAAACAATATACGCGACGAAATCAACAACATAACACCTGAAGTTTTGCGAAAGGTTATGGAAAATGTTTTGGAAAGAGCACGAATATGCGAAGCAGAAAATGGCCACCACTTGCGAGATATAATTTTTCATAATTAAATTAAAAATATTCTCCATTAATATACTGTATTTGAAAAAAAAAAATTATAATTATGTCTTAAATAAAAAGTTATAATGAACTCAAACCCCTTCGGTAATTTTGGGCCACCCTGTATAAGTATCTTTAGTTGCCTATTTTTATAATTTAAATTTTGTTAAGTTATCTTTCGCGGAAGATGATGGAGGTAGGTCTTGATTAACCGCGCATACGTAGTTAACAAAAATATTAGCATAGGAATATCCGGAAATAAAATTCAATAAAACTATTTGGCATGCATGCTGTTCCCATGTCCCAGGCAAAGTAAAGGTATTCCAATTTTTTTCTATTGGAATTATTTGTTCGAAATTATCTACTTCAGAATAGTTGTTATTGATATAATGATTTAACTTCTTTTTTGATTTCAAGAAGTATATTTGGTACATTTGATTAAGAAGCCCGTCAGATAATAGAACTAAAATCACTAATTTGTGACCAAATTCCAACTACAAAAACTAAAATGGTTAATTTTATTGATTTTCAGTACAGAAAAATTTGCAGGTATGTAAATAAGTTTAAAAGTATGCTTTAGTTCATAATTGATTTAATTAAGAAAAAAAGATAACAGAGTTAGGCTTTATATTTCACTGTTAAAACTAATATATAATCCGTTATTTCGTGCATTACATGTATACCACAAAAAAAAAATTGTCATTAACTCCATCGTAATCCTGTTAAACTCTCCTTTACTCTCCTGTCGTTAGAGCAGTAAATCAGGTAGCTAAACAAGTAAAAGAAAATGTTTTTACCAATAAGTTAGACTAAATATTTATTTACAGGAATAAGTTATTTCATTTGTTTCATCTTAATATCCCCTATGTCCATTTTAATTATGGCTGAATTTTATCACTAACAAACAAGAATGTAAATAAAATTTAACTATAACTGAAATATTCCCAATATAGATATGCATAAGTTGGATTAAGATCTAGTAAATATTAGCAAAACTAAAAAGCAGAGCCTGGGTCAGGTGGTAATCACATACGTTTTGTAATAAATAAGAAGTTATTGTTCACTGCTTTGATCTAAGCCTATATATCGATTTCAGTCGATAAATATATGAAAACTTAAGTTTAAGATATAATACACACAATTCATATGGTGCTAATATAGGCTGAATATTATTTTCATTCAGTCAGCTTTCTTGTATCAGATATTGATAATGCTGACCTGTCAGTAATAAAGTCTAAACCATGTTTTAAAAAATAGGAGAAACCTCAAATTGCTAAAATGAAGGAACATCTAAAAAAATGAACAAAGCATATTCTGAATAACATAACGATAATTTAGAGGTGAAATTAGAAAGAAAAGAAATGCCAAAAATTGCGAGTCAGGGATTAAATTGTAATCTGAATTAATTTGGAGAGAAGAAAAGGAGTAGAGATATTATTTAAAAACGTAACAAATAAAATAGATAAAAAAATTTAAAAATATCCGGAAACCCTGTGCGAATATTGTATTCGAATTATGAAGGTGTAAGGTATATGTAAGTAAGAGTTTTGAGAAGATCACCTAAAAGCAATGCCCTGTAAAATTAATTGATAGAAAGAGGCTTGTTATAAAAAATTGGAGGATCCAAAAAGACCAACATCAATCATCAAAAAAAAAATCGTAGTTATCTTAAAAATAATTAGGTAGATATAGTTAATGGTAAAATAAATGCAATAATCAATTTGCGATTGCAAAATGATTTTTAAAATATATTCTTTCATAAAAAGTATTGGATTCATGTTTTTACTTTTTATGTCTTAACCATCTAAACTTAAATATATTAAAGCATTATTTTATCTGTATGTTTGTTTATCTTCTCCTTATTATCATTTCTCTAAAACAGCAAGCTAAAAAGTGAAACCAGTAACGCAGAATGACTTATGATAACAAAACCATGCGATACATTTTCCAGCAATCGGTATATTCAATTATTTTAATCTTTGTATCTGCTAAGTCTGCTTCCTTGTGACTAGAATCGGTCGCAGAAACACTCAGCCATTTATACTAAAAAACTCTTTAAAGATGCAACAACACCTATTAATTTTCGGTGTATTATTCTAGAGAGATTTTTTCTTAGCAAAAAGAAATATTGGTTTCAGAAAAAACGTTTCTTAAACTAAAGATAGAAAATTGCTGGATATACCTAAAAGAGAGTTATAATAATAAAATTATTTCGTCTATTGCCCTTGCTATGATTTATTTCTTTTTTATATTACGAAATAAATACACGCAAACTAAAATAGGGAAAACAATTTCAGTAATAATACTATTTTGCCGCCAAATTGGGAGCGTGGGAAACAAGGCTTTTTTGTTTTGTTAATTTTCATGTGCTAAATAGGTTAGAAATTTCCAGTCACGTAAAGTTTTTAAGTTGTGCTGTGGAGAATAAAGGGCGTGTTTCGGTAGATAGTTCAGTCGTTTAATGCAAAGGTCGTTGAAATTCCTTGCATATCTTTAGATTTTACTAGCCAATGCTGCGGCTGTGCTTTGAAAAACAGTAGTGGTTGAAGTTCAAAATATCAGTAATTATTTTTCTGCCTAATAACTTATTAGCAAAATTTCTGTTACTGCATTTGTAATTTCGATTTTTGACCCCTGAATTCTACTTTAAAATCTACTTCTATCCCATTTTTTACTTTCTTTGCCAAAGGGAAGTATTGTATTCCATAGAAAAATCATTGTCCGAAATTTGTGCATTTCTTATTGACTCAGTATCTGTACATTACCAAAAAACATAATTTCCCGGCGTTCTGTCTGGCTGTTGTTCATTTTCTTCAAAATTTACCTGTTTTAGGGGGGGGTGACCTACTATTTTAAATAAAGAAGAGTAAAGAGTACTACAATAGAATAACGCGTTAATTTATGTCTTAATGATATGAGCTCAAAGAACATTTCGGTTATGCTCAATTTTCGGAAGATATGATGATGATATGGAAAATTTTCCACTAATTACTAGATTAATAATGCCTTGTTATGAAACAAAATTTTCAGATTTGCAAAAATAATCACTAACTTTGATTTTAACAACTGAAGTTAATGGTTAATTTTAACAGCATTTTCTATAAGAATTATTTCTATATATTTTAAGAGTGTTTTCTATAAACAAAGATTTTAAGAAAACTACCAAAATACACATTTTACTCTTGACACTTACTTTAAAATCCACAATTACTGAGTCATAAGAGTCATCACGATTTACTTAGTACATCCCTCACAAACACCCAAAGATAAAATACATACTGAATTTAACCGTCTTACACTAAATAAAAGATAACCTAATTCAAAGATTTCGATATTTAACATCATATATACACTATGGTGACCTGTTAATCGTAAGACAAAATTAAATATAAATGCTTAATTCATTAACCATTAATCCAAAAACACAAAATATATAATTCCAAAGAATAACAATATCTCTGGACAACTTATAGTGAACCATAAACAAATAGCCAGAGTACATACACTTATCTTGGTACAACAAACAAATGAAAAATGAGACCCCTCATCTCTCTAAATACCAGATCTATTGAAAACCAGACTGAGATGCTACGTGTTTCCGTTTCTCCGCACGAAGTCGAGGCCTGGACCCTGATGAAAGTTTTCTGTAAAAGGCTCGAAGCTTATGAAATGTGTGTATACCGACATGTCTTAAGCATTCCCTGGATAGACTACATCACTAATCAAACTGTCTAAGGAAGAATCGGCAAAGAAAGAGTTACCAACTACGATAAAAAACATGCAAACTGGTGTGCTTAGGACACATTATGCGAAATGGTCAGTGATATGGGTTATTGTAACTAATCCTTCAAGGAAAGAAAGATGAAAAAAGTGGTCCTGCATATCATAACTGAAGAACTTTCATAGTTGGTTCAATACAACTGCGGGTTTTTTTTTTTCGAGCTGCAGAGAAGATGCGAATTGCCATAATGGTCGCCTACATCCGGAACAAATAGGTATCACAAGAACAATATCCATCCTATATATATAGATATATATATATATATATATATATATATATATATATATATATATAATATATATATATATATATATATATATATATATATATACATATATATATATATATATATATATATATATATATATATATATATATATATATATATATATATATACATATATATATATATATATATATATATATATATATATATATATATATATATATATATATATATACAGAAGCGACCTCTCTTGCCAACGAGAAGAGGCTCTGGAGCCCCCAACTTTGATGTTATGTGGTTAAAAATAACGACTCAACCAACCACAAGGTTCATCTGTATCCTCTATCGACCACCAAGTGATGCTAACTTTAGAACACTTTTCGCTTCTCTTGCAGACACCATCGATCATTTACAAATTAACTATCCAAATGCCGAAATTGCCATCCTGGGCGACTTTAATGTCCACAACATCAACAGGCTTAAATATTCAAATACTACCGATGAACAAGGTCGTGAAGCCGAATCATTTTCAATCAGTTGTGGCTTGACTCAGCTTATTGATGAACCAACACGGATCCCTGATCGAGACGGAGAGTTCGCCAGTCTTCTTGATCTGTTTTTAACCACCAATCCAGAGATTTACACGGTCAGCGTAAATCCGCCGTTAGGTTCTTCCGACCATAGACTACTTTCGACATCGAGTATTCTACCAATCAGTGATAGAGAGGCGCCCAAACCGCGCAAGATTTGGCACTACAAATCTGCTAAATGGGAAGATCTCATGGAATATTTTCGAACTTTCCCTTGGTTGGACGTTTGTTTTCGATCCGACGACCCATCTAACTGCGCCAGGGAGGTTTCCGATGTTATTTTGGCCGGTATGGAGGCTTACATCCCTTTTTCGAAGAAATGCCCTTCCAACGGCAAGCCTTGGTTTGACCTAAAATGCAAAGAAGCTGTTGCTTCTAAACATCTTGCATACCGACAGTGGCGTGAAGATCCTAACACCATAAATCGTAACATCTTTGTTTGTGCCAGGAACAGATGCAAAGAAATTATCGACGAAACCAAGGAGGTACACAATCAACGGATTAGAAACAAACTTCTCGCTTGTCCCGGCAATTCCAGGTCCTTTTGGTCAGTCGCTAAGGCAGTTAGTCAAAATTTCACCAAATCCACCATACCACCACTCACACGGCCAGATAATTCTATTGCAACGACACCTGTTGAGAAAGCGAACTTGTTGGCTGAACTCTTTGCTTCACATTCTACTCTCGATTTCCAAGGAAAAAAACACCACCTACTATTCCCATAGTGCAGTCAAGGATGCCCGATATTGTCTTCAGACAGCGTATCATAAAACGTATTTTGATGAAGCTAGACACCAAAAAGGCTTCTGGCGCTGACGGAATACCTGCCATAGTTCTCAAGAACTGTGCAAGGAAACTAACACCAGTTTTCTGTAGACTTTTCAACCTATCCTACAGAAAGGGAATATTTCCTTCCTGCTGGAAATGTGCCACAGTTCAGCCGATACCTAAAAAAGGCAAGAAGACCTTGCCAAATAACTACCGACCAATCGCACTACTCTCAATAATATCGAAAGTCATGGAAAAGGCTATCAATCAGCATCTTCTAAACTATCTTGAAGGATTCAACATTATTAGTGATCACCAATATGGCTTTCGTAAAAATAGATCAACAGGAGATCTTCTGACTTATGTAACACATGTTTGGAACAACGCAATTGAACACTTTGGAGAATCTCGAGCGGTTGCTCTTGACATATCCAAGGCATTTGACCGTGTTTGGCACGATGGACTGTTGGCTAAGTTACGTTCTTATGGTATGTCTGAAAAGTTCTGTTTGTGGCTCTCATGTTTCCTCAGAGAGCGTTCTTTACGAGTGGCAGTCGACGGATTTCTTTCTAACACCTTCACTATCAACGCCGGTGTGCCCCAAAGTTCCATACTATCTCCTACTCTCTTCCTTATTTATATTAACGATCTGCTGGAAAAGACCGAGAATCCAATCTACAGCTTTGCAGATGACAGTACACTTATCTCTTCATTCACTTTGAATGCTCGGACATCGACTACTCAGACGAATATCCGCAGACAGCAGGAAGTCATTCGGCTTAACGAAGACCTGGAAGAAATTCTATCTTGAGGTGACAGTAACCAAGTGTAATTTAACGCTACAAAAACCCAGGCGGCAGTTTTTTCTAAAAAAGTTAACGTTGCAGAACCCGACATAGTTATGTCGGGGCACTCCATCCCTCTAACATCGTCACTCAATCTGTTAGGCGTTAATTTGGGAGCAAATATGTCCTGGCATGAACATGTTGCAGGCATAGCAAGGAGAGCTTCTCAAAAGTTGGGAATATTGTTTCGAACCAGAAAGCTTTACACTCCACAACAACTGTTAATTCTTTACAAAGCTCAAATTCGACCAACTATGGAATACTGCTCCCATGTTTGGAGCTCCGCTCCCAAACATACACTGCATTTGTTGGATTCTATCCAGAGAAGAGCTGTTCGTCTGATTGGACACCCGGAACTGACCGACGGCCTTGATTCGCTGGAACATCGAAGAACGGTTGGAGACTTGAGTCTATTCTACAAGTATTTTCATGGAAAGTGTTCGAAGGATGTGGCCCGCTTAATTCCTCCCAGAGCGGTGCATGTTAGGAGTACACGTCGCGCTAATACTTCACATTCGTATGAGGTTCAGCTTGTTACTCCTCGTACAACGCTTTTCAAGCAGTCTTTTATATGAGAGAACATCATACCTTTGGAATAGTTTGCCCAGGACTGTGTTTCCCAACGAGTACAATCTACAGCGATTCAAGAACAACGTGAATCGCTTTCTCCGCACACGTGTCGCTCCTGTAGCGCTTTAGGGATTTCCCTGTAGCACGTGTGCTAGACCCAAAAAAAAAAAAATAAATAAATAAATATATATATATATAATGTATATATATATTATATATATATATATATATATATATATATACATATATTTATATATATATATATATATATATATATATATATATATATATATATATATATATATATATATATATATATATATATATATATATATATATATATATATATATATATATATATATATATATATATATATATATATATATATATATATATATATATATATATATATATATATATATATATATATATATATATATATATATAGATATACCCTAATAATATTGAAACAACATAAAATATATCGGGTCCTACTCTATTCACTTGACGTGATTTTTTAGCAAAGTAGACAAAAATATAAGAGATCATAAACTTAACAATAATTGTTTTCATCCCACAATAGATAGGTCATTAATTTTCCCTAAAACAAGAATTTCATGTCAGCTAAGACACTATCGAAGATATCCTATCCAGATAACTCAATATAACCATCATTTTGTAACATCATTCGATGGTTGCAGCCACTGCTTTCTGGAGAGAGTTATACATAAGTATCTGGTAATAAGTTATTTTCTTTCACTAGATATATAACTGTTGTGAAGAAAAGGGATTAAGACGAAATTTAAAGACATAAGTGATAACTTATAAATGTTTAAGAAACAAAATAGTCAATTTTACCTCACAAAAATTGTTGCTTGTTATGAATATTCTCCAAATAATAACTGCTTTAGTAATACGAAATTCTAACCAGACAATTTCGTGTCTCAAAAGTTTTACAGCCTCAAATGGCTACAACGATAATCCCGTGACAAAATCTAACCAGAATGAAAGTGGACATGATGTATTGGAACAACCGATTCCTAAGACATACATTTTGGCAAATATAATTTGTCTATAATAAATGTCTTTTACTGAAAATAACATAAGACTGAAATTCGAAAACTGCAAGTGTATGACCTGTATTTAACTTTATCTAGATAAACTATAAACACACCCACCTCGTAAGTTGAAATAGAGATTATTTTATTATTATTTTAAAGGGCGCACACTATTCGACCAGTCTTTCCCACATTTGCATCAATACCTGGAGGTGTACTATATGCAGCTTATTTTCGAGAGTAATTGACAGTTTTCACGTCGTCTTTCGTTTATATTAAATGAGATAGTTATAAGATAACAAGCAGATGTTGCCTTAAAAAGACAACATATTAGAATGCTTGGTATCATTCCTATAGTTGAGCGATACTAACTAAAACTTCTTCGCAGAAATTGGATGATATGAGTTATATGATTCAAATTCTGTAAAGTCGGATGGTTAAAGATAAAAAGTATTTCGAAAAATTTGAAGATTTTTGGAGATTTTTAAATAAGTTTTTTCGGATATATTCATATTTTAGAAAATTAACCTCTCTTAATTCATGCGGCAACCCAGGTCTCACCTTTTTTGTCCCCTATTATAGTTATAATAGTAATTTACATATCTAGTTTGGAAAAAAGTTGTCGTAGAAGAAGGCCTAAAAATTTTATAATACTGCTGCAGCACTACCATTTTCCGGACATGATACAGACACATTTTTTATGGAATCCTATAAATTAATTTATAAAATAATAAATATATCAAGATTTGCAAGGCAAATCTAAAATAACTAGTTAAGTGCAAGTTGAACTTGCGCAATTAGTGTTCCGTACGTTGATTGCTTTTAATTTTTTTTTTTTTGTTAGGGAAGTATAAAATGATCAGTTCACAAAACACACCCCAAATGAGTTTTCAACAAAGTTTGTTTCCGATCTTCACTAAAAAACTGATGACCTTGTTTTTTTTATATACTATTATATATATTAAAGATAATGTACTAATAATTTTCGTTCAATCTACACCCCGTGGAGAATATTCCATATTCAAAATTTCTTGATCAGTACTTTTGGAGATAAAGGGGAGGCAGCGATTTTTCGCGCGAGAGAAAAGTGTGCGCAAGTATTACCATGTATTTTTGAACTCGTGTTTTTACAAGCTCATTTCATTCGATGACCTAGAAATTTTTTTTTTTCAATTCCGATTTCAACCCCAAAATTTAACTTTCAAAACTACACGGCTTTGATGAGGCCATCAATTCCTATATTAGTACCAAATTTCAACTTTCAAAGTCAAATTTCGGAAAAAATCGGGTGTGACAAACAGACGGACGGACGGACAGGCATCGAAGTGATCTTATAAGTGTTCCGTACGGAACACTAAATATAGGTCGCCTGCTCAGTTTCAACCTGGTAAAACCTACGTAAAAAAAATCTTTTTTGTACTAGCACGTCAAAGATTTCTTTTCTCGGATGAAAAGTGTATCAGAAAGTTAGCACATTTCACATAGTTTCTTTACCTGTACCCTAATGACATAATTAAAGACCCTAAATAAGACAACCGCATGTAAGTAAGATTAGTGGCATTGCACGGCTGCTGCGATAATTCTGTAATCTTCTTGAAGCGCAATATCCGATACGGATGTAGGCGACAGTCGCGACTTTGCCTATGATTGTTGCATTTTTTTAAGTGTTTCAACAGATAAAGGGGACTTACAGTTTAATGCTGGTTCCGAGCGGCCAAAGTGAGACTAGGCTACTAGGGATAGTTTACAATTGCCTTCCCGAGAGAGGCGACCGACACGTTGCAAATTTTTATTTTATTTTATTTTTATTCTTTTTAGTGTTCCGTACGGAACACTTATAAGATGACTTCGGTTTCTGTCTGTCCGTCTGTCACACCCGCTTTTCTCCGAAACTATTTGTTATAGAAAGTTGAAGTTTGGTAATAATATAGGAAATGATGGCCTCATCAGAGCCGTGTAGTTTTGAAAGTTAAATTTTGGCTTAAGAGGATAGTTTTGGGGGGTGAAATCGAAAGCGAAAAAAAAATTTTACTAGGTCATCGAGTGTGGTGTCAAATGAAAGCTTGTGAAAACAGGAGTGATATATATATATATATATATATATATATATATATATATATATATATATATATATATATATATATGTATATATATATATATGTAATGTAATACTTTCGCACAGTTTTCTTTGTATTATTTTTTAAAAATTGCTGCCCCCCCCCCTTATCTCGAAAACTACTGATCAAAAAATGTTGAAACAATTCTGGAATATTCTCCACGGGATGTAGACTGAACGAAAATTATCACGAGTGCATTACCTTTAATAATTTATCTGGTATATAAACAACTTGCCCTTGACCGGTTTTTCTTATTATTATTTCCCGCGCCGAAATACGAACTTGGGTTGCTGGTGAAGAAACCAGACACTTTAACCACTACGCTATGACCACCTCTAATTCTGTAATAGAATTTAGCAAATAAATAAATTAAATAGATTCCTGGACTATTTTGAACAATTTTATTATGAGAGAGCAAAAAATCTATTTCCATAGTCGGATGTAAGCCTCTCCAAGTTGTCTCCAATGAACTTTATTCTTTGCTTTTTGCATCCAATCGTGTCCTGCTAATCTTTTTATATCGTCCGCCCATCTTGTCTGTGGTCTACCTCTGCATCTTTTGTGTTCTCTAGGTTTTCAACTGAATGGCGTGTCCATCTGTTATCATTCATGTTTGCGATATACCCCGCCCAATTTCACCTTAATATACATTCTTTGTATTACATCTGTCACATTTGATCTTCTTCTAATCTCGATTTTAGCAATACGATCTTGGAGTCTAATATTTAGCATTCTCCTCTCCATTGCTCTTTGGGTTACCTGGAGTTTATTTATTTTACTTTTATTTAAGGCCCACGTTTCAGTGCCATATGCCATATACATATTGATCGAATACTCTGGCTTTTATTGCATTTGGGATGTCCAATTTAAATGTAGATTGTAACCTTCCGAACGCAGACCAAGCTAACGAGTATTAGCTTGGTCTGCGTCAGCCGTTAAATTATTTTTTGATATTTTGATTTTTTTGTCCTAAATATACGAATGTTTGTACTTTTCCTATTTTTTCACCTTCTATTAATAATTCTTGGCTGTTATCTTTACTTTCGTTTTTCAAATATTTGGTTTTGGTGGCTTTAGACCTATTTCTCGAGACTTGTTATTTAATTCCACCAGCATTTCTTGTAATCATTCCTTTGTGTTGGCGATCAAAGTGACATCATCTGCGAACCTTAAGTGATTTAATCATTCACCGTCCATTAGTATTCCTTTATTTTCCCACTTTAACGATTTAAAACGTCAACATGAACAGCTTTAGGAATATCGAGTCGTCTTGTCTAATTCCTCTTTTAATTTTGATTTTATTTGTTTTTCCTTCAAGCATTATTTGTGAAGTGGCATTTTTTTTATATGTCTTTAAGAAGAGTTATGTACCTTTCATGGACTCTACTGTTACTTAAGGCGTTAAGGACTGCCCATATCTCTACCGAACCAAATGCTTTTTCGTAGTCAACCATTGCTATCCACAAGATGACCTTGTGTTCATTTACTTTTTCCACTAGTAATCTAATTATTTGAAGATGGCCCAAAATGCTGTATGCCCGTCTAAATCCCGGTTGTTCACGTGGTTTATAACTGTCTTAGTTATCCGTTAATCTATATGTTATAATTCTAGTACAAGTATTTTGTATAGTATCGATAACAGGCTGATGGGTCTGTAATTATCCAATTTAAATTTGTTCCCATTTTAAAAAATAAGCATAATCAAAGCGTTTACCCAAGGTATTGGTATTTTACTTTCTATAAAGCACCTATTAAATAGAGCTTGAAGAGATTGTATTATCGATGCCCCTCCATACCTTATCATTTCTATAATTATTTCATCGTCCCCTTGTGCTTTGTTGTTGTGCATATGTTGTAAGGCGTTCATTATTTCATCATTGTTACATCGGGAATCTCTTCAGATCCCACATTTCTTACTATCACTCTATTTCCTTCTTCTTTCCTGGGTGGTGGCGATATTTTCGTGTTATATATTACTTATACTTGCTAAGTAAAAACAACGCCAGGAACGGAAGTCAGATTAGATAACATATTGAAGTTGCCTGGAAAATAGTATCATATTAAAATATATTTGCTATAATGTTTATCTCTCTGCAGTTTAGATAGTTATGAAAAACTAGTTGAGACCGCCGCACAAATTGAGTCATATGCGTGATATCTTCTATCGATCGAAGAAAGATAAAAAATGTTTCGGAAAATGTTTAGATGGCTTTTTAATGATTTTTTTTTTCTCTTAGCATAAATGCATGCGGCAATTCAGGGCTCATTTTTCTGTCCCCTATTCCAATTATAATAGTTATTTACGTGTCAGATTTGAAAACATGACGTTGAAGGCGAAGCACTAAAATGTTAAGAGCCCTCCTAAAGTTTTCCAACATGACATGTACGCAATTTTGGTTTAAATTACTTAAACAAAACCGGTGAAGTGCAAGTTGGACTTGCGCAATTGGTATTCTGTACCGTGATTACCTTTAAAATAAAAATTACCTACCTAGCCAATAAATGAATCTCAATCTAGAATCCAGAAGTAAGTTTAAAACAAATATTTACTACCTAATTATTATTTAATTATAAGCAAAAAAAAAAAATTATCTTGTCTTCGGTACCTATCCGTTGGTCACCAGTCATCATGATATTACTGATTGTACTCTGAAAATGATATTTCGTAGCGCTTAGTCCCGGTTGAATTGCCAACTTTCCAAACCTTCACCCTTCTGTCATGCCACAGTTTTTTTTTATACCAGAAAAATTATCAAACGTAATGCAATCGTGACAATTTTCGTTCAATCAACATTTTATTTAAACTGTTCCTGAATTTTTTGATCAGTACTTTTCAAGATAGGGTGGCGGGACAGAGATTTTTGGCAATTTTTTAAAAATAATGCAAAGAAAAGTGTGCCCAAGTATTACATCATATATATTTTTGAACTGGTGTTTTCACGAGCTTTCATTTGACACCTCACTCGATGACTTGGTAAAATAAAAGTTTCACTTCCGATTTCACTCCTCAAAACTAAACCTCTAAGTCAAAATTTAACTTTCAAAACCACACAGCTCTGATTGGGCCATCAATTCCTGTATTTGTGCCAAATTTCAACTTTCTTATGTCAAATAATTTCGGAGAAAATCGAGTGTGACAAAGAGACGGACACCGAAGTGATCTCATAAGTGTTCCGTACGGAACACCAAAAATAATAAATAATTAATTATTAATTTTGTACAGGAAATTTCCGCAGATTAAAAAAGCTTGTAGGTATAATTCTTCTGGATTTTTTCTATTTGGATTGAATAAGTGATGCTGACGTTTCGCAGATTATCCTGCCGGCTTCTTCAAAATTTGTTCCGAAAAGTGACTTTTTCGGAATGTAGCACAAAACAGTTCTTGTGCTAGATTCGATCTACGAAACGTCAGCTTTATTTAATCGACACAGGTGAAATCCAGAACAATTATATTTATAATTATTTATTTATCATAATTTGCTGGACAGAACAAAAATTCGTCTTGTGTCCAGTTGCTGCTGATAAAAATGAACTTAACATTTTATTTTTTGCACTAGACAGTTAGGTAAAGATTATTTTCTGGATAAAAAAATTATTAGAAGTTAATGCATTTTATATTAATTTCTTATCGGTAGATTTATAACACACAACCATATTCAACAGGACAGTTAAATTGTGTAATATTCTACGGTTACGGTAATAATCCTGTGATAAAATCAAATAAATAAGTGAACAAATTCGTGGGAAATATTCTGAACAAGTTTAATAGTCCTTTTACACGGTCATATCAGTTCTCAGTTCCGTCCCAGTTTCAGTTTTCGTTTCATTTCAGTTCGGAAGGAGGTTTGTTTTTACACCATCCGTTCAGTTCTCAGTCCGAGTTATCTTTCAAAGTGTTATGTGTGTTTCGCGTTCAAACACATGTCGTCATTCTGTCCCAAAGTGTACATGTGTAAAATAGCTCATGTATGAAGACTGTCTCACTGCAGTAGCCTTCGCTGTGGCGTTGAAGAAACGATGGAAGAAAAAAAACCCATACCGTCAGGTGTCTGTCTCCGTTTAAGTTCTGTTTTCAGTTTTTCCTTTTTACACATAGGAAAAACGGATAGTTCGACTGAAACTGAAACTGAACTGAGGACTGATATCACCGTGTAAAAGGACCATAATATAAATTCGATTTTTTTACGGATTTTTATTCTTTATACTTCTAAAAAATACTCAGAAATTTTTTTTATTAAAATTCCATTTCATTACAAAGTTATAGCATTAAATGTGACCTGGCGTTGGATTGGGATCGCTATCCATCTCAATCCACTATCTGCAATATTACTCAGTCAATTTTTAATATTTTTAAAAAATTTTTTTAAGTCTTAATAATTTTTTTTTTTTAATTTTTCTAATAGACAATTTTTTATAAATAATTAAACACAAATTTTTCAGTCAAAAATTGTTTACTAGAGTTTGAAACACCGTAATTTTTTTTATTTTTGAGAAGAAAAACCCCTTCGACAATTTTTAACTACCACATTAATTTACAAGTTTAATTTTTATTTTTGAAGATTGGATTATTTTTTGTAAAGTTATCCTGCAGACAAGGTGGCGCCATGGTTTTCATCAATGCCATCAGTCCATTTAACCTGATCAAAAATAAACATTTAAAACATATTTAAAAAAAAAAATTCTTATAACTTAAAGTACAATGAAAATATATAATCGCCATTCTTTAGTATTATTCACTTAATAACGTTGAAAATATATATATATATATATATATATATATATATATATATATATATATATATATATATATACTTTTGTAGCGCCCAAGTTTTTGACAACTTACTTATTTTATTTTTGTTGTAGGTTTTATACGATTTATTCGAATTATTGACCCTGTAGTCTGTACTGAATATAATATTACTCAGTCTTTTACACACTGAATTTAACTTTACCTTTCAAAAGTTTGCCCGCTATTTCTCTACAGAAGCTTAACTTCTTCTTTGAAAACTATACTTCAAGTTGAAGTTTTAAATAATGTTTCAAAGGTTTTAGTAAACTTAAAACTGGCAAGCAATTGTTACTAAGTTCAAGCTTTTAGATGAATTTATTTTTTCTGGAGTAAAAAATTATAATTAACTTACTGAGATTTTATTTTTCGAGGTTGTTAAGTTGTATTTATTGGTTAAGAAGAATCTATCTAAAATTAAATTCATTTAATATATGCTCAGAGATCCGAAAAAGTATGGTATCTCAATAAATCCAAAATACAGTATTTTTAAAAAAAAATGCTCGATTCAATCAGTTTAACTTTATTTAATAATTATTTATTTACACCTCATTCTAATAAATAATCTTCATTTTTTTAGTGTAACACCCCATATATATTTTTTTTTATGGGTCTGGCACACGTGCTGCAGGGAAGTCCCTAAAGCGCTCCAGGAGCGGCACGAGTGCGGAAAAAGCGGTTCACGTTGTTCTTGAATCGCTGTATCTCCATATATAAATTTTTAGTGTTCCGTATGGAACATTTATAAGATCACTTCGGTGTCCGTCCGTCCGTCTATCACACCCGATTTTCTCCGAAACTATTTAACATAGAAATTTGGTACTAATATAGGAATTGATGGCCTCATCAGAGCCGTGTAGTTTTGAAAGTTAAATTTTGAGTTAAGGGGTTAATTTTCGGGGATGAAATCGAAAGTGAAAAAAAAAAACTTTTTTACTAGGTCATCGAATGGGGTGTCAAATGAAAGCTTGTAAAAACACGAGTTTAAAAATATATATAATGTAATATTTCTACACACTTTTCTTTGTATTATTTTTTAAAAATCGCAAAAATCGCTGTCCCCCTCCTTATCTTAAAAAGTACTGATCAAAAAATTTTGAAAAAATTCTGGAATATTCTCCACGGCGTGTAGATTGAACGAAAATTATCACTAGTGTATTACCTTTAATAATTTATCTGGTATAAAAAAAAAATTTCAAGGTCATCAGTTTTCAGTAAAAATCGTAAACAATCTTTGTTGAAAACTTTTTGGGGTTTGTTTTGTGAAGTCATTGATCATTTTATACCTCCGTAACAAAATTTTTTATTTTAAAAGCAATCAATGTACGGGGCACTAATTGCGCCAGTTCAACTTGCACTTGACCGATTATTTCAACAATTCAATAATATACGTTTAAATGATTCTCCTTAAACTTATGGAAACTATACTATAAAGATATGAAGGAGTCAGTATGCCTAAAATACGTAAATTATTTTCTTAGATAAAATACGTTCTACTAGAAGTGTTTAATTGTATAACCAGAAATTATCATCACACCTTATATATGTTATAGTGTTAAATAAAAAAAATAAGTTAAAAATATTATAGACACCCTTTTTTTACAAAGATAAGTTGTATTATTAAAATAAGGGATTGTATATCCCCATGATGAACACTTCTAATCACCGAAATTTATTTTCCTTCTTTAGGGAAATTGTACGTTCATTCTACAAATGTTTAATAATGAAACAATACCAATCACGTGTAAAATAACGGTAAATTCAATATTTAATTACATACATTGTTTTGTGATTCTCATATGAATGGTATTGAAAATAGAAAAAAATATTTTCACTTATATTACAAACATTTCCTCGCAACTATCGCCAAACGTCAAAAGAAAAAAATATATGCAGATACTGTTCAATTTGAATTTATAAAAATTGACCCAGGTAATGATTTTTTGTACCATCCTATACCACGCAGAGATTTTACGGAGTTTTGGTCACCACTGAAATTGAGAAATCGTGGTTCTTGGTATTAAGCCGTGTCAAATTGATTTTTTCGCCTACGACTATAAAGAACAACTTCAGAGATCATCACTCTTCAAGATTATTATACTAAATTCACGTTTTCATGCAATCATAGACGCAACATTGGAGAGTTCTAATTTGACACATATTTCGACATTCTAATTTAAAGTTATTACTGATGCAACTTGATCCTCTGACTAATTTATGACTTGACTTATATCTTCTCAAAACCTCAATCCTCCTATTTAAACTACTGAGATAACTACTATTCGTCCAATACTAAAGAAAAAAATTAGCTTAGTTTAATCAAATATTAATATTTTACATAGTTACCTAAAATTATTTAAATTGAAAGAAAAAAAATCGGAAATAAATTCCCTAAAATTCCAAATATTAAATTTATTAAAGAAAACATGATGATAAACAATTTTCAGCAAGCCATCACGAGAGGTCTAGCCGTAAGATCGCGTGGTCCCAATGAAATTTTTGGATTAGAGGGTCAGGACTACATCCTATCAAATTTTCAGCCAGCATGGCCGACAATCCAAATCTCATAAGAGAGATCGTATATTGGGGCACACATTTACAAAAAAAGAATTTTTTTTGGAATAAATTGTTAGAATGGGCTCAGAATTAATATGCTCTAAATTAGTGCGTGTCTCATGTACCAAACCCAATTTACAACACGCCAGAGTTTCCCTAGATCACTTCCACATGTATTTATGAATATAAATGTGACATTGGTTGTATTCCATCTTTTTTTTATGTAAAAAAATCCAGCTATTTTTTCGAAGAAAGAAAGATACAATTTTTTTTAGTAAGCAGAAAACTCACTTACTCGTATTTTGCCGTTTTATAGAAATTTTATTATTATTATGGTAAATTCTTTACATTTAATATATATATATTTTTTTTGTTTTAGGACCCAAAATGCTGAAAAAACATTATAAGATATATTCTCCTATGTTAAACTGGTAAGTTATTTTTTAAGTTTTATTTTATTAATGTAAATTGGTTTTTATGGTCGTATTATTTGACGTCCAGGTGGTGGGGTTGCTTGCTGTATTCAACATTTTTTTTTCTCTAGGACAAAAAATAACATTTTTAAGGCGCTTCTTTGATTAGCAGATCTTCTGGTAAATTCTACATTCTATATGTTACATCGTGTTCGTGCCGCCTTTGTGCTTGCTGTTTACACAGGAATGCTTCTGCTAGCTTATCTGCCGACTATTTTGGTTCCATAAAATTTATATTGAGTTGCGTAGTTTAATGGGAAATAATAACATAATTTTGTAGTCTATAGTAAAACACTTTACCAATGTAGAATAACAAAGGGTGGCGCCCAAGAAAAATTACCGTAGTAGCGAAGAAGCGACAACCCAGTAATAGCTCCCTAATTATTCGGCATATATGACACGCTATAGTGTATAATATAATATGTAAGTATATATCCAAAAAGTTACTACATTCTTAAGGGGGAACGACCGTTTTTTATGAATTATTTATTGAGAGAAACTATATTATTTTATACAAAAATAAAAAAGTACATAAAAAAGAACAACTTTTTGGCTTCAAAATGGCGGAGCAGCAGCTGTTTAAAGTTGACTCCTTGACATTTCGACGTGCAGTGCCGAAGTCGCTATAGTACATTAAAAAACAATTTAAAAAAATTCATTATAGGTTGATTATACGCTTTGAATGAATTTAAATTTAGAAAAAAAAAAATCAGAAAATGCAAATTTTGAAAAAATTAACCCTTTTTTTTTTAAAACACTTTTAAAAAATAATGTTTTATAATTAACTTTTTATAATTTTTGTACATTCATTCCATGGTCAATAGGATAATGAATATCTATATAAAATTTCAAGTGCATCGGTGAATTACTTTTTGAGCTACATTGCACGACATGCGAAATTTTACGTTTTGAGAAAAGCGCGTTTAAAGTTTTTGGTAAAGCCTCCGTCGGTTTCAATTTCTTAGCAGATGCACTTGGTCCAATTTCTTCTTCTTGCTGCAGTATATTGCGTATCCTTGGACTTACACCTGAGTAATGCCGACGGCAAGGGCGACTTGGACGATAATTGGCTTCTTTTTAACCAATTTTTCGAGTCAACATTATAAACAAATGAAAAGCCCAAAACATGAAGCCACAGAATCGGTCAGAGACGGTATCTTTCATGACACACTGACATTTAGAGTTCGAATTTCGATTTAAAACTTGGTGAGGACATTCTTCAGATGTTAAACTAACTTTTTATGAAAAAAAAATCGTCAATTTTTTTTTTTACACAGGCCTCTCCCCTTAAGAATATTTATTCAAAAAATGATCTTTATGGAACTAATCTTTGCACAGCGCAACCATAAAACGTAGTGTCTGTCATAATAAATTTTATAAACATTTATTTGTTACTTTTAAATGATACAGATAGATACATGTTTATTGACTACTACTTTCACGAATTTTGTAGCACGTACAGTTTTACAGAATAATATATATTAACAAATATTTTATAAAATAATGTATATATATATATATATATATATATATATATATATATATATATATATATATATACACGTAGGCTGAAAAGTTTTTGGTGTAGCTACTTAAAACGCATTTTTTTTTGCAAAATTCGACTTTATTCATCAATATACAGAGTCTCCTTCAAGAGCGATACAATCAGTCGAACATTTCTATACATTTCTTGTAAAAGGATTTGTCTTTGCCTTCAAAATAGGCCTCAGTTTCGGCGAAAACTTCTTCACTGGAGCCAAATTTCTTGGTTTGTGAATAAATAATAGTCGCTGGGGGCCAAATCTGGAGAATACGGTGGATGAGGAAGCAATTCGAACTTCAATTTTGCCGTCGTAATTATTGACTTGTGACATAGTGCATTGTCTTGATGAAAGAGCGCTTTTTTCTTGTTCATTTGGGGCCGTTTTTTTTTGCGATTTCTGCCTTGAAACGCACCAATAACTTTATATAATATTTGCTATTTATGGTTTTTCCCTTCTCAGCATAGTCGATGAATAACGTTCCATGCGCATCCCAAAATACAGAGGCCAAAACCTTCCCAGCCGACTGTTGTGTCTTTGGTCGCTTCGGGCGACTGCAGATTTGATTCTGGTGTGTAATGGTGGATCCATGTTTCATCCATTGTCACATATCGCATGAAAAACTCCTTTTTACTGCGCTTAAATAGGTCCAAACAGCACTCAGAATCATAAACACGTTGTTGTTTTTGGTCCACTGTGAGCAAACGCGGTACCCATTTCGAACAGAGCTTTCTCATGCCCAAATATTCATGCAAAATATGACCAACACGTTCTTTTGATATCTTTAGGATGTCAGCTATCTCACGCAATTTCACTTTACGGCCATCCAAAACAGTTTTGTGGATTTTTTGGATGTTTTCAGGTGTAGTAACCTCATTTGGGCGTCCAGAGCGTTCAGCATCATTAGTATCTGTACGACCGCGTTTAAATCCAGCAAACCAGTAAATGATGAGTGATTTTCCAGGGGCAGAGTCCCCGTAACACTTGTCAAACCATTGCTTTGCTTGAACGGTATTTTTTTCCCGTCAAAAAACAGTCTTTATTCAACACTCTAAATTCGATTTTTTCCATTGTTTTGAAAAATATCATAAGTAGCGTCACTAAAACCACTGTAACTTGTAAACTAATCGTCGAAAGGTCATGAAACTTTGACACGTATCGTTTAAAGGTTGGTATTCCCTAAAAACCATATGTATTTTTTGAAAAGGGCGACATCTATGTCTCAGACCAAAAACTTTTCAGCCTACTTGTTATATATCTCCATATATATATATATATATATATATATATATATATATATATATATATATATATATATATATATATATATATATATATATATTATTAATAACAAATAATTTTAAAATCTGAACATGTAGATTAAATTATACCAGTGGGGTAACTGGTTAGTCGTACTAACTCGCAGTACTGGAGGAGCATAGGGAGCTAAAACATACTCATCAATTGAATCATAGCTTCTGCATCCAGCATAATGGTGCGTTCCATATTTATACCTGTGAATAAAAATTTTTTATGAACATTGAATAAATAATTCTAATATTTTCCCAAAAATCCTGATATGATAACTAGAAACAATCGCATTTATTAAACTTCAGAAAATAATACAAAAAAACCAAATTGACATATAATTTTCTTTTAACTCTAAAAAAATATGTAAATAAATAAAATAAAGTAACATGTATATACTTAGGAAGTGCCTCTCTACACGAGGAAAACCAGCCCAAAGTAAAATAAAGCAGAATAATAGGAGAAAAGGTTATAACATAATGGTTTAAAATAATGGCAACCCATTATACATTCGGCATGTATATTTGCACTTTTTCGGATATTAATTATTAAAACCCAAAAAATTATAAATAAATAGTACACAATTATTATGTTTTAAATAAAAACTAAAACCTTATAGGATCTAACATACACAACAAGTAATTCAGAAATTAACAGTTCTTTGTTGAACCTGTCTATTAATAAGAACATGTACAAATTATTTTGACTACCCAATATGACCAAAATTAAAAATAGAAACTGGAAATAACTATTTTTTTTAAACTCATTAAAAGAGGCTAGTAGATAAAACTCTTCTAGTTTTCTTCTGTGTCGACTGACAAAGTAGTGCTGACATTTCGCCGATCATTCTGCCGGCTTCTTCAGAGTTTCTCCCGAGAACTGACTTCCTCAAAATCTAGCACGAAACTGAGGGTAGTACGTCTTCGTGACATTTCCTTTTCGGCACTTTCGGAACACCAGATTCTCACTGACCAATCAACGATCCTTGCAACAAATTTCTTTTTCTAGCCTAAGACAATCCTGGAGTCCATCGAAATATCTAAACATCCCAACAACCTTAACCATGACAATGGTCTTTACCTCACATCAATCTGTAAACAAATCATCCATGAAGCCCCACCCATCCCCACCCCAGTCGACTAATACAAAAAGGCGTGTGCAAGCTGAATTAACTCAGTTTCATGCTAGATTCCGAAGAAGTCAGTTCTCGGAACAACCGTAAAAAATCGGAGATGGGACAGTAGATAGCTATTAAACATCTCCCCTATTTTTTTTCTTCATTCCTAGCCCTTATCCATGCACTAGGTCATTCTAAAATTGTCCTTTACCACACACTCTCGCTAAGTTCTCTATACTGATAATTTCATCTAAAAGTTTCTCTTCATTTTAATTATCGTTTATTGAAAATTTTTTCAAACTGAACACTTTTAAGCTGTTTTTGCAATATAAAGTAGATAATGCTAGCCAAAAAATAATTTAGAAGATTTATTTTTAAAAATAGAAAGACTTTTTAAAGAAGACCGATTTAATTTTAAAATTTC
>CM032449.1:103128933-103325749 GCA_019049505.1 Pachyrhynchus sulphureomaculatus | reverse complement strand
ACTTAAACTTCCATAATGGCGTCTCTGGCTAGCCAATAGATGTAGGTACTAAGTGCACATTACGGAAACGGTGACCGCAACTCTGCAGCGGCGATATGGTCTAAACGCTACTTACTTAAAAAATGCATCTTGTACATATTGTCAATAAAATGTGCCGAATTAAAATTCTAAAACCTCTTTATTGTTACGAAGTTATGTAGTATAAAGGTTGGCTAATATAGCATGCAAATCATAAAAGGTACCGAGACGGTTAAATTTCTTTACAACTGCTAAATAACAATATTTGGTACCAGAAAGTGGAAGGAAAAGGCTAACTCTACGGAGAGAATCTAAAAATATTGGTGCTATTGGCAATGTTGATCCGTTTCTTGAAGTGAAAAACCACTTACACTTTCTTATTTTAAACATATCATACTAATTTTTTAGAAGAATAGAATCGCTCTTAATATAGTCTCAACATTTCAGTTCTTATTTTTTATCTGTCTTTCTAATAGAGCGACCATACTTTGTTCGAAGAATACACAAATACGATCTATTGATCCCAGAACTGTGTTAAATATTTTCACACAAATTTAAAATTATAAAAAACTACCGTATACCAAATGTTCGAGGAAAGAATTCTTTTATTTTATTTTTATATAAATTTGCATATAAATTATTATATAAATTATATAAAGCTCTGTCAAATAAAGGTGAGAAACATACAGTGTGTCCCATTAAAACAATTAGTGTGGAACTTTGGGGGAAGAGGTTAATATCAAGGCACAACAACAATGTGGTAAATTACTGAGAATCTTCCATATGTTTTTAATGAAACGAAACCTTGTTGGGTTATTGTAGGCGATTGCCTACTTTGATCAGGGAAGTAGAGTATTTTATTTTATATCAATATTTGACTAATAATAAAGCTTAATTTCAAAATATTTAATAAATTCATAATGAGATCAAGAAGAAAATCGTAATTCTTCATGCTGTGTTGCTACCAGTGCTTTAAATTGGTTAGATATAACTAATTACGGCCCACAGTCGGATCCCGTTGAAATAATGGTTTCATTTTTTTGTTACTTATCTATTTTTGATTAATAAACAATTTCCACTGATTTTTTAAAATTTATACAATAAAATTTGTTGTCGCACCATGTGAATTACGTTTGTTACTTTCAGCTTTTGCAAACTTGGTTACATGTATAAAAGAGGGCAGCGCCAAAACAATGGGACATTTTATCTATAGGGTGACATTAGGATGTTTAAAGCATACCCTATTTTACTGCAGCTAATTGGATTGAGAATTTCACCAAATTCAAAAATAACTAACATATATAATATATATATATATATATATATATATATTATATAATATATATATATATAATATATATATATATATATATATATTCGACTATCCTTTCGTTTCCCCTACCTGTCTAGTAATTGTATGTTGATATATACTAGCATTCAAATTGTGAAAAGTTCAAGGTACTAATGCCACTAATATACATATATATATATATATATATATATATATACTAT
This sequence comes from Pachyrhynchus sulphureomaculatus, assembly GCA_019049505.1. Lineage (NCBI taxonomy): Eukaryota > Metazoa > Arthropoda > Insecta > Coleoptera > Curculionidae > Pachyrhynchus > Pachyrhynchus sulphureomaculatus. The sequence goes on along the minus strand of CM032449.1, from coordinate 103,324,219 downwards.
ATATATATATATATATATATATATATATATATATACATATACATATATATAATATATATATATATATATATATATATATATATATATATAATATATATATGTATATATGTATATATAATATATATTATATATATAATATATATATATATATATATATACATATACATATATATATATATATATATATATATATATATATAATATATATATATATATATACATATATATATATATATATATATATATATATGTATATATATATATATTTTTTTTTTATTTTTTTTATTGGTCTAGCACACGTGCTGCAGGGAAGTCCCTAAAGCGCTCCAGGAGCGCGAGAGCGGAAAAAGCGATTCACGTTGTTCTTGAATCGCTGTAGATTAATACATATATATATATATATATATATATATATATATATATAAATATATATATATATATATATGTATATATATGTATATATATGTATATATATATATATATATATATACATATATATATATATATATATATATATATATATATATATATATATATATATATATATATATATACGAGGCTGGTTTGAAAAGTCCGTGCAAAGTCCGAGAGATTGCACCATCGGCGCGTATCGAGGTCATGTTTAGTTAGTAGCATCTCTTGAATGAACGCACACCAAGTTTCAGCCATATTGGTCTATTTCTTTGTGTTTGGCATTCGTGTGAATCAAGGAAGTCGGTGATTTTCAAGAAATGGACGAAAAAGAATTTTTTGAAAGGCAAAACGCCTCAGAGACTAAAAAGAAGCTTGATAAACATTATGGTGACTCTGCACCTTCGATTAGAACAGTTTTATAAGTAGTTTCAAAATTTTTCGGACTGGCCATATGGGCACAAGTGACGCTGAACGTTCTGGACGGCCTGTGGAGGTTACGACTCCAGAAATCATTGATCAAATCCATGATATGGTGATGGATGACAGAAGAGTTAAGGTGCGTGAGATTGCTAGTGCTGTGAGCATCTCGACTGAACGGGTACATAATATTTTGCATAAACATTTGGACATGAGAAAGCTATCCGCAAGATGGGTGCCGCGATTGCTCACGCTTGACCAAAAACGGAATCGTGTGAAGTGTTGCAAGGATGGTTTGCAGCTGTTCCAGAAGAATCCGGAGGACTTTAAGCGTCGTTTCGTCACTGTGGATGAAACATGGATACATTACTATACTCCTGAGACCAAACAACAATCTAAACAATGGGTTACCAAGGGGGAATCTGCACCAAAAAAGGCGAAGACCGTTCCTTCGGCCGGAAAGGTTATGGCGACTGTCTTTTGGGATTCGCAAGGGATAATCCTCATCGACTATCTGGAAAAGGGTAAACTATTACAGGTGAATATTATTCATCGTTATTGGACCGTTTGAAAACCGAGCTGCAAGAAAAACGCCCGCGATTGGCCCACAAGAAAGTCCTTTTCCATCACGACAACGCACCAGCACACACCTCAGCAGTTGTGGTCGCAAAATTAATAGAAATAGGATTCCAACTCGTTTCATATCCCCCCTATTCTCCAGACTTGGCTCCCTCGGACTACTATTTGTTCCCCAATTTGAAGAAATGGCTGGCGGGACAAAGATTTTATTCAAACGAGGAGGTGATTGCAGACACTAATGGATATTTTGCAGACTTGGACAAATCCTATTATTCGGAAGGGATCAACAAACTAGAACATCGTTGGACGAAGTGTATAAGCCTAAAAAGGAGACTATGTCGAAAAATAAAAAAGGTTTACCCCAAACGCATAAGTAGTTTTTTATTTTTGCACGGACTTTTCAAACCAGCCTCGTAATATATATATATATATATATATATATATATATATATATATATATATATAATATATATATATATATATATATATATATAGCACCTACGTACTGGTGAGCAAAAATATCGACTCAAACTACTTGGCTTCCTTTAACACGGATCCTAGAATTTAGTGTTCATATATTTTTACAGATTTTAATATCATTTGAAAGCCCATTCTATTCTCATTCTAATGATACCAAATTCCATAGCATACCTCACGCTTTTTACTGATTAAAATGATTGAAAGGGAAAAAAGGAGAACAAAGCTTGAAAATAAGGGTTGGAGAAAGGAAAAATTAAACAAATTTTAAGTTTAACAATTAAATTTATTGATAAAAACCAAAATCAATATTTTGTAAAAACCCAGCGTAAGAAATGACGTGTTCCTGCAGGATCTCCTCGATGTATCGGTGAGCAGTTAATCCACCGCTACGAGTCTCATCAGTCACGAAAACCAAGTCGGTTTTCGCATCCAGTGAGATACCTTCCCACACCATGACAGAACTTCCTCCGTAGGCGACCGTTTCAGTAATGCAGCACTTCGCATAGCGCTTTCCAGACCTCCTATAGACTCGTCTTCTTCCATCATTGCCATGTTTAAAGCATACCCTATACTTACTCGTCGAAGAATAAAACGAAGTGCCATTGCTCTAAGGTCCAGTCGACACGCTCTCGGCAAATCTGAGTCACGCTTATCGATGCGCTGCTGTTAATTTGGGTCCGTTAGCTGGTCTCTTCGGAGTTAGGTTAGCTTCTTTAAGTCTTCTTCTGACTATCCAATGACTGACAGCCTCACCACGAACTTGTCGGAGCTCTTACTGGACCTTAACGCCGGTTAAGTGACAATTTCTTAGAGTTGTGTTGACAATGAAGTCATGATCTCGCTCCCAGGTACACCTTCTTCTTCCTAATCCTTGGTCTCTGTGTAAAGGCGCCAGTCTCTTGGTAACGTCTGTAGACTCTGGAGACAGTTGGCAACACGTTGGCTATGTCGTTCTTGCAATAGAGCAATGACTTATGCCGTTTCTTCCGGGGTGATATCCATTTTCCGATGACGTAATTAGTCAGCAGGTATAGCAGAGTTGTTGACGGTTCAAGTTCCGATAAAGGAATAATAGGAAAATGCAGGTGCATGTGTTTTTATAGGAATGAATAGGGCGCAACGAGTACGTTGCTGAGCGAGAAAAAACGGTCCTATTGAGTAAATCCGTTTTAATCAGTAAAACTTTTTGGAAATTTAAATGTTTTTGGTATTTTTGGAAAGAGAAGAAAATAAGCATTCTGGTGATACGAAAAATAATACCATTGTTTGAATATTAAATTCAAGGATCGGTGCAAAATGAAGCAAAATCATTTGAGTTGATAATAATAAAAACTACTTATTTTTGTTGTTTTGTTAAGTTAAACAGAAAAGAAATTGTTTGTTTTAAGTTTACCTGTTTTATGGTAATCAGATGTTGCATAACATTTCACATGGAAATTATGTAAAAATTTATTTTATTCTATTTGTAAAATTCAATAATTCAAGAATCAAATCAATAGGGATAGACACTAACAAACATTTTGGCAATTCGTCTTTATATGTTAATTTTTTTGCTTAAATTTTTTAGTAAGTGCTCTGAATTAAAGCCAATTTGTTTCCATGACTTCGGAATAGGGTCAAATTTATTTAAACCAACCAGTATAAGGAGGGTCACATAATAGTAATGGCAACGAATCTTTACTATTTTATTATGTAGATACAGACTAAAAGGGGAGGAAAGACCTTAAAAATTGATGTTTTAAAATTACTTTTGTTACTTTTAAGTTTAAGGAACTTCACGTTAAGTAAACTATAGAAAAATACCACAACGTTACAGAACAATGCACATTTACTCTATAAAGTGGTATTACAAAGTTATAAAACGTATTTTACCGGAGCCAGTCTGGCGAGATTTGACCGAGTTTTTAAAAATAATGTTTGCTATGGTCCCTACAGGCCAGTATCTTGACCTCTTCGCTATAAATAATTGAACTTTGTGGTTGTTGTAATTTTAATAATGCGCCATGACGGGTTCAATGTACCGTATTCTCTCTAGAAATGCGGTACAACGTGCTGCTGATTTCATGCTAGTCACTGCATCGTTGCACGATCAGTATTGTTTTTTTACTAAAGCAGCCATTTTGAAGCACTAAATCGTTTGAAACTTGTAAAAGATGCAAATCACCCAAGAAATCTGCGAGTTGGCTATCGAAATAGCTTCTGATAACGATGGTTTTACATTTACTATTGATGTGGGATTAACTTAATTTAGCTATTTATTTTCAGTTTTATTCAACTTAATTAATTAGTTTATGATAATTTTTTGAAAATGGTATAAAAGTTATAAGGCAATGTTGTAAGCTCTAGACGAGATAAAATAATTACTTTTTAATACTATGCTCTTATACTGTTACCCCGAAGTTACTCTCCCCGGCACCATAATTAAACCGGCTTAGGAAGGGGCATAAAATTTGGTACAATAATATAGTTTGAAGATATTTTCAGATAAAAAATTAATTGTTAGATTTCGACGGGATCTTACCAATTTTTTTACATTAGCTGAAATGTATATAATAATTTTTTAATTCTATGGAAACTTTTAGATAACTTTCATGTAGCATTCCATATATCAAATGTCAATAGTTTCTGAGATTATGATATCTGAAAAACAAAATAAATTTTTGTTATACACTCTAAAATGCTATGTAACGAATCAGTCAAAATAATTTCAATAGCTATTTTCATTTTTGAAATTTACAAATAGCTGATGAAATTATATAGGCATAGATGGTATATTGAAATTATAACAAAAATTCATTTTGCTTTTGATCGAATCATTAGGCCTTATCTTGAAATATCGAATGAAAATTAGAAATTGGCTGATTTTAGCTGAAGTTGTTATATAATAATAATACTGACCAAAATTTCATTTCACTCCCTAATGCCTCTTAACTATATTGCCGTAGATAGTAACTTCATGATCAACCGGTATTAATCAGTAACATGTAGCATGCCAAAATTATATATTAGTCAACAATAACCCATTGTAATTAACTAAACTAGTGTAGGAAACAATTTTATCAATGCACAAGTTCTTCTAGGGCCATTAAACTGTTTAGAAGTAAGTAATGATCAAAAATTTGATGTTATATGGTTAAAAATAGCCACTCATCAAACTACAAGGTTTATCTGCTGCCTCTATCGACCACCAAGCCACAACATGAACTGACTTAAGTATTCGAATACAACCGATGAACAGATGAGGAATCATTCTCTACCTGTTGTGGCTTTACTTAGCTTATCGATCAACCAACATGGATCCCTGACCCAGGCGGAGAGTTTGCCGGTCTTCTTGACCTGTTTTTGACCATCAATCCAGAGATTTACACTATCACCGTAAATCCGCCATTCGCTTTTTCCCACTACAAAGTTTCTAAGACTATGATTTCGACATCGAGTATCCTACCAATCAGTGACAGAGATGCGCCTAAACCGCGCAAGATTTGACAATACAAATCTGGTAAATGTTTTCGAACCTTCTTTTGGTTCGACATTAGTTTTTAGATCCGACGACCCATCGACGGATGTTATTTAGGCTGATGTGGAAGCTTACATCCCTTTTTTGAAGAAATGCCCTTTTAACGGCCTTGGTTCAACCGAAAATGCAGAGAAGCTGTTGCTTCTAAACATCTTGCCTACCGACATTGGCGTAAAAATCTAACGGCATATATCGTAACATCTTTGTTCATACCCTGAACAGATGCAACGAAGTTATCAACGAATCCAAGCAAGCACACAATCAAAGAATTAAAAACAAAATTCTTGCCTGCCCAAACAATTTTAGGTCCTTTTGGTCAGTCCCTAAGACCGTTAATCAAAATTTCACTAATCCACTTACACAGCCAGATAATATTGTTACAACAACACCAGTTCAGAAAGCCAACTTGTTAGTTGGACTCTTTGCTTGACATTCTACTGTCGATTTGCAAGGAAAATCACCACCATTCCCATAGTGCAGTCAATAACGCCTAATATGGTCCTCAGACAATGGATCATAAAACATATTTTAATGAAACTAGCCACCAAAGAAGCTTCTGACGCTGACGGAATACCTGCTCAAACAATGCGCTAGTAAACTAATACCTGTTTTCTATAGACCTTTCAACCTACCCTACCGATAGGGGATATTTTCTTTCTGCTGGAAATATACTAGAATTCTGATACCCAAAAAAAGGCAAGAAGACCTTGCCAAACAACTACCACTCAATCGCACTGCTTTCAATAATATCGAAAGTTATGGAAAAAGCTATCAATCAGCATCTTTGAAGATGTCTATATAATAAAAGTAGAAAAATATTGAAAGTTATGGAAAAGGTTATCGATAAGAATTTTCTAAAATAACTAGGATTCAATATTATTAGCGACCAACAAAATGACTTTCGTAAGCAACGACCAACAGGAGATCTTCTAGCTTATGTAATACATGTTCGGAACAATACAATTGATCACTTTGGAAAATGTCGACCGATTACATTTGATATATCCAAAGCATTCGACCGTGTGTGGCATGACGGATTGTTGGCTAAGCTACGCTCTTATGGTATGTCTGAAAAGTTTTGTTTATTGCTCTCGTGTTTTCTCAGAAAGCATTTTTACGACTGACAGTCGACAGATTTCTTTCTAATACCTTCACTATCATCGCCGGTGTACCCCAAGACTCCAGGTTATCTCCTAATCCCTTTCTCATTTACATTTATGATCTGCAGGAAAGCACCAGAAATCCAATCTACTGCTCTGCAGATCACAGTACATCTCTTCATTCAACTTAAACGCTCGAACATTGGCTCCTCATTCAAATATCCGCAGACAGCAGGAAGTCGTTTAAATTAACAAAAACCTGGAAGAAATTCTATCTTAGCGTGACAGTAACCAAGGTAGAATTTAACGCTACAAAATCCCAGGCGGCAGTTTTTTCCTAAAACAATTAACGTTGCTGAACCCGACATAGTTATATCGGAACACTCCATTCCTCTAGCATCGTTACTCAATTTGTTGGGCGTTAATTTGGTAGCAAATATGTCTTGGCATGAACATGTTGCAAGCATAGCAAAGAGTGCTTCTCGAAAGCTGGAAATATTATTTGGAACCAGAACCTGGGCCTTAATTTGGGAGCAAATATAATGAACACGTTGCATACCTAACAAAGAGAGCGTGGAATATTATTTCGAACTAAAAAGCTTTACACTCCACAACAACTCTTAGTTCTATAAAAAGCTCAAATTTGCCCAGCAATGGAATATTGCTCCCATGTTTGGGGCTTAGCTCCCAAATATACACTGCATTTGTTGGATTCTAGTCAGAAGAGAGCTGTTCACCTAATTGAAGACCCAGAACTCACCAGCAACCTTGATTCCTTAAAACATCGAAGCAGTCGAGTATTTTCATGGCAAGTGTTTGATGAATGTAGCCTCCTCACATCCGTGTGAGGTTCAGCTTGTCACTTCTCATATAATCATTTTCAAGCAGTCTATAGAGAACCCAGGACTGTGTTTACCACCGAGTACAATTTACAACGATTCAAGACCAACGTGAATCGCTTTTTTCGCAGACGCATCGCCCCTGTAACGCTATAGGGATTTCCCGGCAGCGCATATGCTATGCCCGTAAAAAAACAAAATCTAGTCCTACTCTTATTAAGCTGTTTGATATATTGGAAATTATAAAGCATTGAGTTCACATAATCACAAGAAAACACAAGATTTTAAATAAACCTTACCATTAATTCCCATGCTAACAATATTTTCAACAAAGACAAAGAAATATTCATACCTAGAACTCACAGTCCCATTTACTCTCATTGTGCCAATTAAAATAGTGGTTTAAAACGTTCTCGATAATAGATAGTCAGCTCAGCTGCCCCCCTCCCTAGGTCATTGAAATCATAAAAAATTATAACAATAAAGAAAAACAAAAAACGACGAAACCTTAATGCTGTGCTAATAAACTAATTTTATTTCAGTTATTTTTTATAGATTAAAATTACTAAAAATATAATTTTTTTTTTCTCCACTAATGAAATTTTGAGTTTTGAGAAGCTGCCCCCTTCCAGACTTTTATCAAATATTTTTTAAAAGTTGGGCAATATTTCGTGAAAAGGGCTGAAATATGCTATCAAGAAAATTCTCAACTGTCAAAACTTTACATTTAAAAAGAAATTTTTTCCAATAACAAGCTCCATATCTTACTAAACATAACATTTTTCAAATCTTTTTGTTAATAAATTGGACAATTTTGAAATCATATAATCTGGAATTGACTTAGAACGAAGTTATATTTCGATTTAAAACCGAAACGAAAATTGTTTTTTATTGATGTATCAGTATCCTGGGTTTGTCATTAAAAAAAAAAAACGAAGCAGATACTGTTAAAAAGAGAACTACTGAAAATAAATTTATTATTTTTACTTGATTATTCTACTTAATAAATAACAGCATCTAATCAAGTATATCTTGTGTAAAAGTCTTTAAGAATAATTTTTTTTTTTAACTTCAAAATTGTGGCGACCAATGGCTTCATGGTATAGTACCTTGCTTACGGTGCAGAAGGTCGAGGGTTCAATTCCGCAGGTCGATATACTTATTTATTAACTTATTTAAGTATATTTGGCCTGGCCACGTACATAGATAGTAGTTGTTAGCAGAAATGCAATAACGTCCGAGGCAGCACTACCGCGTTGTCTAAAAGATGCTGTGAAATACAGAAATGTATGTTTCGGCACTTGGACAACGTTGACGGTTATTACGACATCCTCGTCAATATCCTTAGAATATGAAAAAGGGTAAAATCCCTACTCAGGCGGGGAGGTGAACGATAAAAAAAAATATATTTAGTTCCGTCCTAGAGTAAATATTCAAAATTCCTCCTTCATTTTATTAATTTCTTTTCATATTCCTGGAGATAAAATTCACAGGCATTTCAGCCAGCTATTTGGAATTCGATACTTTTAAATCAGGTATATTGTGTTTAAAATGTTGGGCACACCGTTATGGGAAACGACTTTGTGATACGTCTTGCAATAACCTAGACATAAGAAAGAAATGCAGATAATCTAAACTAGTCATCTGGTTAAGTAACACAAATAAACCAATAAGCGCGTGTTAATAATAGGCTTAATGGTTTAGTGAGGTAAAAACCTACATAGTGAACCGATGCCCGTTGGTTCGATTCCGGCCATCGGCTGGGTGTTGTGCGTGTAACATTACCACGTTGTCTTAAAACTGTCATTATATACAGATATATATTTCGACACCTTAGCAACGTTGACAAATATTATGACATCCTCATCAGTATATCTCAATAGAAATATAGTAAAAACGGTAAAAATCTCACTCATACCGGGGAGGTACGATTAAAAAAAACAGCATATAAATTTATTGAAATCCTTGTTAAAAATTCAATCGTCGAACAACCTGAGCATTTTCTACTGCCTATACTTAAGTATTTCAAAAAAATTTTACTACTTTTGTAGCTTTCTTTGTCTCGTCCGTAACTAAAAATTCGCGTACATATTTTAGAACAAAAAACTATGAACATTTATGATAAAAACATGAGAAAACATTTTCGGCTTACAAATAATTATGGGAATTCTGTTGAATGTTAGAGAAGTCACTTTTATTTTCATTAATAGAAAATTTACATGCCTATTGTCATCAAAAGCCGTTCTCGAATTAGCATTGAAAAATACATAAAACATGTAAACTTCAGACAAGATGTTGGGCACATTAAGAGAATGTGCAAGATTGTAACTCTTTATATTATGTTCTATTCGCAAACATTTATATACTGTAGATATTACTGACTTTTGGTTTGTTTTCGTCTGGAATTTTAATATATTTCTTAAGGGATGGAAAGTGACCATTTTCCTGTGGCGTAGCCAAGGTAGGTTACTATGGAAATAGCACAGAACTTCTCCCTAGGAACAGGACTTTTTTTTTATTGAGGTAAGTTTTTGGAGTTATATTGTGTGAACGGGTTATTTTTGTAAAAAAGCTTTTAGGTTTCCATTTTCTGAAAGGTTTCTTTTTTATGAAAAGTCTACACCCCTTAGTCATTAATTTTTAATTTACTACATTGAACCTGACACTACAGCCATTTTTGTATAGGTACATACATTAAAAGTAAACAGATTCCAGGATAGAATATATAAAATTTTCCTGAAATTTTAACTTCACAGCCTTAAGTCTAATAATTTTATTATTATATTCTTTTTTATGCTAAACTAAATATGAAATAATATTTAAACATCGGTGCAAATTTCAATAATGTCTGGAGCTTCGGATTGTTACTTATCCTAATCAATTATGTAATGTAAAACATTGTTTTTTGTTATATCTGCTATCAATCCCACTACATCAAGGCGAGCCATAGGATATACTGTAACGTTATTATATATATCATGTCAAAGTACGTTACGGTTTAAAACCGCAAGTAACCGTCTTTGGAAGCAGAGTTTGTCGGTTGACATTTATAATTAACATAATAATTAAAATTATTTTTAGATGTTTGGTAAACATTTTGTTCAGTATTGTGTATATGAGTAGAAACGATTTACAAGTAAAAAAAAACCTTTTAATTGGAAACTGCTAGTTTCTATGCAGCTGCTATATATATATATATATATATATATATATATATATATATATATATATATATATATATATATATATAGGAATTGATGGCCCTATCAGAGTAGTGTAGTTAAATTTTGACTTAAAGGGTTAATTTTGGGGGGGTGAAATCGTAAGAGAAAAAAAAATAATTTACCAGGTCATCAAGTGGGGTGTCAAATGCAAGCTTGTGAAAACACGGGTTAAAAAAATGTATATAACACGTAGGCTGAAGTTTTTGATCTGACAAATAGATGTCGCCCTTTTCAAAAAATCCATATGATTTTTAGGAAGTATCAACCTTCAAACGATAAGTGTCAAAATTTCATGACATTTTGATATTTTCAAAATAATGGAAAAAATCGAGTTTCATGTGTTAATTAAACACTGTTTTTTGATGGGAAAAAAATACCGTTCGAGCAAAGCAATGGCTTGATAAGTGTTACGGGGACTCTGCCCTTAGAAAAATCACTTATCATTTACTGGTATGCTGAATTTAAAGGCTGTCGTACAGATACAAATGATGCTGAATGCTCTAGACGGTGGTTACACCAAAAAACATAAAAAACTCCACAAAATTGTTTTAGATGAACGTAAAGTAAAATTGCGTGAGATAGCTGACACCCTAAAGATATCAAAAGAACGTATTGGGCATATTTTGCTTGAACATTTGGGCATGAGAAAGCTCTGTTCGAAATCAGTACCACGTTTGCTCACAGTGGACCAAAAACAACAAAGTGTCGATGATTCTAAGCGCTGTTTGGACTTGTTTAAGCTCAATAAGGATTTTTTCATGCTATATGTGACAATGGATGAAACATAGATCCACCACTACACACCGGAATCAAATCGGCAGTCAGCTGAGTCAACAGCAGCCGGTGAAAGCCGCCCGAAGGGACCAAAGACACAACAGTCGGCTGGAAAGATTTTGGCCTCTGTATTTTGGGATGCGCATTTTCATCGATTATGCTGAGAAGGGAAAAACCATCAATAACGAATATCATATAAAGTTTGCGTTTAAAAAATGACCCCCCCCCCCCCAGCGACCTTTATCTATTCGCACACCTCAAAAAAATGCTCGCTGGAAAGAAATTTAGCTTCAGTCAAGAAGTTATCGCCGAAACTGAGGCCTATTTTGAAGGCAAAGACAAATTCTTGTACAAAAAAGGTATAGAAATGTTAAAAAAAACGTTGGACTGATTGTATCGCCCTCGAAGAAGACTATATTGATGAATAAAGTCAAATTTTGCAAAAAAAAATGTGTTTTAGGTAGCTAGACTGAAAACTTTTTAGCCTACGTGTTAATGTATTATTTGCGCACACATTTCTTTGTATTATTTTTAAAAAATTGCCAAAAATCTCTGTCCCCCACTTATCTCGAAAAGTACTAATCAAAAAAGAAATTCTGGAATATTCTCTACAGGGTGTAGATTGAACGAAAATTATTATCTGGTATATATATAAAAAAAATTAAGGTCATCAGTTTTCAACAAAGATCGGTAGCAAACTTTGTTGAAAAGCATTCAACGAACGGAACACTAATCCGAACAAGTCCGACTTGTACTTGGCCGGAAAAATCTCATATGTATAATTTATAGAAAATTTCGCCTTACTAACTAATTTTACCCACATGTATTTTCCGTCTTAGTTTTTTTTGAACGTTCATTAATTGGCCAATACATTAATCACTTTTTTTGAATACATTGCATAATTTCAAAGAAATTGTCTCATTATACAGCTTTACTTTTATGTAAGCCACCTATTATCTGAAAATATTGTATATTGTGATTAATAATTTCAGATCCCACAATTATCTTTGCAAAAGAAAATTGAAAAATGAGTTTTTAAAATTATTGCTTCGTTTCATTCCTAGGAAAATTTCGTAACAAGTTTGTAGTAAATATATTGCAGCAGAAAGTTGGCATCCGAACATAAACAAACCCTGGCAGTTTTAATCTTTTTTCTTATTTAAGAAGTCAGTCAAACACTTGTTCGGGAAGTATGAAAATATCTCAGAAAAATGTAACGAGCTTTTTTTTACGAAGGTGGATTGATAAGTCTGGTAAATTTCAACGAAATGGCGAGAAATTTTGTTAAGCAGTATGACTGTTGGTAAACCTAATTCTTGTAACAAAGTTCCAAACAGATGCAACACGCAGTTGTTTGTTGGCAGCTATCGTAAATGATCGGTAATACACGTTTCGTAGACATAGATAAAGCCAAGTATCGTGAAGTGATTTTTACTTAAAAAAGTGTACTGCGGACCAGATAGAAACTGAACTGAAGCTCATGGGTAGTCTGCATCAACACTCAAGACCATTTATTACTGGGTAAATGAATTTAAACGTGACTGTACGAGCACAGTAGATGCCGCACGTTCAAGACACCCGATTGAGGTTTCTTCAAAAGAAATGGTCGATAAAAATCATGATGTCGTGATGGAAAATCGTCATATTAAGCTTCGTGAGATTGCTGAGATAGTACGCGTCTAATATAAACGTGTACATAATATCCTGCATGAAGTTTTAAAAATGAAAAAGCTGAGTGTGCGATGGGTGCCGCGTTCATTAACTCCACACCAAAAACACAAAAAAAATCTTGCTCGGAAAACTTGCAGTGTAATCCGAAGGATTTCTGGTATCGTTTTGTGACTGTAAACGAAACGTGGATCCACCATTACTCCCCGGATGCAAAACTGGAGTCAGAACAATTGGTTGCTGAAAGTGAAAGTGCACCGAAAAAAGCGAAAGTTTTGTCGGCGGGAAAAGTGATCGCACCGGTTTTTTTTGAACTCACTGAGTATTATCATGATTAACTATTTGAAAAAAAGGTTAAACCGTGGCTGGCTCTCATTACGTAAGGATATTAGACGATTTGCATAGTAAGTTGAACTAGAACCGATCAAGATTAGCACGCAAAAAAGTGCTCCTTCACCAGGACAATGCACCTGCTCACACATCGGCCGTCGCAATGGCAAAAGTGCATGAGCTCAGTCTCGAAATAGTTCCTCGCTCTATTCCCCAGATTTGACTCTAAGTGATTTTTCTTATTTCCTAATTTCAAAAAGTGGCTTGGGGAAAAAAGTTTTCGTCGAATGAAGACGTTATCTGTCTGTAAACAAGTATTATACACAGTTCGAAACAATTTTTTTTCTCTGAGGCAATAAAAAAATTGGAATCTTGCATTGTTATTTACCTTGTTTTTTACAAGAATTTTCAATTCATCATCATACATCGTGCTCTAGATAGTGAGATACTTACTACTATGTTTTCATATTATTTTGATTTAGATCAGGGGTCGGCAACCTTTTAACTAAGAGGTGCCAGTTTTCATCCATACAACATTTTGCGTGCCGACATAGGTACTTACTACAACTAAAATTAACAAAAATTAATTTAAATTAACTTAAAATATTGCTTTTAGAAAGTTAAATTACAAAAAAATTTTAACATTTAACAAATAATTTTATTATACTAGTCCTAGGACCTAGTGTGAACCCTGTGCTTGAAGTTCTTTAGAGAGTTTTCTTATATCCGGTTCATGTCTGGTTATTTTCAGTGTCACACATGCTTCCGAGTTGTCTGTTGTCAGCCTGCTTCGGTACGGGTTTAAAATCACTCTCATGTGGGAAAAAAGTTGTTCACAGATATAGGATGATCCGAAAGCTGTAAGCATATCAAACGCTACTTCCTTAAGACTAATAAATTTCTCTGGTAAACTCAACAACTGAGTATCTCGTTTGAATGGTTCTGGCAGTCACCTTCTAATAGCCTTCTTAATTCTACAAATTTCGTGTTCCATAACTCGAGCTTTAAATTCAATGTATTGAAGATCAAAATCATTAATGTCCATCCATGAGAAAAGAGATATGTCAAAGCAACTGCTGGAAAAATCCATTAAATCTGGTTTGATTAAAAAAAGCGAATATAGGACCATGTTTATCAAAATCCTGACCCCTCTCGATAAACTCCTCTTTTAAATTAGTCATATATTTAAGAATTTCGTCTCGTAGTGCACCATCGTCGACACTGGATATATAAGTTTTTAAATTTGGCAAATATTTATATGTGTTTGTAGTAATATCGCTGATAAATAAATCCATTTTTAATTTGAACGATTTCCAGGATTCGTATAGATCCAGAACTGTTTTGCCTGAACCTTGTAACTTTAAGCTGAGTTCACTGAGATGGTTTGTAATATCAGTAAGAAACATTAACATACAGATTCAGTTCTTATTTTCTAGTTCAGGATAAACATCCACTTGATTTTTTTTCCAACAAGAACGATTTAATTTCGCCCATACATTGCACAAATCTAAAGAGCACTTTACCACGGCTGAGCCAGCGCACATTATTGTGCAATGGTATATCTGAATATGCACTTTCTAATTCCTGCAGAAACACCTTAAATTGTCTATGGATCAGTGAAGAACGACCAACAGTGTAGTTAACTGTTTTAACCACTCTATCCATCACGGATTTTAAACTTCCAGCGGAGATTTTAGCGCACAAACTCTCTTGGTGAATTATGCAATGAAAATTCAAAACTGATCGACCCATGCGTTCAATAAGAAGGGAAACAAATCCTTTATGTCTCCCAATCAAAGTAGGAGCGCCATCTGTCGTTACGCAAAATTTTTTATTTAAATCAATGTTCCGCTTTTCAAAATGTTTAACAAATTCTGAAAATATATCCTCTCCTCTTGTAGTTCCCTGCAATGGACTATTGACTGGAACGGATGTTACTTCTGTACTAAATAATCCAAACGTGTAGCCGCTTGCTATATATAAAAAAATAATGTTTCCAGAAAAATTCCAATAATTACGTTTATTAAATTTCTTAGAACAAAAGTTATTATCTATAACGCGCCCATTGCAATCAAAGGGCCGCCTAGAAGTTAAATCTAACAAAAACTAAAGTTCGGCAATATAAAAAGAGTTGCGGCGCGCGTCGGAACGATTGAAATCAAGTCAAACAAAAAACCGCCTTATAGCGGCTCTTTTGATCTGAATTGAGGACGTTTTATTTGTATTTTTGCCTAGGCTTATATTTTGAGGCTTGCCGTCTTTAATACTTGCCGAAATTAAAGCCAAACCAATGCATTCAGTAAAATTATAAATTACAAAATATATATTTTGTAATTTTTGGTAATAATACCTAGTAACCTATATAATATATCGTTTTTGTTTGTATCGTTAAAGTAATACTGTCTTCGATTATTTACTTAATTTCGAAACATGTCACAGATTACAGAATTCATGTGTAAACTTTGAATAGGTACGCGTGCCATTCAAAATTGCTTGGCGTTTCAGAGATGGCACGCGCCCCATAGGTTGCCGACCCCTGGTATAGATTATTAATAATAAGTAATAAACATTTTGATAAACCGGTCAGATGAGATTAGATTTTAACACCGTTTTCTATTCTACTGCTAAACTACATATGATAAATTGATTTTGATGTCAGGCGTTTTTCACAAAACTACTTTGGTGTTCCATAACGTACAATTGTAAAGAATTGTAACAAGTAAATTACTGGTTTTCAACTCTCGGTTAACTTGTATCTAACAAGTCTAGTTAATCAATTAATAACTGGCATTTGATCCTTACTAATCCCTGGAAAAGTACTATAGGTTTACAAGTTAAAATTATTTCAAAATATCAGCAACATAAAAATAAAAAATATTTTGAAAGATGCCGAAAGGTCAAGGTCAATTATCAGTTTCATTATAAATTTAGTAAAATCATTTACCAGGTGTACCAGTATGAAATGCGGATTTTAGACAACAGATAGTGCACCAATGCAATTTGTGCTATAAAGATTTGACCATTGACCATTTGACGCCATTTTGTTGTGTCATCAACAAGTGTCAGACGCGCACGAGTGATAAATTGGAAAAGTGTGTGCATAGTGTTGTGTTCTTGTGTTCAATATGTCGAAATTTATACCGAACAAAGAGCATTCGCGGACAGCATTAATTTTTTGTTTTCATTTGAAGAAAACTGCTGTTGAATCATACCGATTACTTCGAGAAGCTTATGGTGAACATGCTCGGTCGCAAGATACGTGTGAACGATGGTTTCGACGTTTCAAAAGTGGTGACTTCGATGGTGCAGACAAGGAACGTGGAAAACCGCCAAAAAAATACGACGATGTGGAATTGCAAGCATTGTTGGACGAAGATAATTCGCGAACACAAAAACAACTCGCCGAGCAATTGGGCGTTAGTCAACAAGCTGTTTCCAATCTGCTACGAGAGATGGGAAAGATTCAGAAGACCGGTAGATGGGTACCACATGAGTTCAACGACAGGCAAATGGAAAAGCGCAAAAACACGTGTGACATTTCGCTCGCTCGGTGCAAAAGGAAGTCATTTTTGCATCGTATAGTTACAGGGGATGAAAAGTGGATTTATTTTGAGAATCCGAAGCGCAAAAAATCATGGGTAGACCCAGGCGCACCATCCACATCGACCTCAAGACCGAATCGCTTTGGCAGAAAGACGATGCTCTGTGTTTGGTGGGACCAGATGGGCGTGGTCTATTATGAGCTGTTAAAACCTGGGGAAACAGTTAATACTATACGTTACCAACAACAACTAATCAATTTGGACTGTTCGCTGCTTGAAAAAAGGCCACCGAAAGAGGCAACACAAAGTCATTTTTCTTCATAACAGTGCTCCATCACATACGGCAAAACCAGTTCGCGACACGTTGGAAGCACTCAGCTGGGAAGTTCTACCCCATGCGGCTTACTCACCAGACTTGGCTCCTTCCGATTACCACTTGTTTGCATCGATGGGTCACGCACTTGCTGAGCAGCGCTTTGATTCGTACAAAGATGTGAAAAAATGGCTCGATGAATGGTTCGCAGCAATAGGGGAAGATTTTTACTGGCGTGATATTCACAAATTGCCCGAAAGATGGGAAAAATGTATAACAAGCGATGGAGCATACTTTGAATAAAGCACTTTTTATCATTCTTCCGAATTTAATATGTTTTTTTTTAGAAAAAAAAAAATCCACATTTCATACTTGTACATCTGGTAGAATGACATCTACTCAAATAAAACAATTTAGATTGAACATTGAACGCGTAATACTCCTCATCCAAATGATTGGGCTGTGCACTTACAACTAAAATGCACCTTCGTATAATATTCCACTGATTCGCTCTTCCTCTTCTTGAAGTGCCATATCCGATACGCACGTAGGCGACCCTCTAGCTTTTACTTGTGGTTGGTGTCTTTTTAAGTGCTTTCACAGAAAAAAAGTGGATCTACAGTTTAATGCTTGTTCCGAACGGCTGACGTGAGACGGCTTTACTAGGCGTGATACTACGGGTGGTTTGCCATTGCCTTCCCGAGGGAGATGACCATCACGTTGTAATTTTTTATTTTATTATTATTCTTTTTTTTTATTATTTCTCGACCCGACACACGAACTAAGCTCGCTGGCGTAGAAAGCACCTTAACCTCTACGCTATGGCTGCCTCGTTAGTAAAGTACAATAACACATCATTTTAAATAAATAGAAAATTCAACACCACAGATACAGTCTTTCAAAAATATTCGAAACAATCCTGATAAATCAAATTATTATCGTTTCACAGTCTGGTACATCGATTAGTCTCATTTCCACTAAATCAGCAAAACTTTATTAAAGTACTATTAATAATAAAACAGATCACAAGAAACAACGACTACACTGAAAAAAAATTATAGATACGAGGATGGATTGAAAAGTTCGCGGCTTCACCAAAAAATAATTATAATATTTTTGTTATAGTACCCTCAATAAGTTCATACTTTCTTTGGTTGTCACAGTGTAAAATTTTGTTGCTGTAGAATTTGTGGTTTTTTACTCGTAGGTTAGAACGAGTTTAGTGAGACCAAGTGCAGCGTTTTTGGAAAAATGGAAAAAATTGAACAACGTGCGGTCATCCTATTTAAAACAACATTATGGAAATCTGCTCCGTCATATACCACTGTGAAAAAAATGGGTTGCATAATTTAAACGTGGACGAGATAGCATCGAAGATGACTCTCGCTCCGGCCGGCCCACGACACCTACTACTGAAGAAAACATCGGCAAAGTGTGTAATCTCATATTGAAAGACCGTAGATTAACTATCAGGGAGATTGCAGACACTATAGATATCTCGCATGAACGAACACAAAACATCATTGCCAACAAACTCGGATTTTCTAAGGTTTCCGGTAGGTGGGTCCCCAGATTTCTTTCAGTTGAACAAAAACGAATTCGACTCACGATTTCTCACGACTGTATGAAGATGTTTGAGGCTGATCCGCAAGATTTTCTTAACAGGTTTGTGACAATCGACGAAACCTGGGTTCACCACTATACTCCAGAGTCAAAACAATAATCCAAGCCGTGGAAAAAATCTGGTGAACCGACCCCAAAGAAAGCGAAGGCAATTCTGTTGGTTGAAAAAGTGATGGCGTCAGTTTTTTGGGATGCTAAAGGTATCATTATGGTGAACTACCTTCCGAAAGGCGAAACAGTAAACTCGACTTACTATTGCACCTTTTTGCATTGTTTACGTCAAGAAATTAAAGAGAAACGCCCAGGATTACTGAGAAAGAAAGTTTTGTTCCATCAGGACAACGCTCGCGTTTACACGTCTGTTGAGTCTATGGCTCAAATTCGTGATTGTGGTTTCGCTGCCCCACCCAGCTTATTCCCCTTATATGGCAATTTCGGACTTTCATCTGTTTCCAAACCTAAAAAAACACCTCGGTGCCCAGAAATTTTCATCAAATGAAGAAGTCAAAGCTGCAGTTAACCAGTATTTTGAAGACCTTGTGGAATCTTTTTTTGAAACAGGTATGGAAGCTTTGGAATGCAAGTGGACGAAGTGCATAGAGCTAGGTGGAGTTTACGTCGAAAAATAAAAATATTTTTGTATGTATTTTATTTTGTTTTCTTGACTAGGCCGCGAACTTTTCAGTCCGTCCTCGTAGTTGGAGAGCGCAAAAGAGGCTTTTACAAAAAGAATTTTATACCAATGCCAGGCAAAAAGATAATAAAATATACAAATATATTACCTACCTAGTACCAGTCTATGTAATAGAATAAATAAATTCGGAGTCTGTAGTGTATGTTTAAGCAAGTATAACTTACGAAGATTATTGATTAATAATACGGAAAAAAACAAACCTTGTTAACAAATCGGGAATTTATAAAATTAGCTGCGGAGATTGTGACACAATATATATGACATGATACGCTTTACGTTATATATTCAAAGAACACAGAGGATCTGCAATAAACAGAGAAGAAAATTGCAGCATATTAACACATTGTATTAAATATAATCATTTGAATAATTTAAATAATGTAAAATTACTCCATAATGAAAAATAAAGGCAAAAGTCTTGACTTAGAACAGCTGGAAATAAAAAATATTTCTAATATACCCCAAAACGTACCACCAATGAACGAAAAAAATTCTTAAAACCCCAATAATTGATTCTTTCTTTAATTTATAACCTTTAGACATCTATTTTAAACATTTTACAGATTTTTTCGGCCGTTGGAGATGTTTTTCTAGTAATACAACTTTAGTATTGCATGTACTCTTGAGGAAGCGCTGTTTAGTCGAGATAGACGTATATATCCACATATTCTCGCATACAATACTGAAACATTAAAAAGCAAATTAGTTTAATTTTTACTTTTAAATAAAGATATTATTCTAAGGTAAATTGTTTGACTGCTGTCTACTCTTGTTTATCTAAAATAGTGAGCTACCTCGGAAAATAAGTAAAGTTAAAAGAAATTATGTTAACTATTTCCCAAGAATTACTTCATTACTCATTTATTTCCATTTTTGTTATATCTGTTTCAATCGTGGCTGAATTGTGTTGCAGGAATAGCACTGCAGCTATTTAATTCTGTTAAGCTCTCTAAATATACAACTGCTGTATTTTACTTTAGCATTTATATTCTATTATAACTGAATGATGTTTTCTTAGTGAATAAAAGTTTATTCAATATTAAAGGAAGAAAACAATTGTTACACATTTTAGGAATAAATTTGAATTACTGCTCTGTTAAGAAAATAAATCCCATACATTATATTTTAATGTGAGAAACTTTGAGGTCTTTATTGATGGATGTTGGTGACGTCTTACTTGAATTTAAAAATGGTATATAGGTAACTATTATTAAAGCTTTATACCGGGTGGCCCAAAATTACCGAAGGGGTTTGAATTCCTTATAACTTTTTTATTATAATTTTGTTTTTTATTTATTTTCAGTATTTTGTAAAGAAGACTTGGGGAATTTAAAATGGAACAGTACACAATTGAACAACGTGCCCAAATCGTTGAACTTTATTTCTCAAATCAACGGTCCATTGTTTTGACTTAGCGTGCATATCGTCGTTATTTTAATGTGCGGGTTGGACCCTCAGTCAACAATAAACCGTCTGGTTGCAAATTTTCGACAACAAGGGGCAGTAAGGAACCTTCCTGGTGCCGGCAGACGACGAACGGTGCACACGAATGACAATATTGAACCGGTACAGGAGAGTATTCGGGAAGATGGAGAAACATCAACCAGGAGACGTTCGACACAACTTGGCTCTCTCATGAGGGTCGCTGCAGAGAATTTTGCATACAATAAGAATGTTTCCATACAAAATTCAGCTTGTCCAAGAATTGAAACCGACAAACTACCAGCAACGACTTGATTATGCAATTTATTTCCGGCAAAAAGCAGAAGAAAATCATGATTTTATTCATAATTTAATTATGAGCGACGAAGCCCATCTCCAATTAAATGGGTTCGTTAATAGGCAAAACTGCAGGATATGGGCTACGGAAAATCCAAGAGTAATTCAACAGCGACAATTACACCCACTTAAGTGTACTGTTTGGTGCGGTGTTTCGTCGGAAAGGATAATTGGTCCATATTTTTTTGAAAATGAACAGGGTGTCGCCGTTTCCATCACTGGTGTTCGATATCGGACAATATTGGAAAATTTTTTAAGGCCAGCCGTGGAAAACCATCCGCAAGTATGGTTCCAACAGGATGGAGCCACAGCGCACACTGCGAGGGACACGATGGCTCTTTTACACGACATCTTTGGTGAACGAATTATTTCGCGTACATGCGATTTTAATTGGCCTCCGCGTTCACCGGATTTAACCGCTCCAGACTTTTTCTATGGGGTTATTTGCAAGGAAAAGTCTATATTAAAAAGCCTAGAACCATCCAGCAATTAAAAAACAATATACGCGACGAAATCAACAACATAACACCTGAAGTTTTGCGAAAGGTTATGGAAAATGTTTTGGAAAGAGCACGAATATGCGAAGCAGAAAATGGCCACCACTTGCGAGATATAATTTTTCATAATTAAATTAAAAATATTCTCCATTAATATACTGTATTTGAAAAAAAAAAATTATAATTATGTCTTAAATAAAAAGTTATAATGAACTCAAACCCCTTCGGTAATTTTGGGCCACCCTGTATAAGTATCTTTAGTTGCCTATTTTTATAATTTAAATTTTGTTAAGTTATCTTTCGCGGAAGATGATGGAGGTAGGTCTTGATTAACCGCGCATACGTAGTTTACAAAAATACTAGCATAGGAATATCCGGAAATAAAATTCAATAAAACTATTTGGCATGCATGCTGTTCCCATGTCCCAGGCAAAGTAAAGGTATTCCAATTTTTTTCTATTGGAATTATTTGTTCGAAATTATCTACACCTTCAGAATAGTTGTTATTGATATAATGATTTAGCTTCTTTTTTTTGATTTCAAGAAGTATATTTGGTACATTTGATTAAGAAGCCCGTCAGATAATAGAACTAAAATCACTAATTTGTGACCAAATTCCAACTACAAAAACTAAAATGGTTAATTTTATTGATTTTCAGTACAGAAAAATTTGCAGGTATGTAAATAAGTTTAAAAGTATGCTTTAGTTCATAATTGATTTAATTAAGAAAAAAAGATAACAGAGTTAAGCTTTATACTTCACTGTTAAAACTAATATATAATCCGTTATTTCGTGCATTACATGTATACCACAAAAAAAAAATTGTCATTAACTCCATCGTAATCCTGTTAAACTCTCCTTTACTCTCCTGTCGTTAGAGCAGTAAATCAGGTAGCTAAACAAGTAAAAGAAAATGTTTTTACCAATAAGTTAGACTAAATATTTATTTACAGGAATAAGTTATTTCATTTGTTTCATCTTAATATCCCCTATGTCCATTTTAATTATGGCTGAATTTTATCACTAACAAACAAGAATGTAAATAAAATTTAACTATAACTGAAATATTCCCAATATAGATATGCATAAGTTGGATTAAGATCTAGTAAATATTAGCAAAATTAAAAAGCAGAGCCTGGGTCAGGTGGTAATCACATACGTTTTGTAATAAATAAGAAGTTATTGTTCACTGCTTTGATCTAAGCCTATATATCGATTTCAGTCGATAAATATATGAAAACTTAAGTTTAAGATATAATACACACAATTCATATGGTGCTAATATAGGCTGAATATTATTTTCATTCAGTCAGCTTTCTTGTATCAGATATTGATAATGCCGACCTGTCAGTAATAAAGTCTAAACCATGTTTTAAAAAATAGGAGAAACCTCAAATTGCTAAAATGAAGGAACATCTAAAAAAATGAACAAAGCATATTCTGAATAACATAACGATAATTTAGAGGTGAAATTAGAAAGAAAAGAAATGCCAAAAACTGCGAGTCAGGGATTAAATTGTAATCTGAATTAATTTGGAGAGAAGAAGGTAGAGATATTATTTAAAAACGTAACAAATAAAATAGATAAAAAAATTTAAAAATATCCGGAAACCCTGTGCGAATATTGTATTCGAATTATGAAGGTGTAAGGTATATGTAAGTAAGAGTTTTGAGAAGATCACCTAAAAGCAATGCCCTGTAAAATTAATTGATAGAAAGAGGCTTGTTATAAAAATTGGAGGATCCAAAAAGACCAACATCAATCATCAAAAAAAAAATCGTAGTTATCTTAAAAATAATTAGGTAGATATAGTTAATGGTAAAATAAATGCAATAATCAATTTGCGATTGCAAAATGATTTTTAAAATATATTCTTTCATAAAAAGTATTGGATTCATGTTTTTACTTTTTATGTCTTAACCATCTAAACTTAAATATATTAAAGCATTATTTTATCTGTATATTTGTTTATCTTCTCCTTATTATCATTTCTCTAAAACAGCAAGCTAAAAAGTGAAACCAGTAACGCAGAATGACTTATGATAACAAAACCATGCGATACATTTTCCAGCAATCGGTATATTCAATTATTTTAATCTTTGTATCTGCTAAGTCTGCTTCCTTGTGACTAGAATCGGTCGCAGAACACTCAGCCATTTATACTAAAAAACTCTTTAAAGATGCAACAACACCTATTAATTTTCGGTGTATTCTAGAGAGATTTTTTTCTTAGCAAAAAGAAATATTGGTTTCAGAAAAAACGTTTCTTAAACTAAAGATAGAAAATTGCTGGATATACCTAAAAGAGAGTTATAATAATAAAATTATTTCGTCTATTGCCCTTGCTATGATTTATTTCTTTTTTATATTACGAAATAATACACGCAAACTAAAATAGGGAAAACAATTTCAGTAATAATACTATTTTGCCGCCAAATTGGGAGCGTGGGAAACAAGGCTTTTTTGTTTTGTTAATTTTCATGTGCTAAATAGGTTAGAAATTTCCAGTCACGTAAAGTTTTTTAAGTTGTGCTGTGGAGAATAAAGGGCGTGTTTCGGTAGATAGTTCAGTCGTTTAATGCAAAGGTCGTTGAAATTCCTTGCATATCTTTAGATTTTACTAGCCAATGCTGCGGCTGTGCTTTGAAAAACAGTAGTGGTTGAAGTTCAAAATATCAGTAATTATTTTTCTGCCTAATAACTTATTAGCAAAATTTCTGTTACTGCATTTGTAATTTCGATTTTTGACCCCTGAATTCTACTTTAAAATCTACTTCTATCCCATTTTTTACTTTCTTTGCCAAAGGGAAGTATTGTATTCCATAGAAAAATCATTGTCCGAAATTTGTGCATTTCTTATTGACTCAGTATCTGTACATTACCAAAAAACATAATTTCCCGGCGTTCTGTCTGGCTGTTGTTAATTTTCTTCAAAATTTACCTGTTTTAGGGGGGTGACCTACTATTTTAAATAAACAAGAGTAAAGAGTACTACAATAGAATAACGCGATAATTTATGTCTTAATGATATGAGCTCAAAGAACATTTCGGTTATGCTCAATTTTCGGAAGATATGATGATGATATGGAAAATTTTCCACTAATTACTAGATTAATAATGCCTTGTTATGACACAAAATTTTCAGATTTGCAAAAATAATCACTAACTTTGATTTTAACAACTGAAGTTAATGGTTAATTTTAACAGCATTTTCTATAAGAATTATTTCTATATATTTTAAGAGTGTTTTCTATAAACAAAGATTTTAAGAAAACTACCAAAATACACATTTTACTCTTGACACTTACTTTAAAATCCACAATTACTGAGTCATAAGAGTCATCACGATTTACTTAGTACATCCCTCACAAACACCCAAAGATAAAATACATACTGAATTTAACCGTCTTACACTAAATAAAAGATAACCTAATTCAAAGATTTCGATATTTAACATCATATATACACTATGGTGACCTGTTAATCGTAAAACAAAATTAAATATAAATGCTTAATTCATTAACCATTAATCCAAAAACACAAAATATATAATTCCAAAGAATAACAATATCCCTGGACAACTTATAGTGAACCATAAACAAATAGCCAGAGTACATACACTTATCTTGGTACAACAAACAAATGAAAAATGAGACCCCTCATCTCTCTAAATACCAGATCTATTGAAAACCAGACTGAGATGCTACGTGTTTCCGTTTCTCCGCACGAAGTCGAGGCCTGGACCCTGATGAAAGTTTTCTGTAAAAGGCTCGAAGCTTATGAAATGTGTGTATACCGACATGTCTTAAGCATTCCCTGGATAGACTACATCACTAATCAAACTGTCTAAGGAAGAATCGGCAAAGAAAGAGTTACCAACTACGATAAAAACATGCAAACTGGTGTGCTTAGGACACATTATGCGAAATGGTCAGTGATATGGGTTATTGTAACTAATCCTTCAAGGAAAGAAAGATGAAAAAAGTGGTCCTGCATATCATAACTGAAGAACTTTCATAGTTGGTTCAATACAACTGCGGGTTTTTTTTTTTTCGAGCTGCAGAGAAGATGCGAATTGCCATAATGGTCGCCTACATCCGGAACAAATAGGTATCACAAGAACAATATCCATCCTATATAATATATATATATATATATATATATATATATATATAAATATATATATATATAATATATATATATATACACATATATATATATATACACATATATATATAATATATATATATATATATATATATATATATATATATATATATATATATATATATATATATATATATATATATGTAATGTATATATATACAGAAGCGACCTCTCTTGCCAACGAGAAGAGGCTCTGGAGCCCCCCAACTTTGATGTTATGTGGTTAAAAATAACGACTCAACCAACCACAAGGTTCATCTGTATCCTCTATCGACCACCAAGTGATGCTAACTTTAGAACACTTTTCGCTTCTCTTGCAGACACCATCGATCATTTACAAATTAACTATCCAAATGCCGAAATTGCCATCCTGGGCGACTTTAATGTCCACAACATCAACTGGCTTAAATATTCAAATACTACCGATGAACAAGGTCGTGAAGCCGAATCATTTTCAATCAGTTGTGGCTTGACTCAGCTTATTGATGAACCAACACGGATCCCTGATCGAGACGGAGAGTTCGCCAGTCTTCTTGATCTGTTTTTTTAACCACCAATCCAGAGATTTACACGGTCAGCGTAAATCCGCCGTTAGGTTCTTCCGACCATAGACTACTTTCGACATCGAGTATTCTACCAATCAGTGATAGAGAGGCGCCCAAACCGCGCAAGATTTGGCACTACAAATCTGCTAAATGGGAAGATCTCATGGAATATTTTCGAACTTTCCCTTGGTTGGACGTTTGTTTTCGATCCGACGACCCATCTAACTGCGCCAGGGAGGTTTCCGATGTTATTTTGGCCGGTATGGAGGCTTACATCCCTTTTTCGAAGAAATGCCCTTCCAACGGCAAGCCTTGGTTTGACCTAAAATGCAAAGAAGCTGTTGCTTCTAAACATCTTGCATACCGACAGTGGCGTGAAGATCCTAACACCATAAATCGTAACATCTTTGTTTGTGCCAGGAACAGATGCAAAGAAATTATCGACGAAACCAAGGAGGTACACAATCAACGGATTAGAAACAAACTTCTCGCTTGTCCCGGCAATTCCAGGTCCTTTTGGTCAGTCGCTAAGGCAGTTAGTCAAAATTTCACCAAATCCACCATACCACCACTCACACGGCCAGATAATTCTATTGCAACGACACCTGTTGAGAAAGCGAACTTGTTGGCTGAACTCTTTGCTTCACATTCTACTCTCGATTTCCAAGGAAAAACACCACCTACTATTCCCATAGTGCAGTCAAGGATGCCCGATATTGTCTTCAGACAGCGTATCATAAAACGTATTTTGATGAAGCTAGACACCAAAAAGGCTTCTGGCGCTGACGGAATACCTGCCATAGTTCTCAAGAACTGTGCAAGGGAACTAACACCAGTTTTCTGTAGACTTTTCAACCTATCCTACAGAAAGGGAATATTTCCTTCCTGCTGGAAATGTGCCACAGTTCAGCCGATACCTAAAAAAGGCAAGAAGACCTTGCCAAATAACTACCGACCAATCGCACTACTCTCAATAATATCGAAAGTCATGGAAAAGGCTATCAATCAGCATCTTCTAAAATATCTTGAAGGATTCAACATTATTAGTGATCACCAATATGGCTTTCGTAAAAATAGATCAACAGGAGATCTTCTGACTTATGTAACACATGTTCGGAACAACGCAATTGAACACTTTGGAGAATCTCGAGCGGTTGCTCTTGACATATCCAAGGCATTTGACCGTGTTTGGCACGATGGGCTGTTGGCTAAGTTACGTTCTTATGGTATGTCTGAAAAGTTCTGTTTGTGGCTCTCATGTTTCCTCAGAGAGCGTTCTTTACGAGTGGCAGTCGACGGATTTCTTTCTAACACCTTCACTATCAACGCCGGTGTGCCCCAAAGTTCCATACTATCTCCTACTCTCTTCCTTATTTATATTAACGATCTGCTGGAAAAGACCGATAATCCAATCTATAGCTTTGCAGATGACAGTACACTTATCTCTTCATTCACTTTGAATGCTCGGACATCGACTACTCAGACGAATATCCGCAGACAGCAGGAAGTCATTCGGCTTAACGAAGACCTGGAAGAAATTCTATCTTGGGGTGACAGTAACCAAGTGTAATTTAACGCTACAAAAACCCAGGCGGCAGTTTTTTCTAAAAAAGTTAACGTTGCAGAACCCGACATAGTTATGTCGGGGCACTCCATCCCTCTAACATCGTCACTCAATCTGTTAGGCGTTAATTTGGGAGCAAATATGTCCTGGCATGAACATGTTGCAGGCATAGCAAGGAGAGCTTCTCAAAAGTTGGGAATATTGTTTCGAACCAGAAAGCTTTACACTCCACAACAACTGTTAATTCTTTACAAAGCTCAAATTCGACCAACTATGGAATACTGCTCCCATGTTTGGAGCTCCGCTCCCAAACATACACTGCATTTATTGGATTCTATCCAGAGAAGAGCTGTTCGTCTGATTGGACACCCGGAACTGACCGACGGCCTTGATTCGCTGGAACATCGAAGAACGGTTGGCGACTTGAGTCTATTCTACAAGTATTTTCATGGAAAGTGTTCGAAGGATGTGGCCCGCTTAATTCCTCCCAGAGCGGTGCATGTTAGGAGTACACGTCGCGCTAATACTTCACATTCGTATGAGGTTCAGCTTGTTACTCCTCGTACAACGCTTTTCAAGCAGTCTTTTATATAGAGAACATCATACCTTTGGAATGTTTGCCCAGGACTGTGTTTCCCAACGAGTACAATCTACAGCGATTCAAGAACAACGTGAATCGCTTTCTCCGCACACGTGTCGCTCCTGTAGCGCTTTAGGGATTTCCCTGTAGCACGTGTGCTAGACCCATATAAAAAAAAAAAAATAAATAAATAAATATATATATATATATATATATATATATATATATATATATATATATATATATATATATATATACATATATATATAAATATATATATATATATATATATATATATATATATATATACACATATATATATATATATATATATATATATTATATATATATATATATATATATATATATATATATATATATATATATATATATATATAGATATACCCTAATAATATTGAAACAACATAAAATATATCGGGTCCTACTCTATTCACTTGACGTGATTTTTTAGCAAGGTAGGCAAAAATATAAGAGATCATAAACTTAACAATAATTGTTTTCATCCCACAATAGATAGGTCATTAATTTTCCCTAAAACAAGAATTTCATGTCAGCTAAGACACTATCGAAGATATCCTATCCAGATAACTCAATATAACCATCATTTTGTAACATCATTCGATGGTTGCAGCCACTGCTTTCTGGAGAGAGTTATACATAAGTATCTGGTAATAAGTTATTTTCTTTCACTAGATATAACTGTTGTGAAGAAAAGGGATTAAGACGAAATTTAAAGACATAAGTGATAACTTATAAATGTTTAAGAAACAAAATAGTCAATTTTACCTCACAAAAATTGTTGCTTGTTATGAATATTCTCCAAATAATAACTGCTTTAGTAATACGAAATTCTAACCAGACAATTTCGTGTCTCAAAAGTTTTACAGCCTCAAATGGCTACAACGATAATCCCGTGACAAAATCTAACCAGAATGAAAGTGGACATGATGTATTGGAACAACCGATTCCTAAGACATACATTTTGGCAAATATAATTTGTCTATAATAAATGTCTTTTACTGAAAATAACGTAAGACTGAAATTCGAAAACTGCAAGTGTATGACCTGTATTTAACTTTATCTAGATAAACTATAAACACACCCACCTCGTAAGTTGAAATAGAGATTATTTTATTATTATTTTAAAGGGCGCACACTATTCGACCAGTCTTTCCCACATTTGCATCAATACCTGGAGGTGTACTATATGCAGCTTATTTTCGAGAGTAATTGACAGTTTTCACGTCGTCTTTCGTTTATATTAAATGAGATAGTTATAAGATAACAAGCAGATGTTGCCTTAAAAAGACAACATATTAGAATGCTTGGTATCATTCCTATAGTTGAGCGATACTAACTAAAACTTCTTCGCAGAAATTGGATGATATGAGTTATATGATTCAAATTCTGTAAAGTCGGATGGTTAAAGATAAAAAGTATTTCGAAAAATTTGAAGATTTTTGGAGATTTTTAAATAAGTTTTTTCGGATATATTCATATTTTAGAAAATTAACCTCTCTTAATTCATGCGGCAACCCAGGTCTCACCTTTTTTGTCCCCTATTATAGTTATAATAGTAATTTACATATCTAGTTTGGAAAAAAGTTGTCGTAGAAGAAGGCCTAAAAATTTTATAATACTGCTGCAGCACTACCATTTTCCGGACATGATACAGACACATTTTTTATGGAATCCTATAAATTAATTTATAAAATAATAAATATATCAAGATTTGCAAGGCAAATCTAAAATAACTAGTTAAGTGCAAGTTGAACTTGCGCAATTAGTGTTCCGTACGTTGATTGCTTTTAAAATATTTTTTTTTTGTTAGGGAACTATAAAATGATCAGTTCACAAAACACACCCCAAATGAGTTTTCAACAAAGTTTGTTTCCGATCTTCACTAAAAACTGATGACTTTGTTTTTTTTTATATACTATTATATATATTAAAGATAATGTACTAATAATTTTCGTTCAATCTACACCCCGTGGAGAATATTCCATATTCAAAATTTCTTGATCAGTACTTTTGGAGATAAAGGGGAGGCAGCGATTTTTCGCGCGAGAAAAGTGTGCGCAAGTATTACCATGTATTTTTGAACTCGTGTTTTTTACAAGCTTCATTTGACACCCCATTCGATGACCTAGAAATTTTTTTTTTTCAATTCCGATTTCAACCCCAAAATTTAACTTTCAAAACTACACGGCTTTGATGAGGCCATCAATTCCTATATTAGTACCAAATTTCAACTTTCAAAGTCAAATTTCGGAGAAAATCGGGTGTGACAAACAGACGGACGGACGGACAGGCATCGAAGTGATCTTATAAGTGTTCCGTACGGAACACTAAATATAGGTCGCCTGCTCAGTTTCAACCTGGTAAAACCTACGTAAAAAAAATCTTTTTTGTACTAGCACGTCAAAGATTTCTTTTCTCGGATGAAAAGTGTATCAGAAAGTTAGCACATTTCACATAGTTTCTTTACCTGTACCCTAATGACATAATTAAAGACCCTAAATAAGACAACCGCATGTAAGTAAGATTAGTGGCATTGCACGGCTGCTGCGATAATTCTGTAATCTTCTTGAAGCGCAATATCCGATACGGATGTAGGCGACAGTCGCGACTTTGCCTATGATTGTTGCATTTTTTTAAGTGTTTCAACAGATAAAGGGGACTTACAGTTTAATGCTGGTTCCGAGCGGCCAAAGTGAGACTAGGCTACTAGGGATAGTTTACAATTGCCTTCCCGAGAGAGGCGACCGACACGTTGCAAATTTTTATTTTATTTTATTTTTATTCTTTTTAGTGTTCCGTACGGAACACTTATAAGATGACTTCGGTTTCTGTCTGTCCGTCTGTCACACCCGCTTTTCTCCGAAACTATTTGTTATAGAAAGTTGAAGTTTGGTAATAATATAGGAAATGATGGCCTCATCAGAGCCGTGTAGTTTTGAAAGTTAAATTTTGACTTAAGGGATAGTTTTGGGGGGTGAAATCGAAAGCGAAAAAAAAAATTTTACTAGGTCATCGAGTGTGGTGTCAAATGAAAGCTTGTGAAAACAGGAGTGATATATATATATATATATATATATATATATATATATATATATATATATATATATATATGTAATGTAATACTTGCGCACAGTTTTCTTTGTATTATTTTTTAAAAATCGCTGCCCCCCCCCTTATCTCGAAAACTACTGATCAAAAAATGTTGAAACAATTCTGGAATATTCTCCACGGGATGTAGACTGAACGAAAATTATCACGAGTGCATTACCTTTAATAATTTAGCTGGTATATAAACAACTTGCCCTTGACCGGTTTTTCTTATTATTATTTCCCGCGCCGAAATACGAACTTGGGTTGCTGGTGAAGAAACCAGACACTTTAACCACTACGCTATGACCACCTCTAATTCTGTAATAGAATTTAGCAAATAAATAAATTAAATAGATTCCTGGACTATTTTGAACAATTTTATTATGAGAGAGCAAAAAATCTATTTCCATAGTCGGATGTAAGCCTCTCCAAGTTGTCTCCAATGAACTTTATTCTTTGCTTTTTGCATCCAATCGTGTCCTGCTAATCTTTTTATATCGTCCGCCCATCTTGTCTGTGGTCTACCTCTGCATCTTTTGTGTTCTCTAGGTTTTCAACTGAATGGCGTGTCCATCTGTTATCATTCATGTTTGCGATATACCCCGCCCAATTTCACCTTAATATACATTCGTTGTATTACATCTGTCACATTTGATCTTCTTCTAATCTCGATTTTAGCAATACGATCTTGGAGTCTAATATTTAGCATTCTCCTCTCCATTGCTCTTTGGGTTACCTGGAGTTTATTTATTTTACTTTTATTTAAGGCTCACGTTTCAGTGCCATATGCCATATACATATTGATCGAATACTCTGGCTTTTATTGCATTTGGGATGTCCAATTTAAATGTAGATTGTAACCTTCCGAACGCAGACCAAGCTAACGAGTATTAGCTTGGTCTGCGTCAGCCGTTAAATTATTTTTTGATATTTTGATTTTTTGTCCTAAATATACGAATGTTTGTACTTTTCCTATTTTTTCACCTTCTATTAATAATTCTTGGCTGTTATCTTTACTTTCGTTTTTCAAATATTTGGTTTTGGTGGCTTTAGACCTATTTCTCGAGACTTGTTATTTAATTCCACCAGCATTTCTTGTAATCATTCCTTTGTGTTGGCGATCAAAGTGACATCATCTGCGAACCTTAAGTGATTTAATCATTCACCGTCCATTAGTATTCCTTTATTTTCCCACTTTAACGATTTAAACTTCAACATGAACAGCTTTAGGGATATCGAGTCGTCTTGTCTAATTCCTCTTTTAATTTTGATTTTATTTGTTTTTCCTTCAAGCATTATTTGTGAAGTGGCATTTTTTTATATGTCTTTAAGAAGAGTTATGTACCTTTCATGGACTCTGCTATTACTTAAGGCGTTAAGGACTGCCCATATCTCTACCGAACCAAATGCTTTTTCGTAGTCAACCATTGCTATCCACAAGGTGACCTTCTATTCATTTACTTTTTCCACTAGTAATCTAATTATTTGAAGATGGCCCAAAATGCTGTATGCCCGGCTAAATCCCGGTTGTTCACGTGGTTTATAACTGTCTTAGTTATCCGTTAATCTATATGTTATAATTCTAGTACAAGTATTTTGTATAGTACCGATAACAGGCTGATGGGTCTGTAATTATCCAATTTAAATTTGTTCCCATTTTTAAAAATAAGCATAATCAAAGCGTTTACCCAAGGTATTGGTATTTTACTTTCTATAAAGCACCTATTAAATAAAGCTTGAAGAGATTGTATTATCGATGCCCCTCCATACCTTATCATTTCTATAATTATTTCATCGTCCCCTTGTGCTTTGTTGTTATGCATATGTTGTAAGGCGTTCATTATTTCATCATTGTTACATCGGGAATCTCTTCAGATCCCACATTTCTTACTATCACTCTATTTCCTTCTTCTTTCCTGGGTGGTGGCGATATTTTCGTGTTATATATTACTTATACTTGCTAAGTAAAAACAACGCCAGGGACGGAAGTCCGATTAGATAACATATTGAAGTTGCCTGGAAAATAGTATCATATTAAAATATATCTGCTATAATGTTTATCTCTCTGCAGTTTAGATAGTTATGAAAAACTAGTTGAGACCGCCGCACAAATTGAGTCATATGCGTGATATCTTCTATCGATCGAAGAAAGATAAAAAATGTTTCGGAAAATGTTTAGATGGCTTTTTAATGATTTTTTTTTTCTCTTAGCATAAATGCATGCGGCAATTCAGGGCTCATTTTTCTGTCCCCTATTCCAATTATAATAGTTATTTACGTGTCAGATTTGAAAACATGACGTTGAAGGCGAAGCACTAAAATGTTAAGAGTCCTCCTAAAGTTTTCCAACATGACATGTACGCAATTTTGGTTTAAATTACTTAAACAAAACCGGTGAAGTGCAAGTTGGACTTGCGCAATTGGTATTCTATACCGTGATTACCTTTAAAATAAAAATTAACTACCTAGCCAATAAATGAATCTCAATCTAGAATCTAGAAGTAAGTTTAAAACAAATATTTATTACCTAATTATTATTTAATTATAAGCAAAAAAAAAATAAAATTATCTTGTCTTCGGTACCTATCCGTTGGTCACCAGTCATCATGATATTACTGATTGTACCCTGAAAATGATATTTCGTAGCGCTTAGTCCCGGTTGAATTGCCAACTTTCCAAACCTTCACCCTTCTGTCATGCCACAGTTTTTTTTTTTATACCAGAAGAATTATCAAACGTAATGCAATCGTGACAATTTTCGTTCAATCTACATTTTATTTAAACTGTTCCTGAATTTTTTGATCAGTACTTTTCAAGATAGGGTGGGGGGACAGAGATTTTTGGCAATTTTTTAAAAATAAAGCAAAGAAAAGTGTGCCCAAGTATTACATCATATACATTTTTGGACTGGTGTTTTCACGAGCTTTCATTTGACACCCCACTCGATGACTTGGTAAAATAAAAATTTCACTTCCGATTTCACTCCTCAAAACTAAACCTCTAAGTCAAAATTTAACTTTCAAAACCACACAGCTCTGATTGGGCCATCAATTCCTGTATTTGTGCTAAATTTCAACTTTCTTATGTCAAATAATTTCGGAGAAAATCGAGTGTGACAAAGAGACGGACAC
This sequence comes from Pachyrhynchus sulphureomaculatus, assembly GCA_019049505.1. Taxonomy (NCBI): domain Eukaryota; kingdom Metazoa; phylum Arthropoda; class Insecta; order Coleoptera; family Curculionidae; genus Pachyrhynchus; species Pachyrhynchus sulphureomaculatus. Next base: position 103,289,308 of record CM032449.1, on the reverse strand, counting down.
CGAAGTGATCTCATAAGTTTTCCGTACGGAACACTAAAAATAATAAATAATTAATTATTAATTTTGTACAGGAAATTTCCGCAGATTAAAAAGCTTGTAGGTATAATTCTTCTGGATTTTTTCTATTTGGATTGAATAAGTGATGCTGACGTTTCGCAGATTATCCTGCCGGCTTCTTCAAAATTTGTTCCGAAAAGTGACTTTTTCGGAATATAGCACAAAACAGTTCTTGTGCTAGATTCGATCTACGAAACGTCAGCTTTATTTAATCGACACAGGAGAAATCCAGAACAATTATATTTATAATTATTTATTTATCATAATTTGCTGTACAGAACAAAAATTTGTCTTGTGTCCAGTTGCTGCTGATAAAAATGAACTTAACATTTTATTTTTTGCACTAGACAGTTAGGTAAAGATTATTTTCTGGAAAAAAAATTATTAGAAGTTAATGCATTTTATATTAATTTCTTATCGGTAGATTTATAACACAACCATATTCAACAGGACAGTTAAATTGTGTAATATTCTACGGTTGCAGTAATAATCCTGTGATAAAATCAAATAAATAAGTGACACAAATTCGTGGGAAATATTCTGAACAAGTTTAATAGTCCTTTTACACGGTCATATCAGTTCTCAGTTCCGTCCCAGTTTCAGTTTTCGTTTCATTTCAGTTCGGAAGGAGGTTTGTTTTTACACCATCCGTTCAGTTCTCAGTCCGAGTTATCTTTCAAAGTGTTATGTGTGTTTCGCGTTCAAACACATGTCGTCATTCTGTCCCAAAGTGTACATGTGTAAAATAGCTCATGTATGAAGACTGTCTCACTGCAGTAGCCTTAGCTGTGGCGTTGAAGAAACGATGGAAGAAAAAAACCCATACCGTCAGGTGTCAGTCTCCGTTTAAGTTCTGTTTTCAGTTTTTCCTTTTTACACATAGGAAAAACGGATAGTTCGACTGAAACTGAACTGAGGACTGATATGACCGTGTAAAAGGACCATAATATAGATTCGATTTTTTTACGGATTTTTATTCTTTATACTTCTAAAAAATACTCAGAAATTTTTTTTAATAAAATTCCATTTCATTACAAAGTTATAGCATTAAATGTGACCTGGCGTTGGATTGGGATCGCTACCCATCTCAATCCACTATCTGCAATATTACTCAGTCAATTTTTAATATTTTTTAAATTTTTTTTTAAGTCTTAATAATTTTTTTTAAATTTTTCTAATAGACAATTTTTTATAAATAATTAAACACAAATTTTTCAGTCGAAAATTGTTTACTAGAGTTTGAAACACCGTAATTTTTTTTATTTTTGAGAAGAAAAACCCCTTCGACAATTTTTAACTACCACATTAATTTACAAGTTTAATTTTTATTTTTGAAGATTATATTATTTTTTGTGAAGTTATCCTGCAGACAAGGTGGCGCCATGGTTTTCATCAATGCCATCAGTCCATTTAACCTGATCAAAATAAACATTTAAAACATATTTAAAAAAAAAAAGTTCTTATAACTTAAAAGTACAATGAAAATATATAATCGCCATTCTTTAGTATTATTCACTTAATAACGTTGAAAAATATATACATATATATATATATATATATATATATATATATATATATATATATATATATATATATATATATATATACTTTTGTAGCGCCCAAGTTTTTGACAACTTACTTATTTTATTTTTGTTGTAGGTTTTATACGATTTATTCGAATTATTGACCCTGTAGTCTGTACTGAATATAATATTTCAGTCTTTTACACACTGAATTTAACTTTACCTTTCAAAAGTTTGCCCGCTATTTCTCTACAGAAGCTTAACTTCTTCTTTGAAAACTATCCTTCAAGTTGAAGTTTTAAATAATGTTTCAAAGGTTTTAGTAAACTTAAAACTGGCAAGCAATTGTTACTAAGTTCAAGCTTTTAGATGAATTTATTTTTTCTGAAGTAAAAAATTATAATTAACTTACTGAGATTTTATTTTTCGAGGTTGTTAAGTTGTATTTATTGGTTAAGAAATCTATCTAAAATTAAATTCATTTAATATATGCTCAGAGATCTGAAAAAGTATGGTATCTCAATAAATCCAAAATACAGTGTTTTTAAAAAAAAATGCTCGATTCAATCAGTTTAACTTTATTTAATAATTATTTATTTACACCTCATTCTAATAAATAATCTTCATTTTTTTAGTGTAACACCCCATATATATTTTTTTTTATGGGTCTGGCACACGTGCTGCAGGGAAGTCGCTAAAGCGCTCCAGGAGCGGCACGAGTGCGGAAAAAGCGGTTCACGTTGTTCTTGAATCGCTGTATCTCAATATATAAATTTTTAGTGTTCCGTATGGAACATTTATAAGATCACTTCGGTGTCCGTCCGTCCGTCTGCCCGTCCGTCCGTCTATCACACCCGATTTTCTCCGAAACTATTTAACATAGAAATTTGGTACTAATATAGGAATTGATGGCCTTATCAGAGCCGTGTAGTTTTGAAAGTTAAATTTTCAGTTAAGGGGTTAATTTTCGGGGATGAAATCGAAAGTGAAAAAAAAACTTTTTTACTAGGTCATCGAGTGGGGTGTCAAATGAAAGCTTGTAAAAACACGAGTTCAAAAATATATATAATGTAATACTTCTACACACTTTTCTTTGTAATATTTTTAAAAAATCGCAAAAATCGCTGTCCCCTTCCTTATCTTAAAAAATACTGATCAAAAAATTTTCAAAAAATTCTGGAATATTCTCCACGGCGTGTAGATTGAACGAAAATTATCACTAGTGCATTACCTTTAATAATTTATCTGGTATAAAAAAAAAAATCAAGGTCATCAGTTTTCAGTAAAAATCGTAAGCAAACTTTGTTGAATACTTATTTGGGGTTTGTTTTGTGAAGTCATTGATCATTTTATACCTCCGTAACAAAAATTTTTATTTTAAAAGCAATCAATGTACGGGGCACTAATTGCGCCAGTTCAACTTGCACTTGACCGATTATTTCAACAATTCAATAATATACGTTTAAATGATTCTCCTTAAACTTATGGAAAGTATACTATAAAGATATGAAGGAGTCGGTATGCCTAAAATACGTAAATTATTTTCTTAGTTCTAGTAGAAGTGTTCAATTGTATAACCAGAAATCATCATCACACCTTATATATGTTAAAGTGTTAAATAAAAAAAAAATAAGTTAAAAATATTATAGACACCCTTTTTTTACAAAGATTAGTTGTATTATTAAAATAAGGGATTGTATATCCCCATGATGAACACTTCTAATCACCGAAATTTATTTTCCTTCTTTAAGGAAATTGTACGTTTATTCTACAAATGTTTAATAATGAAACAATACCAATCACGTGTAAAATAACGGTAAATTCAATATTTAATTACATACATTGTTTTGTGATTCTCATATGAATGGTATTGAAAATAGAAAAAAATATTTTCACTTATATTACAAAACATTTCCTCGCAACTATCGCCAATCGCCAAAAGAAAAAAATATATGCAGATACTGTTCAATTTCAATTTATAAAAATTGACCCAGGTAATGATTTTTTGTACTATCCTATACCACGCAGAGATTTTACGGAATTTTGGTCACCACTGAAATTGAGAAATCGTGGTTCTTGGTATTAAGCCGTGTCAAATTGGAGTAACTTTCTGATATTTCGCCTACGACTATAAAGAACAACTTCAGAGATCATCACTCTTCAAGATTATAATACTAGATTCACGTTTTCATGCAATCATAGACGCAACATTGGAGAGTTCTAATTTGACACATATTTCGACATTCTAATTTAAAGTTATTACTGATGCAACTTGATCGTCTGACTAATTTATGACTTGACTTATATCTTCTCAAAACCTCAATCCTCCTATTTAAACTACTGAGATAACTACTATTCGTCCAATACTAAAGAAAAAAATTAGCTTAGTTCAATCAAATATTAATATTTTACGTAGTTACCTAAAATTATTTAAATTAAAAGAAAAAAAATCGGAAATAAATTCCCTAAAATTCCAAATATTAAATTTATTAAAGAAAACATGATAATAAACAATTTTCAGCAAGCCATCACGAGAGGTATAGCCGTAAGATCGCGTGGTCCCAATGAAATTTTTTTGGATTAGAGGGTCAGGATTACATCCTATCAAATTTTCAGCCAGCATGGCCGACAATCCAAATCTCATAAGAGAGATCGTATATTGGGGCACACATTTACAAAAACGTATTTTTTTTGGAATAAATTGTTAGAATGGGCTCAGAATTAATATGCTCTAAATTAGTGCGTGTCTCATGTACCAAACCCAATTTACAACACGCCAGAGTTTCCCTAGATCACTTCCACATGTATTTATGAATATAAATGTGACATTGGTTGTATTCCATCTTTTTTTTTATGTAAAAAAAATCCAGCTATTTTTTCGAAGAAAGAAAGATACAATTTTTTTTAGTAAGCAGAAAACTCACTTACTCGTATTTTGCCGTTTTATAGAAATTTTATTATTATTATGGTAAATTCTTTACATTTAATATATATATTTTTTTTGTTTTAGGACCCAAAATGCTGAAAAAACATTATAAGAAATATTCTCCTATGTTAAACTGGTAAGTTATTTTTTTAAGTTTTATTTTATTAATGTAAATTGGTTTTTATGGTCGTATTATTTGACGTCCAGTTGGTTGGTTTGCTTGCTGTATTCAACATTTTTTTTTCTCTAGGACAAAAAATAACATTTCTAAGGCGCTTCTTTGATTAGCAGATCTTCTGGTAAATTCTACATTCTATATGTTACATCGTGTTCGTGCCGCCTTTGTGCTTGCTGTTTACACAGGAATGCTTCTGCTACCTTAACTGCCGACTGTTTTGGTTCCATAAAATTTATATTGAGTTGCGTAGTTTAATGGGAAATAATAGCATAATTTTGTAGTCTATAGTAAAACACTTTACCAATGAAGAAGAACAAAGGGTGGCGCCCAAGAAAAATTACCGTAGTAGCAAAGAAGCGACAACCCAGTAATAGCTCCCTAATTTTTCGGCATATATGACACGCTATAGTGTATAATATAATATGTAAGTATATATCCAGAAGGTTACTACATTCTTAAGGGGGAACGACGGTTTTTTATGAATTATTTATTGAGAAACTATAATATTTATACAAAAATAAAAAGGTACATAAAAAAGAACAACTTTTTGGCTTTAAAATGGCGGAGCAGCAGCTGTTCAAAGTTGGCTCCTTGAATTTTCGACGTGCAGTGCCGAAGTCGCTATAGTACATTCAAAAACAATTTAAAAAAAATTCATTATAAGCTTTGAATGAATTTAAATTTAGAAAAAAAAATCAAAAAATGCAAATTGTGAAAAAATTAACCCTTTTTTTAAAAACACTTTTAAAAAATAATGTTTATAATTAACTTTTTATAATTTTTGTACATTCATTCCATGGTCAATAGGATAATGAATATCTATATAAAATTTCAAGTGCATCGGTGAATTACTTTTTGAGCTACATTGCACGACATGCGAAATTTTACGTTTTGAAAAAAACGCGTTTAAAGTTTTTGGTAAAGCCTCCGTCGGTTTCAATTTCTTAGCAGATGCACTTGGTCCAATTTCTTCTTCTTGCTCAGTATATTGCTCATCCTTGGACTTACACCTGAGTAATGCCGACGGCAAGGGCGACTTGGACGATAATTGGCTGCTTTTTAACCAATTTTTCGAGTCAACATTATAAACAAATGAAAAGCCCAAAACATGAAGCGACAGAATCGGTCAGAGACGGTCTCTTTCATGACACACTGACATTTAGAGTTCGAATTTCGATTTAAAACTTGGTGAGGACATTCTTCAGATGTTAAACTAACTTTTTATGAAAAAAAAATCGTCAATTTTTTTTTTACACAGGCCTCTCCCCTTAAGAATATTTATTCAAAAAATGATCTTTATGAAACTAATCCTTGCAGAGCGCAACCATAAAACGTAGTGTCTGTCATAATAAATTTTATAAACATTTATTTGTTACTTTTAAATGATACAGATAGATACATGTTTATTGACTACTTTCACGAATTTTGTAGCACGTACAGTTTTACAGAATAATATATATTAACAAATATTTTATAAAATAATGTATATATATATATATATATATATATATATATATATATGTATATATATATATATATATATATATATATATATATATATATACGTAGGCTGAAAAATTTTTAGTGTAGCTACTTAAAACGCATTTTTTTTTGCAAAATTCGACTTTATTCATCAATATACAGAGTCTCTTTCAAGAGCGATACAATCAGTCGAACATTTCTATACATTTCTTGTAAGGATTTGTCTTTGCCTTCAAAATAGGCCTCAGTTTCGGCGAAAACTTCTTCACAGGAGCCAAATTTCTTTCCTGTGAGCATTTTTTTGAGGTCAGCGAATAGATAATAGTCGCTGGAGGGCAAATCTGGAGAATACGGTGGATGAGGAAGCAATTCGAACTTCAATTTTGCCGTCGTAATTATTGACTTGTGACATAGTGCATTGTCTTGATGAAAGAGCGCTTTTTTCTTGTTCATTTGGGGCCGTTTTTTTGCGATTTCTGTCTTGAAACGCACCAATAACTTTATCTAATATTTGCTATTTATGGTTTTTCCCTTCTCAGCATAGTCGATGAATAACGTTCCATGCGCATCCCAAAATACAGAGGCCAAAACCTTCCCAGCCGACTGTTGTGTCTTTGGTCGCTTCGGGCGGCTTTCACCGGCCGCTGTCCACTCAGCGGACTGCCGATTTGATTCTGGTGTGTAATGGTGGATCCATGTTTCATCCATTTTCACATATCGCATGAAAAACTCCTTTTTACTGCGCTTAAATAGGTCTAAACAGCACTCAGAATCATAAATACGTTGTTGTTTTTGGTCCACTGTGAACAAACGCGGTACCCATTTCGAACAGAGCTTTCTCATGCAAAAATATTCATGCAAAATATGACCAACACGTTCTTTTGATATCTTTAAGGTGTCAGCTATCTCACGCAATTTCACTTTACGGCCATCCAAGACAATTTTGTGGATTTTTTGGATGTTTTCAGGTGTAGTAACCTCATTTGGGCGTCCAGAGCGTTCAGCATCATTTGTATCTGTACGACCGCATTTAAATCCAGCATACCAGTAAATGATGAGTGATTTTCCAGGGGCAGAGTCCCCGTAACACTTGTCAAACCATTGCTTTGCTTGAACGGTATTTTTTCCCGTCAAAAAACAGTCTTTAATCAACACTCTAAATTCGATTTTTTTCCATTGTTTTGAAAATATCATAAGTAGCGTCACTAAAACCACTGTAACTTGTAAACTAGTCGTCGAAAGGTCATGAAACTTTGACACGTATCGTTTAAAGGTTGGTACTCCCTAAAAATCATATGTATTTTTTGAAAAGGGCGACATCTATGTGTCAGACCAAAAACTTTTCAGCCTACGTGTTATATATATATATATATATATGTATATATATGTATATATATATATATATATATATATATACATATTAATAACAAATAATTTTAAAATCTGAACATGTAGATTAAATTATACGAGTGGGGTAACTGGTTAGTCGTACTAACTCGCAGTACTGGAGGAGCATAGGGAGCTAAAACATACTCATCAATTGAATCAAAACAATATTTTAATAAGTATTTCTTAACATAGTTTCTGCATCCAGCATAATCGTACGTTCCATATTTATACCTGTCAAAAATTTTTATGAACATTGAATAAATAATTCTAATATTTTCCCAAAAATCCTGATATGATGATTAGAAACAATCGCATTTATTAAACTTCAGAAAATAATACAAAAAAAAACAAATTGACATATAATTTTCTTTTAACTCTAAAAAAATATGTAAATAAATAAAATAAAGTAACATGTATATATACTTAGGAAGTGCCTCTCTAGACGAGGAAAACCAACCCAAAGTAAAATAAAGTAGAATAATAGGAGAAAAGGTTATAACAGAATGTTTTAAAATAATGGCAACCCATTATACATTCGGCATGTATATTTGCACTTTTTCGGATATTAATTATTAAAACCCAAAAAATTATAAATAAATAGTCCACAATTATTATGTTTTAAATAAAAACTAAAACCTTATAGGAGCTAACATACACAACAAGTAATTCAGAAATTAACAGTTCTTTGTTGAACCTGTATATTAATAAGAACATGTACAAATTATTTTGACTACCCAATATGACCAAAATTAAAAATAGAAACTGGAAATAACTATTTTTTTTAAACTCATTAAAAAAGGCTAGTAGGTAAAATTCTTCTAGTTTTCTTCTGTGTTGACTGACAAAGGAGTGCTGACATTTCGCCGATCATTCTGCCGGCTTCCTCAGAGTTTCTCCCGAGAACTGACTTCCTCGAAATCTAGCACGAAACTGAGGGTAGTACGTCTTCGTGACATTTCCTTTTCGGCACTTTCGGAACACCAGATTCTCACTGACCAATCAACGATCCTTGCAACAAATTTCTTTTTCTAGCCTAAGACAATCCTGGAGTCCATTGAAATATCTAAACATCCCAACAACCTTAACCATGACAATGGTCTTTACCTCACATCAATCTGTAAACAAATCATCCATGAAGCCCCACCCATCCCCACTCCAGTCGACTAATACAAAAAGGCGTGTGCAAGCTGAATTAACTCAGTTTCATGCTAGATTCCGAAAAAGTCAGTTCTCGGAACAACCGTAAAAAATCGGAGATGGGACAGTAGATAGCTATTAAGCATCTCCCCCATTCCTAATCCTTATCCTTGCACTAGGTCATTCTAAAATTGTCCTTTACCACACACTCTAGCTAAGTTCTCTATATTGATAATTTAATCTAAAAGTTTCTCTTCATTTTAATTATCGTTTATTGAAAATTTTTTCAAACTGAACACTTTTAAGCTGTTTTTGTAAAATTATTTTTTGCAATATAAAGTAGATAATTCTAGCCAAAAAATAATTTAGAAGATTTATTTTTTAAAAATAGAAAGATTTTTTAAAGAAGACCTATTTAAGTTTAAAATTTCAGTTTAAACAATTTTTATCTTCCAAAATTCCACGAAAGGTTATATTTAAACCTGAAAATATCAGGTTAGCCATTTCAAATGGATATCTTACTTTTTACTTTACTTTCAGCGGAGTAAGCTTGGTGAGTAAAAGTGATTTCGATATGTACAGGGTAAGTCAACGATAGAGTAAAGTTCATTATTTCATTTGTTTCGGAAATGACGAAAAAATATTAAATATAATAGTTTTAGGGAATGTTAAGGTGCACAGTTTAAAATTCTTTTGAGTATACAGGGTACTTCAAAAAAGTGTGGCCGTTATAACATATGATTTTTTAAATGGAACATCCTATTTTCTAATTTATTTTTAAATTCTGCATAAAATCTTATAACTTTTTATTAATAATGTTATATACTTAAACCCAGTAGTTTTTCTAATATTTCAATTTAAAAAAAAAAAAAAAAAACTAGTTTTCAGTTTTATAAAAAATTGCCAGTAACGCCATTGTTTCTGACGATGGAATACTCGTAATTGGTACGAGCGTTTTTATAGAGACGAGAAAAAGATATATGTAAAGAAATTTGAGTTAGATGCTACTGGGTGTTCAAAATTTATGCATTTCGACTACCTTAAATTGAGAAATCTCAAATTTTTTAAATGGCACACCTTGTATATTATTATTTTTTCGGATAGATTTCACAAAATTTCTAATAGTTAACAATAATTTTAATATAGTTTAACTTATATAATGATTAATTATTATGGCGTAATAAATGTCCAAAAATATGCCCGTCTACTTGAATACACATGTTTAGCCGTTTTACTATATTTTCCTTCACTTTCCTTAGCATAAAGGGCGTTATTGTCTTTCACGCATCCCATATCCTATTTTCCATATCTACTGGTATTGTAGAGGGATTCACATCAACACGATCATTAATGTAGCCCCACCAGAAGAAGTTTAAAGGTGTTAAGTCACATAATTGATAGGGCCACTGAATGAATTTCTACCGATTCATTGTGGGTAACGATCGTTTAAAAATTCCCGAACTTCCCGGTAGTAATGAGCAGAAGCTCCGTCTTGTTGAATCCACATTGGTTCCCTTTCAAAGTTATTAACTTCTTCAAGAAGCTGGGGTAATTCGTTTTGCAAAAAATTTAGATATCTAGGCCCGTTAAGCGGTTCGCGAAAAAAAATATGGACGAATAATTCGAAAATTTAATATTCCACACCATACATTAACCGACTTTGGTTTTGAACTTCCCGGGCCCAAAATGGATTAACTGTTGAATAATAATGCATGTTATGGCTGTTAACTGCTCCATTACTGCGAAAAGTAGCTTCATCAGAAAACATTATTTTGGATAAAAAATATTGCTCCATTCATGGTGGTACAAAAGTTTACTCGTCGTTCAAAATCACGGTCTTGAAGTTCTTGATGTTGTTCCATATGAAAGGATGACTGATGTATTATCTCGTGGTGCGGTTAGCCGTAGATTGGAATGTGTCAGATAAGTCAGCTGGTTGACGGCTGCTAACCTGGGGTTATCTTCAACATGAAGTAAAATCTCCATTTCTTTTTCCTCATTGGTAGCATTCTGGATTACTACTTTCCGTTTCGTATACTCAACGCTACCACTACCATCAACCCATTCAATTAAGCACTGAAAAGATTTTCTAGATGGTATACGTCTATTAGGGTACTTCGCTCCTTAAAGCCTTACTGCTAAAAGACAATTTTTTTCCGCCTCGCCCAGTATATAAACCATATCAGTTAATTCATTTTTAGAAAAATCCAAGACAGTATTATCCGAATAAGATATGAGTAATATTATATTTATTTATTTTTAATAATAGTTTATTCATCATTTTTTCCAACTTACCTTTTCTTTTGAAATTCACGTTGTTAACTGCTTCAACTAACCAAATGAACATTTACTTGCAGAATAATGTATTTTTTAAGATTTTTTATAAATAAAATTTTTAACACTATCAATTTTTCCTTTTGTTCTAATTAACAGATTTTTTTGATCTTAATATCACACAAGATTATGTAGCATTGGGTTTACCAGTTAACACTGGGAGTAAAAGTGAATTAAACTAGAATATGTTTGTTAAATATATATATATATATATATATATATATATATATATATATATATATATATATATATATATATATATATATATATAAATGTATATATATATATTTATATATATATATATATATATATATATATATATATATATATATATAAATGTATATATATATATATATATATATATATATATATATATATATATATATATATATATATATATATATATATAAATGTATATATATATATATATATATATATATATATATATATATATATATATGTATAAATATATATATATATATATATATATATATATATATATATATATATATATATATGTAAATGTATATATATATATATATATATATATATATATATATATATATATATATATATAAATGTATATATATATATAAATGTATATATATATATATATATATATATATATATATATATATATATGTATATATATATATATATATATATATATATATATATATATGTAATTTGTATTTATTTTTAACATATGGCAACACTGTGTTGACAAAGTGATACATGAACGTAAACAACTACAAACCTGTATCAGTCGCGATCGGAATCGAGTCAGATACGGACGTGTTTCTGTGGCTTTATGGACTGTGATTGTTTGTTTAACAGTTTTATACTACTCAGTTATTAGTTTATTTTGTATGCAGTGTTTTAAAAAAGTAATCGGACTATTTTCATTATGGGTAGAAAAGGCGATCTTTCACCACGTAAAAAAAACTGAAGTGAAGGCCCTTGTGATTGCGAAAACATTTACAAACCGAGAAATATCACGAAGATTGGAGGTTTCTGAAGCTAGTGTACGACGCATAAAAAAGAAAATTGAGGAATTAAGCCCGAAAAGAAAGAAAAGATGCGGTAGAAAACCAATTTTCACTCCACGGTCAGAGAGATGTTTGAAGAAAATTTGTGTAGAAAACAGATTTGCTACCACAAAGGTAATAAAATCACAACTCCAGGATGCTAGCGTAAATGCTTCTGAGCGCACTGTTCGAAGAAAATTGAAAGAATTAGATTTTAAGGCCTGTCGCCCCGCCAGGAAGCCCAAGTTAACAGCTGCAATGAAAGCAAAGCGCCTGAAGTGGGCCAAACAATGGCAAGACAAAGATGTGGACTTCTGGAGATCGGTAAGATACAGCAATTTAATCAATAATTGATACATTATTATCATTTTCAGTTAAATAAAGCAAATAAACATGGAAGTTTATATATTTTTCCTATTTTTGACAGGTCTGCTTCAGTGACGAAAGCACATTCGAAATTTTGCAGAATAAAGCTCAGTATGTGCGTCGTCGTCATGGAGAAAAGTTTCATCCTGATTGTGTCGTCCCGACGGTTAAACATCCCACCAAAGTGATGATTTGGTCAGTCATCAGCGGCAAGGGCACTGGACGTCAAAGGAATAATGAGGCAAGATCAGTACAAAGAAGTATTACAAAATCGGTTGATTCCGCAGCTCAGAGAATGGTTTCCAAATGGGGAACCATTCACTTTCATGCAAGATAAGGCTCCCTGCCACACTGCTCGGTCTGTTAAAGCTTTTTTGGCAGAAAAAAAATATCCCTCTGTTGGATTGGCCCCATTGAAAATGTGTGGGATCTGATGAAAAGAGAAGTGGCTAAAGATGTGATTACCAACAAAACCCAGCTCCTAGAAAAGATTATTCATGTGTGGAATCATCATCCTCAAATGCAGGAGACAGTACAATCTTGCATTGATAGCATGCCGCGCAGAATTAAAGCTTTGATAGCGGCTAAAGGTGGCTCAACTAAATATTGACTTTTACTAACATTAATTTCACTTTTCTTTAAAACTTAATAAACTTATGCTTTTCTAAATTAATGCTGTTTTATTTATGTCAAATAAATAGGTAATTGATTGGATAATATAAAAATAAAAAACAAATCAATTTAAAATAATAAAACGCTACAATATCACTCGGTAATTAATATTTTACATGAAATCTTGCAGTGCGTCTAATAATTTGGCCAGGGACTGTATATATATATATATATATATATATATATATATATATATATATATATATATATATATATATATATATATATATATATATATTTCATATTCTTCGATTCCAGGAACCCTGAAAAAGACGTAGAACACGATATATTCGAAACAACCCACCCCTTTAATCCTCTTTACAGTTTATTCACTCATTATAGATTTTATTCCTACATTGAGTACATGTGTATCAAATTTCAAATCAATATCTTGTTAAATTAGGCCGCAAAAATGTTTGACTATGATAAATCTCCAAAGGTTACGGACAACTTATTCATTTACAATAAATTGATAATAAAATAATTATGATTACTGGGGATGATTGCTGTTGAAATATTAATGAGAACGTTTTAGTATAATTTATCATTTTCGGGTACTAATTTAAATTACTGTTATATTTTGTAGCATCCTTAATAGCAAGAAATAAATTATTTAGTAGAAATTCGGGACACTTACCCAGTAAGGAAAATCACCGAAAGAGTAAAAAATTTGAATCAAACGAGTAGATGCCATACAAATCTGAAAAATTGTTTTTAGTATTAACTGAAAATATTTCGGATTTACAAATAACTAAAACATTTTTATTTAACAAATAATAAATAATTCAAAAAACATGTACCGAAGAGCCTCAAAATTTAATTATTATTCCTCATGTGAGCATTAAGTATTTCTTGCATTAATTGTAACTGATTTTGAGACATATAACGAAGGTTCATTGGAAGTTTATTGCCAAGGATTTTCCCATATTTAAGGCAAGAACACAACTTACTGGCGGTCTTTGTTTGCTAAGCCACTATATGTTTTCTGCATCATACCACTACGCACAGTTTTTGTTTTTTCTTATGTTTGCCCTCCATTTTTAATGGTCCCTTTGACTTGAGCACCGTCAAACTTTCAGCTGCTAAATGCGAATCGGAAAAGTTTGTATTTTTTGATCCAGTTAGGGAGAACAACCAAATCGAAAATTTTGTTAGTGTTATAAAATATGAGGATAAGTTATAAATAAAGTTAAAAATTATTTACGGTTCCAAAAAGCGAGAAAATCCAGTTGAAAAGGAATTGAGCTTGAAACTGAAAAGTTTCAAATGTTCTATATAGATATAGATATTCTGTAACAAATTGCATGCGAGTTATTACAAGGCAAAAGTAGCTTTAATAAAACTGAGTACACTTGCACTGCTTAAGCACTGTGATGTGACGAACTTCTTGTATTTTTTTCTAAATAGGAATGAGAATAAAAAAATATAAGCTTACTTCTCGAAAAATATTGATGAGTAAAGCGCTGTCTTGAAAAAGCTTGCGAACAAAAAGAAGCTACGAACCTTTGTCCTAAAAATATAATACGTTTAAAATATGTAAGGCGTCTGTATAGAAAAATTCTTGGAAACTTAATTGAGATTAAATATATATAGATAAAGAGAGAAAAACAACAATCTCGGTTTCGAACTGGACAGATATCTACAGATAACGACTGCCATTATGTTCATAGACCTTTAAAATGCCTATGACTATACATGTTAAGAAATTTTGGAAGCTGCTATAGAAAAACAATATTAGTTAGGTCCTAATAAATGTTCTTAAAGACGGGTTAACATCAAAAATAAAAATAGGCAACAGAATATCACGCAGGTTCCTTATAGATAAGAGTTTATGGCATTGATATATGTCATCTACAGTCATTAAAATATACATTGCAACAACTCTAAATCTGTCGAAAAGAAAAGGTATGGTATTTTAAAGAAACAGAAATGTTGTATATCGTCTGCACTCATTAAAATATATGTTGCAAAAGCTCTAAGTCTATGGAAAAAACGGCATCGATTTAATTCAGCAGAAATATACCCTCCAGTTCGCCGATGTCCAAGTTTTTGTAACATATGGTAACGACGATCAAGAATATAAGGCGCGAATATTATGTGAGGAATACAAAAAAAGGAAATCAGAACTCAACGCTCAAGAAATTAAATATCTACTTATTGGAACAGAATGAACAAACATCCGATTAGAAACTGAGAAAATAACGACTTGCACTAATTATACCTACATACAATTAAGGTACCCCAAGATTTTCATCGAATGGGGATTTTTCTGTAGTTAGTAGCATAGTTTTAATAGTTAGTTAATTAGTATAGGAGTGAACTACCCCTATAATTATTGTGAAAAAATGCCTAAATAATCTAAATAAGGCTAAAAAAATTTCAAAAATTAATTATAATACTTTTTCAATATAAAACAGAAGTCAGTGTGCTTTTTGCATCACACAAAATTTATCAGGAGTGGTTGCAAGTCTAGTTTTTTAAATTTTATATTACAATTCCGCCAAATTTATCAAAAGCAAACGTATGTATTGCTGTTTTAACAAAAAATCTTGCATACATTGAGCTACGCTTATTCATGATACCGAAATCTAAAAATAACGATAACAAAACTGAGCGTTCAATTTTTTTACAAAAAATCGACAATTCGTTTGGCAAGAGAGTGAATAAAATTCACCCTTTAATGCAACTTACCCCCAAAATATTTTCGAGGGAGCGGAAGGAGGGGATGATTGTGTTATTGTCACCGTTTATTATTTTTTCTAATAACAAATAAAGTCAAATAATTAAGTTTCACTTGAAAATATCGAAAAAGTCAATAAAAGTTCTGAATTTTATTTATTTATTGTTAGATAAATATTTTTCATAATTTTTCCATATAAAATGGTGACCATGAAAACAGAAAAGTTCATGAAAAAATCAATTTAAACTAAAACTTGTAAACTTGCCAAATAACTACCGACCAGTTGCACTGCTTTCAATAATATCGAAAGTCATGGAAAAGGTTATCAATGAGCATCTTCTAAAATATCTTGAACGATTCAATATTATTAGCGATCACCAATATGGTTTTCGTAAACATAGATCAACAGGAGATCTTCTGACTTATGTAACACATGTTTGGAACAACGCAATTGAACACTTTGGAGAATCTCGAGCGGTTGCTCTTGACATATCCAAGGCATTCGACCGTGTTTGGCACGATGGACTGTTGGCTAAGTTGCGCTCTTATGGTATGTCTGAAAGGTTCTGTTTGTGGCTCTCATGTTTCCTGAGAGAGCGTTCTTTACGAGTGGCGGTCGACGGATTTCTCTTTCTAACACCCTCAATATCAACGCTGGTGTGCCCCAGGGCTCCATACTGTCTCCTACTCTCTTTCTCATTTACATTAACGATCTGCTGGAAAAGACCGGGAATCCAATCTATAGCTTTGCAGATGACAGTACGCTTGTCTCTTCATTCACCTTGAACACTCGAACATCGGCTGCTCAGGCGAATATCCGCAGACAGCAGGAGGTCGTTCAACTTAACAAAGACCTGGAGGAGGTTCTATCCTGGGGTGACCGTAACCAAGTGGAATTTAACGCTACAAAAACCCAAGCGGCAGTTTTTTCTAAAAAAGTTAACGTTGCTGAACCCGACATAGTTATGTCGGGGCACTCCATTCCCCTAGCATCGTCGCTCAATTTGTTGGGCGTTAGTTTGGGAGCAAATATGTCTTGGCACGAACATGTTGCAGGCATAGCAAGGAGAGCTTCTCAAAAGTTGGGAATATTATTTAGAACCAGAAAGCTTTACACCCCACAACAACTGTGCTACTGCTCCCACGTTTGGGGCTTCGCTCCCAAACATACACTGCATTTGTTGGATTCTGTTCAGAGAAGAGCGGTCCGTCTGATTGGGGACCCGGAATTGACCGGCGGCCTTCATTCGCTGGAACATCGAAGAACGGTTGGCGACTTCAGTCTCTTCTACAAGTATTTTCATGGAAAGTGTTCGAAGGATGCAGCCCGCTTAATTCCTCCCAAAGCGGTGCATGTTAGAAATACACGTCGCGCTGGTGCTTCGCATCCCTATGAGGTTCAGCTTGTTACTCCGCGTACAACGCTTTTCAAGCAATCTTTTATATGGAGAACGTCATCCCCTTGGAATAATTTGCCCAGCGCTGTGTTTCCCACCGAGTACAATTTACAGCGATTCAAGAACAACGTGAATCGCTTTTTTTTCCGCACCCGTGCCGCTCCTGGAGCGCTTTAGGGACTTCCCTGCAGCACGTGTGCTAGACTAATAAAAAAAAAAAAAAAAAACTTAACATTAAAGAGTAAAATTTATTCGCCCTCTTCTCAAACAAATTTTTTGTAAAAATTTGGACGTCCAATTTTGCTATGGTTATTTTTTGAATTCCGTTTTGATGAATAAGGGTAGTTTCACCTCTATAAAAATTTCATTTGAAACGTATGCACAATATACGCAAAATTTTTCGATAAAACAATAGATTAGTACCTTCGCTTCTGATAATTTTTTCAGAATCGTATAAAATTAATGGTTTCAACTCCTCCGGCAAATTTTGTGCGATGCAGAAAGCACATTGATTTTTGTTTGGTATTGAAAAAGTAATATATAATTTTTAGGAATTTTCTCAGCCTTATTTAAATCAGTTGGGTATTTTTTCGGAATATTTATAGGGATAAAGAAGTAGGTCACCTTCATAGGTGAGCGAAATCTCACCAAAATCCCTACTTGAAGAAAATCTAAGGCGTCCCATTGAGATACCTTACTTGTTACGAGTAGACTTCGATACATCACGAAAAAACAGCAGGCCAATTAAGAAAAGAATGACATCCACAAGGAAAATAACTAACTGCCTAAATGAAACATTGTGGAAGCATGAGACTGGAAAGAAGTCAAAAAGATAATGTCACATAACAAATAAGCATCAGTAAACGTCGAAGACGTTTTAAGTCGTATCAGAAAACAAAACAAATTAATGAATTAAATAATTGATTTTCGATTATTTTAACCTATTCACGATCAATGGTTTACAACATCGGAAAATATTTTAAACGAAAATTTAAGAATTGTGGCCTTGTGTATGTATATTACGTTGGCTAACATTAATAATCATTTTTAGAAACTACATTGTATTTCAATTCGATAAGGCTAAAACTTACAGTTTATGTTATACCTTTGTGTTCCTCTCCCTCCATTAAGCTGTCTTCATTATCTAAAATACTATCGTTTTAGTTTTTCGTTGTGTAGGAATTCTAGATATTTCAAAGTAATTGTTTTTATTGCCACTTCTTTTGGAGAAACTAATTATATTTACGTAGGAAGATTTATTAGGATCATGTTTAGATGTTTTGGATAAGACGAAATAAAACATTACATTTCTAAATTGAATTAATATTTTGTTTCTTATTTTATATAAATAGTCTTAGGGACAATAATGGTATCTAAAAATTACGGCGTGAAATCCATCCCGTCATGTCATTTGTAAAAAAAATGTTGAATGTTTTTTACAAGCTAAAACGTTCATAATTTACATGCTAAATACGTGCACCATATCAGTATCTTAATACCAATAAACAAAAAAAGGTAAACTCACAATGTTAGAACATCTTGGAAGAATAATTTGTTTTAAGCAAATTATTAATCCAAATTACCCTACTAATGAAATAAATACCAATTCGCTTGTTTTACATTAGTTGAAAAGTATAGTTGTATCCCTAAAATTTCATCGCCAAGTTATTGAAATTGAACAGACCGAAAATGTTTTCTGGATATTCTGATAATTAGACGTGACAGATAAATTTTCATTGCAGATCTGGCTTCAACTATTCAAAAAACTTTTTCTATTTAACTAAATTACTTTAGAACTTGATAATATATCAGCGGCCATTGAATTTCATTCGTCAGTGACGAGAATGTAATACGGTTTCCGTACTGGTCAAATGCAAGTTGGACTTGCGCAATTAGTGTTCTGTACGGTGATTGCTTTTAAAATAAAATAAACTTTTTACTTAGGCTAAGTTAATTAGGTCCCTGACATCTTAAGATCCAATATGTATTTTCACATTTTTTCTTAGTCAATAATGTACAATAGTTGTAGCATCTTAGCTACCTAATAGTTAATAAATCAATCTAGTTCAATCTGGAATCTAGTAATAAAAGCGTAAAATATATATTTTTTAATTATAAGCAAATAAAATAAAATTATATCTCGATACAAGAGCGACTCGCCATTCGGTTACAGTAATGTACTTAAAAGTGTATTACAAGACGCCCACTATACATTAAGGAAGATAGTTTTCATATTTTTTTTCAAACCAGATAAACTTTCAAACGTAGTGCACGCGTGATAATTTTCGCTCAATCTACACTTTATGAAGACTATTCCAGACATTTTTTCAACATTTTTTGATCAGTATTTTTCGAGATAAGGACGGATAAATCGATTTTTTACAATTTTTTAAAAATAACAGAAAGAAAAGTGTGCGCAAGTATTACTTCATGTATATTTTTTGACTCGTATTTTCACTAGCTTTCATGTGACCTCATACTCGATGGCCTTAGAAAGAAAAACTTTCACTTCCCCCTACAAGCGAACCCCTTAAGTCAAAATGAAACTTTCAAAACTACATGGCGTTGCTTGGCCTATCAATTCCTATATTTGTGCCAAATTTCTTTTTCAAACTTTCTATGTCAAGTACTTTCTGAGGTACTCGGATATGACGGACATGCACACTAAAAATGTATCTGCCAAACGCAGTCTCTTCACTTGTACATCCATTTGTGAATGTTTGGATTGATGGATTTCCTTCAAATCAAAATTGAGGTGCTTGCGAAACCTGCAGTACAAATTATAATTGTGTTTAATTTGAACTTAAACTACAAATCTGTTTCAATAATTTTCTTATTTGAAAATGGTGTAACTGCATAGGTTACAACGAGTCCCAAAGTGAGTAACAGTTTTCTTGAAATACATAATATATAATAACTTATACATAAGTAATAATTAATTTAGATTTATTTAATGCAAATCAGCATGAAGTTTTTAAATAGACACTTTTTCTTTTCGTTAAGTTACGTGTTTCACAGCAGTAATCGGACGTAGTTTTTATATTTACGTAAGCAGTGCGCCCAGAGCAATTCAAGCAAGCAAAAATATAAATATGGATGATTCTGATGGCGAAACATAAAAATCGGTACCCTATTTATGCTATGCACTACTTCAAATTTCAGAAAATTTTGAAATAACAGAAAATTTGGTAGTAAACTGCGATTGGTTAATGGTAGTTAGAATATTGAATTTTGGAAAAAATATCTTTTTAAAATTTTAATGGCTTTTTTCTATTTAAAACACCAAATACTTAGAATTTAAGCAAAAAATAAATTAATAACATCAATAAATTAAAGTCAATAATAAAATCAATTGCAAAGGTGGTAGGAAAATTAAAAACCCTCAGAATCTCTACCTAGAATAACCTGTTACAAAAATGTACGACCCTACTGCTCTACCCTATAATAGAGTTCTTTTCTACAGCAAAATTATGTCGACATTAAGTGAGTAATTATAAAAATTAGTTTTATCATGATTTAGATTAAAGCAGTTTACTAGGTTAAGCTAAAGTGGCTCGATATTGCAAATAGGTTACAGAATGTTTAAAATCCAAATATTCAAATCGAGCAAATAATTAAACATCCTTCCTCAAATTCATTATTAATATTTGAATTTAAAACTTCTTACAAAGATTTTTATTTGTACAGTTAAGATAAATTAAAATTTTGATTGGTCTGATATTATTTATTTGATATTTTGTAACTGACGAATCGAATCGAAGTTATAATAAACCTTATGATTTATTTTATTTACTTGGTTCATTTAATGTAGCGAAGCCCAATATCTGTCTTGATAGTAAGAATGTATATAATGATTTATTTAAGTATACGTAAGTTGAAGTGAGAAACTCATATTATTAGTTGAAAGTGAGAAATAAGCCCATTTTGCAAATTCAGTTTTAGTGGCAAAGAATAAATATTTTTTTACACTTTGACAACCGTGATTTTCTTTTATGTACTTGATTAACCTCTTGTTAAATAAATTTACAGAGCTGCAAACTAATTTAACAAGAGATTAGCCGCGTACATAAAAGAAAATCGCGGTTGTCAAAATGTAAAAAAAATATTTTATTTTTCGGATGGATCTGGTGCCCAATACAAAAATAAATTCAATTTTGGCGGGTGGATCTGGTGACCAATACAAAAATAATTTCAATTTTTCTAATTTGTTAAAGCATAAGTTAGATTTTAATGTAGAAGCGGAGTGGCATGTTTTTGCTACTTTGCACGGTAAAGATGCGTGTGCGGTATAGGTGCCAAGCATATTTTACAAGATTACGTCAAATTGATGGTGTGAAAATTCTTAATGCCGAAGATATGTATATAATATATGATATAAAATTTGATTATTGTACAAAACTGCAATATAAAAATCATGCTAAATTCCTGAAAACTCGTTTTAAACGAGCACAATCAATTCCAAACACGTCAATTCCACAGTTCCATGCCAATTAATGAAAAGGCATTGTGTTGTAAAATTTATTCGAAAGATGTTAGGTTTGTTAGTTGTGATGTAACCCATTAATTTAATATTACGACAAAATTTCTCAATTACTATATATTTTTTTGTCGAAGGTTTCCTAAAAAATGTATTTTCCCGTGAAAATTAAACGATTTTTAATTAAAGAATTAATGTGTTTGTTAACACTTAATATTTATATAAACATGCTATTATCTTGAATTATATGTGTGTCTAATAACACTACGTTGCGCCAAAGCCGCTTTGCACTGCGCCACGCCACTCTCAACGCGGTGTCTTCGCTCATAAAAACTAACACCATTTGAAGGTCAAATGATAGTCGAAAGATTTTTTTTTTTTCATTTTCTATAGAAAACATTGGCACATCTCCGGAATTAAATCTATTGTCGACAAGTAGTTAAGAACCTCATTAAATTCCAATTTGTTCATAATAAAGTAATTTTTCTGTCATTAAAAAAAATTCTTCATTATGCATTTTTTTTTTTGAAATTCATAATGTTTCTGACCATTTGTGGTCTCAACTATAATTTTCATAAAAAAATCGGTTTCCAAGTTACGAATTTTTGAAGTATTAAAATAAATCATTGTTTTTGGATTTCCGAAAAGTCGGGTAGGAGGTGTTTTCGTTCCACGGATTATTCACCCATATATTTATATATATATATATAGTGTTATATATATATATATATATATATATATATATATATATATATATATATATATATATATATATATCTGTGTGTATGTGTGTGTGTATTTGCAATGCCCCTTATTCTTTGAAACTAAATGTCTCTTATTTCTCATCGCACTTATGTTTAAATTGGCGCATCAAATAAATTAACCAAACAATGAATCCCATTCAAAAAACAAAAGAACAAATTCTTGGCAGTTAACAATGGCTGACTTGCTTTATTCTTGTAATTATTTAGCTGACTTCTAGATCTTGAATTGAAAATATCAATAGTTACTTAGACAAGGGACTGTGACTGAGGATGACCTGTATTATCGAGAAAACCCATTCTTCAGCTATTCTAGTACAAGAAGTCCTGAAAAATTCCTGCAAAAAAAAACATGGTGACGTAATTTCTAGAAGAAGTGATCGACAGTGACTTGAAAGACCAGTAGTTGTCAAAAAGGCCTTAATTCACCTATATATAGGTGTATATGTTTATCGGATGCCACCTCTGCGAGTGTGGTTCAAGTAAGTAGTAGTTCTTGTAGCTGTAGGAGTGATCAACAATGACGTCATAGACCAGTAGCTTAACCTTAATGAGTTAAAAGTGGTTGTTGTAGTATGTTGCAAAAAGGCCTGTCTGGGTGGTCTTTAGTAAATTTACCACAAAGTCCCTATTTTGAGAATAGTTTTTCAGAATTGTTTTTGAAGGGTAAAAAGCAAACTAAAAATAAACAATTTTTTAAGGGATAAATTTTCCCATACCACAAGCGCACTAAATATTTTTTTGTAATTAAAAAAAGCTACTCTCTATTAATCAAACATTTTAATACTTCCACAACAACGAAACCAAGAAGGTACACAATCAACGAATTAGAAACAAACTTCTCGCTTGTCCTGACAATTCCAGGTCCTTTTGGTTAGTCGCTAAGGCAGTTAGTCATAATTTCACCAAATTCACCATACCACCACTCACATGGCCAGATAATTCTATTGCAACAACACCTGTTGAGAAAGCGAACTTGTTGGCTGAACTTTTTGCTTCACATTCTACTGTCGATTTCCAAGGACAAATACCACCTACTATTCCCATAGTGCAGTCAAGGATACCCGATATTGTCTTCAGACAACGTATCATAAAACGTATTTTAATGAATCTAGACACCAAAAAAGTTTCTGGTGCTGACGGAATACCTGCCATAGTTCTCAAAAACTGTTCCAGGGAACTAACACCAGTTTTCTGTAGACTTTTCAACCTATCCTACGGAAAGGGAATATTTCCTTCCTGCTGGAAATGTGCCACAGTTCAACCGATACCTAAAAAAGGCAAGAAGACCTTGCCAAATAACTACTGACCAATCGCACTGCTTTCAATAATATCGAAAGTCATGGAAAAGGCTATCAATCAACATCTTCTAAAATATCTTGAGGAACTTAACATTATTAGCGACCACCAATATGGCTTTCCTAAACATAGATCAACAGGAGATCTTCTGACTTATGTAACACATATTTGGAACAACGCAATTGAACACTTTGGAGAATCTCGTCCGGTTACTCTTGATATATCCAAGGCATTCGACCGTGTTTGGAACGACGGATTGCTGACTAAGCTACGCTCTTCTGGTATATCTAAAAGTTCTGTTTGTGGCTCTCATGTTTCCTCAGAGAGCGTTCTTTACGAGTGGCAGTCGACGACTTTCTTTCCAACAGTTTCACTATCAACGTCGGTGTGCCCAAGGCTCCATACTGTCTTCTTTCTCCTCTTTCTCATTTACATTAACGATCTGCTGGAAAAGACCTGGATCCAATCTACAGCTTTGCAGATGACAGTACACTTATCTCTTCATTCACTTTGAACGCTCGGACATTGGCTAATCAGATGAATATCCGCAGACAGCAGGAAGTCATTCAACTTAACAAAGACCTGGAAGAAATTCTATCTTGGAGTGACAGTAACCAAGTAGAATTTAAAAAAAATTTATAAAAACCCAGGCGGCTGTTCTTTCTGAAAAAGTTAACGTTGTCGGGGCACTCCATTCTTCTAACATCGTCACTCAATTTGTTGGGCGTTATTTTGGGAGCAAATATGTCCTGGCATGAATGTGTTGCAGGCATAGCAAGGAGAGCTTCTCAAAAGCTCGAAATGTTATTTCAAACCAGAAAGCTTGACACTCCACAACAACTGTTAATTCTTTACAAAACTCAAATTCGACCAACTATGAAATACTGCTCCCATGTTTGTAGCTCCGTTCCCAAACATACACTGCATTTGTTGGATTCTATTCAGAGAAGGGCTGTTCGTCTGATTGGAGACCCGGAACTGACCAGCGACCTTGATTCGCTGGATCATAGAAGAACGGTTGGCGACTTGAGTCTATTCTACAAGTACTTTCATGGAAAATGTTCGAAGGATGTAGCCCGCTTAATTCCTCCCAGAGCGGTTCATGTTCGAAATACACGTCGCGCTAATACTTCACATCCGTATGAGGTTCAGTTTGTTACTCCTCGTACAACGCTTTTCAAGCAGTCTTTTATATGGTGAACATCATCCCTTTGAAATAACTTCCCCAAGACTGTGTTTCCCACCGAGAACAATATACAGCGATTCAAGAATAACGTGAATCGCTTTTTTTTTTTTTTTTTCCGCACACATGTCGCTTCTGTAGCGCTTTAAGGATTTCCCTGCAGCACGTGTGCTAGACCCATAAATAATAATAATAAGCGTGGTTGATAGTTAGACCAAGGGATAAATTCACTAGTAATACATGTGCTATCGTAGACAATAGTCAACATAGTTTCAATATTTACTACATTATGAGCCTTGATGTTTTGTGTGTAGTTTATATTGAAAACACCATGTCTGGTCACCAGTACCAATTGATTTCAGGAAGTTTGGATTCAATCTACTATAATTTCCCTGAAATGTTGCCCCCTCAGTAATTTCTGATTTTCATTTAAATTTTTATGGAACACAGACAAATTTTTGCTTTGCATAGATCTTGTTTCCAAATCTTTCGAATTGTTTCCCTGTTGATGTTTAATACTTCTTCCATCGTTGTTATGTTATATATATATATATATATATATATATATATATATATATATATATATATATATATATATATATATATATATATATATATATATATAATATATATACATATATATATATATATATATATATATATACATATATATATATATATATATATATATATATATATATATATATATATATACATATATATATATATATATATATATATATATATATATATATATATATATATATATATATACATATATATATATATATATATATATATATATATATATATATATATATATATATATATATATATATATATACATACATACATACATATATATATATATATATATATATATATATATATATATATATATATATGTATATATATATATATATATATATATATATATATACATACATATATATATATATATATATATATATATATATATATACATATATATATATATATATATATATATATATATATATATATATATATATACCATACCTATATATATATATATATATATATATATATATATATATATATATATATATATATATATATTTATATATATATATATATATATATATATATATATATTTATATATATATATATATATATATATATATATATATATATATATATTATATATATATATATATATATATATATATATATATATTTATATATATATATATATATATATATATATATATATATATATATATACGAGGCTGGTTTGAAAAGTCCGTGCAAAAATAAAAACTACTTATGTGTTTGGGGTAAACCTTTTTTATTTTTCGACATAGTCTCCTTTTAGGCTTATACACTTCGTCCAACGAGGTTCTAGTTTGTTGATCCCTTCCGAATAATAGGATTTGTCCAAGTGTGCAAAATATCCATTAGTGTCTACAATCACCTCCTCGTTTGAATAAAATCTTTGTCCCGCCAGCCATTTCTTCAAATTGGGGAACAAATAGTAGTCAACACTTCACACGATTCCGTTTTTGGTCAAGCGTGAGCAATCGCGGCACCCATCTTGCAAATAGCTTTCTCATATCCAAATGTTTATGCAAAATATTATGTACCCGTTCAGTCGAGATGCCCACAGCACTAGCAATCTCACGCACCTTAACTCTTCTGTCATCCATCACCATATCATGGATTTGATCAATGATTTCTGGAGTCGTAACCTCCACAGGCCGTCCAGAACGTTCAGCGTCACTTGTGCCCATATGGCCAGTCCGAAAATTTTGAAACCACTTATAAACTGTTCTAATCGAAGGTGCAGAGTCACCATAATGTTTATCAAGCTTCTCTTTAGTGTCCTGAGGCGTTTTGCCTTTCATAAAGTAATGTTTAATCACCACACGAAATTATTTTTCGTCCATTTCTTGAAAATCACTCGTCTTCCTTGATTCACACGAATGCCAAACACAAAGAAATAGACCAATATGGCTGAAACTTGGTGTGCGTTCATTCAAGAGATGCTACTAACTAAACATGACCTCGATACGCGCCGGTGGTGCCATCTCTCGGACTTTGCAGGGTTTTTTCAAACCAGCCTCGTATATATATATATATATATATATATATATATATATATATATATATATATATATATATATATATATATATAAATATATAAATATATATTGTAGTAGCTTCTTTTTACGAAAACTTACCTGTGCTAAATGGTCTCTATTATGTCTTAGATAACGGGTTCTAGCTGTAAAGACGCTAGTAAATATGCCTTTTTTATTTATTTTGGGCACCAATTATTTTTATTCGGCAGCTCTGTTGGCCTAGCAGAAAAATAGAAAATGCTAAGTCCTAGGAACGTTAAAATAAACAGGTGTCCCTATATTAGACAATGAAACAAAAATTTAAGATCAGATAAAACATAAATTTATTTCTACATATTTACATATTAAACTTGTAACCCAGTATGGTTTTAAAAAAATAATAAAATATGAAACTGTGATAGATTTAAAAAATATATATATTCAAACTATTATTTATGTGTTACAAAAAAAAAGGTTTTCATATTCTTAAAATATTACTGGTCTTAAAGAATTCATTTGTTCCCTACCCAGCCTAGAAACCCGCTTGTTCCTTTGGTTGATAAAAGTGTAATTTTGATGTCAGGCGTTTAGCAATGATTTTCATAAATAATTAATAAAGTTGAGCTGGCAGAGTTGCAGATATAATGATCGACACGTCACATACAGACTCTATTCGCCACCGTTTTTTTTTTTACTTCGTGATCGATCGTGAGATCTCCGTACTTTCGAATTTTTTCGTTAAAGGCCGTTTGTAAATTAGCAGATTCAGGGATTGAAATATCTATGAGAAACGCTTTACTTCGGCGTTTATCTATAAGCGTTATATCTGGTTTTGTTAGTAATTATTGTTCTATCCCAGTATATCTTAACCTCCCCGTTTCCTAGTATCTCTTCTGGAGTATATTTATAATGGGGAGTTCGTTCTGGCCTTAGAGAGTACTTAAGTGCTAGAGCTTCATGTATGATTTTAGCAGCAGTATTGTGCCTCAACTTTTATTCAGTATTTACTGAATATGGGCATCCTGAAATAATATGTTGAATACTCTCGGCTACACCAGTCATCAGCCGTACTATCTTGAATTTTAAACTTTTTATAATTCTTGGTATTGATAACTGGATCCTGGATGGCACACATAAATCTTTCGGTCTCAGATAATAAGCTCCCACACATTAAAGATGCGTTCGATGCAGCCTTGTCGACATTTGACAAATTGAGTGTGTGAGCCTGTCCTTCGTGAAGTGCCTTCTGTAACCAAGCTGTATACCTCTTATCGTCCGATACAACCTAAAATTTCGTCTCAGTTGACAAGTCAAGCGGAGAGTATCCCTTATCCGCTGCTACTATAGCCCAATGAAGTTGTGATGTTATTGCTTTTTGCAAATAATATATTTTTAAATTATTCTTTTGGCGACTCATTAAGTTCCAAATGTCGAGAAGACCCCTTCCTTCTTGAATACGGGGCAATGTGATCCTCTCTACTGCCGAATTTTTATGTTGATATCTAGATGATGTCAGTATTTTGCTGATCATCCTTTGAATATTTTTCAAATCAGTGGCGGTCCAATTTATAACTCCAAATGTGTACATCAGTAGTGGAGTTACATAAGTATTGATCACTATTAGATTTTTGCTTTGCAGTTTTGTTTTAGTTAAGTTCTTGATCCTCCCTGTGTATTTTGTTGTTATTTCTTCCTTGGTTGTTTTTTCTTCTATCATTATTGACTCTTTTGTTATCATTATTATGATTATTAACTGATAAACAACTACAAAACGTCACGCTCATGTGATGATAATTCCAGAGGCTACCTAGTTCATTTTAAAACAATATTTGATACGTTCATTAAATAATTGATTATAATTCAAAAAATATAATAAGTTAGGTATAGGAACATTATATATGAAAAAATAGCAAATTCCAGCGGCTTTCTGGAAACAAAAATAATATACAGGATGTTGTATTTAAAAAAAAAAACGGGACTTTTGGTAATTATTGTAACGAACCAATACTTGTTTGTCGAAGGAAAACAAATAGGACGTGTAGAAAAGTACAAATATCTAGTCACCTATATCACATCCAATATAAACCAAGATACTAAAATTAAAATCAGAATAGAATTTTTAAGAAAATCATTTTTTCAGTTCAGGACAAAGTTCTGCAACAGAAACGTATCCCTCGCTCTAAGATTACGTTTCCTGGAGTGCTACGTATCGTCCCCACTTACTGACGTATTTGACATTTGGTAGTGAAAACGACGCTGGACGCCGCGATGGCAAACAACTTTTTTTCCATCGACATAGCTTTTGTAAAACGGCATTGGAAAGCACTAATTTTTTTCAACTGTTTTTTTCTAATATGTTTTGCAAAAGTTATGCAGCAAAAACCCTCTAAAATATTATTCTTTGGACATCGCGGTTGCCCTGAATCGTATGCCACGTTTGGTGGTTTTCAAACTAGTAGGCGGCTGGCATACTTTAATCTGACAGCTCTTGTTTGCATACCTATTCAATTCAATAGAGTTAAAGTAAATAAAGTTGTTTCGGAACTACTCTGTATGCTGTAAAAAGGATTTGGTTCTAGGATGTAATACTTTTGGGCTCTAACTGGTCTCAAGCTGGAGTTGTAAGAGATAGGTATAGGATAGTACAAAAAAGTCAGTTACAATGAAATAGAAAGTCAAAAAATGATATAAGATGTAGGATATTCCATTTAAGGTGTCAAAGTTGCTGCTACTTTCAGATAGAAGCGGCTACATTACTTGGCTAAAAATATTTTAAGTAGATAGAGCATATATACAGGCAAAATTTCAAATCGATACGTTCAATGGTTCTCCAGAAACGTCCAATAGGCCATCCACTATTTATAGATCTCATGATCTGTTCAAGGGTTACGTACACCTGAGCGCTGCAAAAAGTATGTATTTTTTTAAAAAAATATTTTAAAAGTTAAGTGAATAATAAAAAAGACTGGCGATTACATATTTTTATTGTACTTTAAATTGTAAGAATTTTTTTTTTTAAATATGTTTTAAATGTTAACATTTTTTTATCGGGTTAAATGAATGATGATGAAAACTATGACGCCTCCTTGTCTGCAGGATAACTTCACAAAAAATAATCCAATCTACAAAAATAAACTTTAATCTTGTAAAATAATGTAGTAACTAAAAATTGTCGAAGGGTTTTTTTTTCAAAAATAAATAATTTACGGTGTATGCAATTTTCGACCAAAAAATTTATGTTTAATTATTCATAGAAAATTATTTATTAGAAAAATTAAAAAAACATCTCGACATTTTGTAGAAAAAGTAATTATTAAGATTTTAAAAAAAAGTTTAAAAAAATTAAAAATTGACTGAGTAATATTGCAGACAGTGCATTGAGATAGGTAACGGTCCCAATCCGATGCCGGGTCGCATTTAATACTGTAAATAATGGAATTTTATTATTATTTTTTTTTAATAATTCTTAGAAGTATAGAAAATATTTGTAAAAAAAAATCGAATTGTTGTAAATTCGAGGTGTATATAACCCCTTAATTTCGAGATTGTGCTATTTCTTGAGACGTAGATTGCCAACTATCTCTCCGTCTTTTTGGTGGTCTTCCCGGAGGACGTTTGCCTGCTGGTTTTCCTTCCAGACCGATCCTTGATAGTCTGTGATCCTCCATCCTTTTTACATGGTTATGCCATTGTTTTCTTCTTTGTCTTCCCCGTCCCACTACGTCTTGCACACCACATTGTTCCCTGATGTCAGTATTTCGTATCCTAACCCTCCTTATCTTACTAACTATTGCTCTTAGGGTTTTCATTTTCGCGATGCGTAGCATACTTTTTGTTTTATTGGTGTCTTCTCGTGATTCTATACCGTAGGTCATCATGGGTCTGTGGCAAGTCTTGTATATTTTAACCTTGCTGTTTATTCGCATGTATTGATTTGTCCATACAATATCCCTTAAGCAGCTTGAAATAACTGATGCTTTAATAATTAATCCTCTAAGGTCTCTAACTGGGTCGTGATAGTCACACCAAGGTATTTGAACTAGATTAACTGTTCTATGGGTTTATCTTCCATTACGAGTTTGCACCTGATGAGGTCTTTGGCAATAGTGATACTTTTAGTCCTTTCAGTAGATATGCTCATATTTAACTGTCGACAAGCTTGATAAAATTTAAAAAGTGGCCTCGGTAGATTGTGTTCACCTTCGGCGATCAGAGATGCATCGTTTACGTAACACACCAGACTAATTCTGTTGTTATTTATTCTGTATCCCATTCCTAGTGACTCTACGTCTTCTATTAGTTTATCCATTAAGAGATTAAATAAAAACGAACTGAGAGTGTCTCCTTGTCTAATTCCTTCGGTGTGTTACATCATTGAGTCGGACTTTGTCGAAGACTTTAGTTAAGTCTATATACGCTGGCATATTGTACTCTATTTCTTTTCCTTTAGTTTGTATTATAATGAATTTTGCGTCTGTGGTAGATCTATCTTTCCGGAACCCCACCCACTGTTGCATTCGCTACTGAAAATGATATCACTTCTGTTGTCTTCAAAGCTCTGCTCTACATATATTTTACATTTATCCTATCCTATTATTAGTTCCATGTTTACCAGTATGTTACTTTGGTCCTCTGTCAAATAACCTGTCTTCTTAGGTTTCCATAATCCTGCTGCTTCTCTAACATTTTTATAGAGGTTAAACGAATCATGTTTGCGCTCGAATAGCTCTATTTCTTTGTAGAGTTTTTCTAGTCAGTTGTTTTTAGCTTGCTTAACTGTTTTCTTTATTTCGTTATCTATTTGTAGTAGTAATAGTATTATATAGATGGTGGAATCTCAAATATGTCAACTATCTGTATGTTGAACAGCTCTTAGAAAATTTCTTATGTAATAGTGAAACGAAGGAAGTTAGTTTGGGTTAAGAGCAGATTGATAGATAATTTGACTTGTGACTGTTTTTTATGCCCTTTATTACTTCGTTGGTATAAGTGGAGTAAAGCACGTCAGCAGAACTGAGAGTTCATGCTAGGATTATCAGAAGCAAAAACAATTTGCTGTTAACAACTAATAGAGAAGAAACTGTCCTGTCCTTAATTTAGAATTCATATTTTAATTTACTGTAGAGAGAGTTGTAATAAAAAAATATATATATATATATATATATATATATATATATAATATATATATATATATATATATATATATATATATATATATATATATATATATATATATATATATATATATTATATATATATTATATATATATATATATATATATATATATATATATATATATATATATATATATATATTATATATTTATATATATATATATATATATATATATATATATATATATATATATATATATATATATATATATATATATATACATATAGTGTATCCCAAACAATTTTATACAAATGGAGAAAAAGTTTCTTACATATTACAAAAAAATTTATTCTTGATAAAAAATGCTGCATCACATGGAAATCCATAATCATGCATCAAAAGTTCAAAATATTTGAAGTGTGTTAATTTTAAATACAGAGCAACTGACGTTAGCTTTTTTGACAGTTGTTAGGTATTTCCAAAGATAGCGGTCTTTTATTAAAGTGTTCATTTATTAAAATTAAACTTTTGTTATGCAACAAACAAAAAAAAGCAGCACAGCTTATTTTAAAAATAAAGTAGTTCAATTGACTTAAAAATTCATTTCTTTTAATTTTTAAGAGCTCAGTGTATATTATGATGCACCCTAGATTATTTTAAAATATAAAAAACCAAATATAAACCTGAAAATACGACACAAACCAAAATTTTTAAACGTATACCTAAAATTGTATTTTATAATATATACTTTTTTTAAAATTTTACATAATTGTTCCAATAACCACTATTAATTATATACAGTTGTGTACATTTAAAAATAACTATTATCTTCACGACATAAAATATCAAGAGCCCTTAAGTTTCGGATCTAAAAAAATTATGTATACATATTTTTTACAACTTATACTAACCCCATTAATGATAGAATCACAGACAATAGGAGCAACACACATATATTAATTTTATTTTTTATTCAATAAATAAATCCAACAATTACTGATGTATTTACTGGAGTTTTTTGAATTTTTAACTAGGAAGGCCATAAATCTGAAGTATAATTTTTTAGTTCCTATTAACATTTTCAAGTAATATTTTGCTCTGTATTTAAATTTAAACAAACTTTACTCTTCATTATAAATCATTATTTTTTATTTTGCCTGTATACCATCAAATATTTTCAACTTTTGATGCTTGATTATGGATATCCATGTGATGCAGAATTTTTATCAAGAATAAATTTTTTTGTATATGTAAGATAAACTTTTTTTCATTTGTATAAAACTTTTTGGACACATTGTGTATGTATATATATAGATTATATATATATATATATATATATATATATATATATATATATATATATATATATATATATATATATATATATATATATATATATATATATCATAAAGTATTGCCCACCTAGTTATTTCAGTCCCAGGACAATAATATATATATAATATATACTTTTTATTTATATATGATTCTATACCGTAGGTATCATACCGTCTTGTATATTTTAACCTTGCTGTTTATTCGCAGTATTATTTGTCCATACAACATCCCACCTTGAAATAACTAGCTTTAATAATTAATCCTCTAAGGTATTTCTGGGTCCCAGGTACAACTAGATTAAAATCTTCCATTAGATGCACCTGATAGGTTTTTTGATAAACTTTTTAATATGCTGAATTATTGTTTATTTTCACAATATTTACAGTCTAGAAAATCAGAAAAATATTCCTGATTTTCCAGGATTTTTCTCATCTATCTCCTTTGTTTTTAATTACCGCTTTACAGAGTTTCGGCATTCTGTCCAGTATTTTCTTCAGAGTTTCTTCGGTTATTTTAACCCCTTCTGCTTGTAAAAGTTCCCACAAGTGATTTCCTGATGTTGGATTGAATTTTCGAACACACCTGTCCAAATTATCCCACAGCAATTCGATGGGGTTCAAGTCGGGTGATTTTTGAGAATTTCATGTCCCACAGAATTTTTTTTACGATGTATCGGGGGGTGGGGGGGACGAATGTAGTCCACCGTTTTCCTTGGCATCCGCATATCACTCGCGATTTGTGGACTCGAGTGACCAGTTTGATGTCTCGTAAATGTCAGAGCCCAATTTTCAACGGAAACTTCTTTCGTTTTTGGCATTTTCACAAAACAATTGAGCCTGTATCAATGACAAAGAACTGTTTGCGAATGGTTAATTTCCAAAATGACAATGGTATTTATACCAGAGTTTTTATCATAAAATGTCACTAGGAATTTCCATAATCCATAGAAACTTGAAATAAGTTCTTTCTTCAACTGAAATTCTCAGAAATAATCGCCTCAAAACGATTATCCTGCAAAACTTGGAAATTTGTTCTAATTGGTTTTTAATTTGTGATTTCACCAAAAAGGCGTATCTAAACAATTTTATGATGGACACTTGTTAAGAACAATTAAATTTACCTAATATAACAAAAGAGTTTAATTAGGTACTAAATTTTGGCAGTTACATTGAAATTTCTAGGTGGGCAAATACTTTCTGACGGTAGTGTATATACAGTCCCTGGCCAAATTATTAGACGCACTGCAAGATTTCTTGTAAAATATTAATTACCGAGTGATATTGTACGTTTTATTATTTTAAATTGATTTGTTTTTTATTTTTATATTATTCAATCAATTACCTATTTATTTGACATAAATAAAACAGCATTAATTTAGAAAAGCATAAGTTTATTAAGTTTTAAAGAAAAGTGAAATTAATGTTAGTAAAAGTCAATATTTAGTTGAGCCACCTTTAGCCGCTATCAAAGCTTTAATTCTGCGCGGCATGCTATCAATGCAAGATTGTACTGTCTCCTGCATTTGAGGATGATGATTCCACACATGAATAATCTTTTCTAGGAGCTGGGTTTTGTTGGTAATCACATCTTTAGCCACTTCTCTTTTCATCAGCTCCCACACATTTTCAATGGGCTATTACCCGGCCAATCCAACAGAGGGATATTTTTTTCTGCCAAAAAAGCTTTAACAGACCGAGCAGTGTGGCAGGGAGCTCCATCTTGCATGAAAGTCAATGGTTCCCCATTTGGAAACCATTCTCTGAGCTGCGGAATCAACCGATTTTGTAATACTTCTTTGTACTGATCTTGCCTCATTATTCCTTTGACGACGTACAGACGTCCAGTGCCCTTGCCGCCGATGACTGACCAAATCATCACTTTGGGGGATGTTTAACCGTCGGGACGACACAATCAGGATGAAACTTTTCTCGATGACGACGACGCACATACTGAGCTTTATTCTGCAAAATTTCGAATGTGCTTTCGTCACTGAAGCAAACCTGTCAAAAATAGGAAAAATATATAAACTTCCATGTTTATTTGCTTTATTTAACTGAAAATGACAATAATGTATCAATTATTGATTAAATTGCTGTATCTTACCGATCTCCAGAAGTCCACATCTTTGTCTTGCCATTGTTTGGCCCACTTCAGGCGCTTTGCTTTCATTGCAGCTGCTTGGGCTTCCTGGCGGGGCGACAGGCCTTAAAATCTAATTCTTTCAATTTTCTTCGAACAGTGCGCTCAGAAGCATTTACGCTAGCATCCTGGAGTTGTGATTTTTATTACCTTTGTGGTAGCAAATCTGTTTTCTACACAAATTTTCTTCAAACATCTCTCTGACCGTGGAGTGAAAATTGGTTTTCTACCGCATCTTTTCTTTCTTTTCGGGCTTAATTCCTTCCCTGACTCAATTTTCTTTTTTATGCGTCGTACACAGCTTCAGAAACCTCCAATCTACGTGATATTTCTCGGTTTGTAAATGTTTTCGCAATCACAAGGGCCTTCACTTCAGCTTTTTTTACGTGGTGAAAGATCGCCTTTTCTACCCATAATGAAAATAGTCCAATTACTTTTTTAAAACACTGCATACAAAATAAACTAATAACTGAGTAGTATAAAACTGTTAAACAAACAATCACAGTCCATAAAGCCACAGAAACACGTCCGTACCTGACTCGATTCCGATTGCTACTGATACAGGTTTGTACTTATTTACGTTCATGTATCACTTTGTTAACACAGTGTTGCCATATGTTAAAAATAAATACAAATATGTAGTCTACAAACAATTCTTTTAAATAAAAATCAATAATATTGTAGTTTAAATATACCATTATTGCATAAAAACTCTTAAGAAACATAAAATTACTAAAAAAATACAGTGCGTCTAATAATTTGGCCAGGAACTGTATATATACATATATATATATATATATATATATATATATATATATATATATATATATATATATATATATATATATGTATATATATATATATATATATATATATATATATATATATATATATATATATATATATATGTATATATATATATATATATATATATATATATATATATATATATATATATATATTGTATTGTGTTAACTTGCCCGCACTTTTGTACCCTGTGAAAAGTTGTTTTTCCCACGCTTGGGCGCAATTTTCTTGCAACCTCTTTTTAATTTCTGATAATGAATTGAGTGGATCCTTATTTTAAAAGAACTAAAGAAATTAAACACACACTAGCTCAGTTTTCCTTGGTAGAGAGATATGGGTAAGAGATAATTTTTGTACGTCTTTTTGGAATTATTTTTTTCTTACTTTTTAAAAAAACCTCAGCTGTACGACTTTTGGGCACCATTCATTTTAAAATAGAAAGGATCTAACTTCAGCTAAAAAAATGAAAAAATACTGAAAGGGTGTACAGTTGTTAAATAAAAAAACAGTTTGGTACAGCCGTCATTATCCTGAAAAGTAAGATAGGTATTCAGTGAGACACTAGCTTTAATCAATAAAAAGAAAATTTATTCATGATTTTAAAATAAGAGTTCTAACCTCTGCGGTTTTAAGGATTACAAAAAAATTCTAGCCTAACAGGTAGTTATTATTATTAGAGTCCTAAATCAGACATTTAAATTCTAAAACCTGACTACCCCGAAAGCGAAGAATCGTGATTTTCACTTCACCTTTTGTCAGTTCAAATTGCTATTAAGACACTTACTTCGGGAATAGGTCTATTGATGAATGTTCTGGTAACTTACGGTTTTTATTTGGGCTTCTAGGCCTTCGATGGAACACAAAACCGATTTTACACTTTGTAGGAAACACTTAGAGCCCACTACGGTTTTACGTTAGAAAAAAAACTCGTGCTTTACTTGGCTCTCATAATTGTTGCTATGAGCCTCTACTGCGGCTCGGTCGAAGTAAGCCTGGCTGCGGCTCGATGGAAATTAGCCTACTTGGCGGCTCGGTCGAAATAACCTACTTGGCGGCTCGGTGGAAATAAGCCCCTCTTCCTGTCCACCGGACTCTTAAATAAACCGTGGGCACTCTCTCGGTAATATGGCTACGCCGGAACCAAACCTCCGGATACAAATATTTAACCAATCCCGGCGTATCGAGAGATTCGGTCGCAAACCCGCACAGCACACTAATATACCGAACGGCTTGGAATTTCTGATTAATATACCGCTCGATACAAAAATGAAAAGAAGTACAATTTAAAGTGAAAAATCAGTAACATTACATGGTCTTAAAATCTAAGAAAAAATGAATGTTACATTTACCCCCTTCCAAAAAGAAATAGACTACACTAGTCTATTAAACTAAGGCTACTTATGAAAAGGTACAAAGTGGTACACTATCACTTACTACTAAGGTCAGAACTTAAAACAAAATTACAAACTTCGGACCTTACTACTAGACTTAATTCAATTAAGCACTAATATTAAGTACAATGAAAACCAAATGAAAATCTTTGCATGTACACAAGAATCTTATAACTAGACTTAACTTAATTAAGCACTAAGGTTAAGTACATCAAAAAGTAAATAAAAATCCTTGCATGAACATAAGAAATACCTTTCTAAAGTAACAATCGCGGTCTTCTTATATAAAAGAATCAGCTCTGTTATTGTTACCAAAACAAAAAAATATAACTTT
Source organism: Pachyrhynchus sulphureomaculatus (assembly GCA_019049505.1). NCBI lineage: Eukaryota > Metazoa > Arthropoda > Insecta > Coleoptera > Curculionidae > Pachyrhynchus > Pachyrhynchus sulphureomaculatus. Next base: position 103,251,197 of record CM032449.1, on the reverse strand, counting down.
GTCTAGACTCTTGTCTAAATCAAAAAAGTGAACTGAAACAAAATATGAACACCCCCCTTAAAATAGTTTAAGGATTGTCAGAAAATTTTCTATTTCAGCAAAAGAAATTTAGAAAAATTCTTGAATAAAGAAAAATAAAAAAACTGATTCTAGTGCAAATACTAACACTAAAAGGAAAAAGTCTCGTAAGACCATTTAGCACAAGGCTAAGAAACATCTGGATGAAAATCCAGACAAACGCTCGTGAAAAATCGCCATCAATGCTCTAGCTCATCGCTAAGAGAACATTCCAAATCTAGTATCACTACTAGTCGCACTCCGAAAATAATCGCACTCTACAGCGCAATGTCGACGTCCTAAGACATCCAGACATGCTAAAATCGCCAGGGGAATCGCTACATCGCGCAATGTCGACGTCCTGAGACATCCAGACATGCAAAAATCGCCAGGGAAAACGCTCTGGTTAATCGCCAGAAAATACGTCAGCTCATCGCCAACAAAACACTCTGGTATATCGCCAGAGAAAAAACCTCGGCTCCTCGCCAAGAAAACATTCTGGTACATCGCCAGAAAAAAACCTCGGCTCCTCGCCAAGAAAACACTCTGTAAATAGCCCTCGACTACACAAAGTCCGCGTTCTTAAAGAACAATCTCGCCATTAACATAGTGAGCAGCTATAAAAGCTAACAATATCACTATAGGCACAGTGAATAGCTATAAAAGCTAAAATTCACCCTAAACACAGTGAATAGCTATAAAAGCTAAAATTCACCAAACTGAATGATCCTGCTTCAAAAAGCAATGTTCACTAAGAACAGAAATGATTAGTCTGCGCACAACTAACATTCTAGGAAACATTCCCAATATAACTGTATGAGACAGCAAGTCTCGAAATAGGACCTCCCTAAAGTCATAACCCTATATATAGGAGAGTCCATAAGCAAAACGACTCAAAATCACGCATTTTGAGCACATGCCCTCAGGCAACCGACATACACCGAAATATATACAGAAATATATACAGGAGTTTCAAATCCCAAACTCTTGGTTATGATAACTCCATACTGAGCTTGGTGAAAGCTCTTAGCAAAAGCTAATCAAATCTTCGGCACATCGCACCAAAGTGACAAATCTGCCTAGAAACATGAGCCAAAAAAAACGCCCTCCGTCATCCTTCAGGGTGGCTACACAGAGATATAAAACTTAACCAGCATTGCGCTTCTTCAAGTTGCATGAAGAACCCTCGTGTACTGGTCTCGCCCTAGAACAACAACGAAAAACATTCAATCCATCCCACATAACAGGAGACAAACACCTCACCACGATATACTGAAAGGTGGAGGCAATAAAATACGGAAATGGTGACCCTGGTGTCCACCAACAAAAGGGAGTAGATTATAGCATCCACTAAACTAAAACGGTGTCTACCACACCACCATAAGTCAAAAAAAAATTAATCAATAGGGTGTTCCGAAACACACTACTGCCAACAGCCTGTCACCACTAATAGGCTAATTGGAGCTGATGGTCGACTACAGTAGCTAGGCTCTCCTTTGGTTCAAATAGAAATAACCATTGGGTAACAAACCCCTAAAGGTCCCAAAGGTCAAACGTTCACCCCCCATAGACTACCCTTCCAATCAGTCTGTTCCTCAGGAAGACTAACTTCCTGCCAAACGTCGTAACGGCATCTGTTAGCACCCGGTGCATCACAGCCTGTAAAAACAGATAACTCATGGGATACAACCTAAAAGGTTTACAAGGTTGACTTAACCAAGCTTCTAACGGAAATTTCCAAAAAACGAAAATGAGCTTAAAAAGCTACTTGAAGTAAAAATTTCTCCATTTTTCGGTGGCAACGCAACAAAACTTTTGAAGACGACAAGAGCTTTTCCAGCTTAATCAGAAACAAGAAGAAAACATCATTGACAGCTAAAATATTCGATCATGGTGTTAATCGTCTCCCTAGACAATAGCCTCTAGAAGAAACTGCTACAGGTATCAGGCATAACCGTTTTCTGTCAGCCCAAACTTCTAGATTACCTCTTGGAAATCTAAAAATTCGGTTAGGAATCTTCCTTCACTGCGCTTAGCCTCTCTTGACAAGGTTCTCATCTCGGTATCAGATTTTGATCATTTCTTTGTGAAACGACTGTCTTACTCTGCTCTCATCTCTTGTAAATGATCAGCCTTTAGTTCTCCTGCAGGACTTCAATTTCCTATCAATCTGATAGTATACCGAAAAAACTCAACATACGCCTATGAGTCCATGCAAAAAAATTTTAAAAAAATTAGTGACTCAAAGGTAACGTTTAAACGGCTCTGAAAAGAAAAAAGTATACCCTCAGTTTGTCAATTCAGAAGAAGATCTAAATCAAAATAATCCAAGTCTTAGACTTACTGGATAAACCAAAATCAATTTACTCTTAATTGCACCCAACATATACCACTAAGGTAATAGAAATACACCCCCTCGGTTAACAAACTTTGAAATTGCTCATAAAAATTTTGACTCTACATCACACTACACGAGCTACATCTTGCGCTTGTCCTAACTCAAGATCACCTTGGATTGCCTCTAATCAAAATTTCGCTTCCAAGTGTCAAGAACTGGATATTATTTGGGGTCATAAGCAAATCAAATCCCGCGACCACCGACATACCAGTCTTATGATATATCCTGAGTGTGACTCTTTCGCAAGCTCGCAACAGCTGAGTCGATGCTAAACATCAACTACAATCAACCTAAGTTTGGATATGATCAGTACCCAAAACCTTAGCATTAAACAACAAAAGTAAGCTATTCTCTGCTCAACTTTTACAACAGTCAAAAAAAACGAGGTCGTCACCTCTACAGAGCAACATCAAAAAAATAAAGTAAAGCAATTAAGATAATGTAAATATAAATTATTCTTCTTCTGACAAACTTTCATTAGGGTTAGGTTCATTGAATGGTTTTAAGTCTTTAATATGCCATTGTCCTACTTTAGTCCCATCTAAATTAACCAAACCATAAACTAAATCTGAAATCTTTTCTCTTATCACGCAATGCACATACTTAGGTACTAACTTAGATGTGAATTTATCAGCTGCACGGGAAAGAATTTTATTTTTTCGCCAAACGTGATCACCTATATTAAAGGAAAAATCCCTTTTTCTAAGGTTGTAAGACTTACTGTTCCTTTCATAAGCCTTATGTATCCTACTACGCACGTCGGTGAAAATATCTTTTAAACCCTTTAAATTTTCGGCATACGCACCCCTGTTACCCGGAATTATTTCGCTGTCAACATTGACATCCAAATCCAAATTTTTATAATACGATCCAGATAGAGGTATATGTCTGCCGTAAACTAAGAAAGACGGTGTGAACCCTGTTACTTCGTGTCTTGCGGTATTTATTGCTTGTTGGATTTTGGAAATATTGCCATCCCAAGTGTCATGTGAATCAACGTAACTTCTTAAAGCGGTCCCGATTGTTCGGTTATTACGTTCGACAAAATTACATTGTGGAGAGTACACGGGATTAAAACGGATATTAAAACTATAAGTTTCACTTAGGCTCTTAAAACTCTTAGAGGTAAACTGAGTACCGTTATCGCATATTAAGAGCGATGGAACACCGTGGGTTAGAAAGACATTATTTTCCAAAATTCTCTCTATATGTCCAGCTTTAGAGCTTTTCAAAGGAAATAGCATGGTATACTTTGTAAACCAGCAAGAAACCACGAGAAGCCATTTATTTCCCTTTTTTGAACGTGGGAATGGGCCTACTAGATCAGCTGCTATGACTTGAAAAGGGTAATTAACCGTTTTCTCTTTTCCCATCAGTCCCATAGGTAGTGCATTTGGAGATTTCTGCGCTCCACATACTTCACAAGTCCTCACAAACTTTAGAATATCAAAACGCATTTTTGGCCAATAATACTGTTCCTGAACCCTGTGAAGAGTTTTATAAAAACCAAAATGACCAGAAGTAGGAGGAGTGTGACACATGTCTATAATTTCCCCTCTCTGCGGTTTAGGAACTAGTATTTTCCACTCGGGTACATTAACTTTTAAAGGCAACTGGTTTGGGATAAATTTGTACACGAAATCATTTTCCACCTTCCACTGCGGAAAATTTTGAGGAAGTTCTTTAATTTGCTGCCGCAAATTATCGTACCATGGATCAATGCGATCTACATCAACTGTGCATTAAGACTGTTTTCGTCCGCTGTATGATCTGGGATTCTTGACAAAGCGTCAGGAATAACATTGTGGACTCCTTTTCTATGAATTAAATTAAACGTATGTTGTCTCAACCTAATCGCCCAACGCGCTAGTTTGCCACTAGGGTTTTTAATAGAATTAAGCCACAATAAACTATAATGATCTGTTATGACCGTGAAAGGAACACCTTCTATGTAAGGTCGAAACTTTTCGATGTTAAAGAGTACTGCTAAACATTCTTTTTCAACAACCGAATAGTTACGTTCAGCCTTTGATAAAGTTCTACTGGCATACGCTATCACTCTTTCCTCACCATTGATTTTCTGTGTTAGGACGCCCCCTAAACCGGTATTAGAAGCATCACTAGAAATATAAAACTGTTGGGAAAAATCTGGTTGGGATAAAATGGGAGCTGAAACCAATAGCTCTTTAATCTTTATAAAAGATTCTTCGGCTGCCTTTGTCCAATCTATCGATTGTCCTTTTTTTCGTCCTTTCAAAAGATCATTAATAGGCGACAACAAGGTAGAAAAATCTCGATAAAACGTCTGTACCATGAACACATTCCTACGAAGCGCTTAACTTCCGTAGTATTAGTAGGTCTCGCATAATTAACCATGCTTGCTACTTTATCCGGATCGGCACGCAAGGAATTTGAGCCTACAATATAGCCTAAAAACTTTAGAGAAGTTTTGAAAAAATCACATTTGCTCAAATTTATCGTCAGTCCGGCCTCTTTCAATTTATCTTTTACTTCTTTAAGTAAGCGAATATGCGATTCGAAGTCTTCCGATGTTACTAAAATATCACCGAGATAGGTAAAAATATGTGGCTCATATTTCGGACCAAATATAGCGTCCACTAAACGTTGCTGAGTTTGAGCAGCGTTCTTTAGACCAAACGGCATAGTGACGAACTGAAATAGACCTCGGCCTACTACTGCAAAAGCGGTCTTTTCCTTAGAGGATTTGTCCAAAGGAATTTGCCAGAAAGCCTTTCTAAGATCTATCGAGGATACATACTTAGCATTCCTGAGTGATGTCAAAATTCTGTCGATGTTCGGTAATGGATAGTTATCAAATTTGCTGACCTCGTTGAGCTTTCTTCCGTCAAAGCATAGACGATATCACTCCGAGTTTCAACATTTCGTCTAACTCCTTATTTAATACTTTTGACATGTACGGAGACATGGCGAAGGGCCTTGTCTTTACAGGACTGGCATCAGCCGTATCTATAGACATGGTGATCTTATTCGTTCGGCCTAACCTATCTTTACTACTTATTTCTTTGAAAGAGCTTATTACGTTTTGGGGGGGGGGGGGGGGTGCGTTTAAGCGTTCCGTCCGCGAGAGATCATCTAGGGTACATAGACGCGATAAAAGGTTTTCTAAAGAACTTTCTGAATAACAATCTTTAAAACTTGTTTGAGAATTGACTTCTAGGGACTGTGGATACCACGAATTATTTTTAAAATTTACTAAAATTCCGAATTTTTGTGCAAAATCACATCCTAAAACCAAAGTATGTGATAGAGAAGGTACTACTAGAGCAGAGATTACTAAACAATGACCATTGCAGACTAGCGGCAACTCAACCGTACCTAAAACTTTTAGACGGCTGCCATCTGCAGTGGTAACACTTCTATTTTCGATATGGCATATTTTTATTCTTAAACGACTTAAAATTTCAATACCATTCTGACCTACAACGGAGGCATTTGCACCAGAGTCAAATAAAGCCGAGAAATGGACACCTAATAGATTTATCTTGATATGCGGTCTGTTATCTAAATATTTATGCACGAATAAAGGAGACATGTGACCATTTGGAGAAGCAGGAGTTTTAACTTGAGAAGGAGAATTTTTTATTAGACTTAAAAAATCAGAAACTTTTTGTAACTATTTAGTCCAATCTGATCTATTGGAATATTTCTTTACTTAAGATCCTCGTTGGGAATCTTTCTTTTATCCGCGACCGGACGTTCTGAGAAAATACGACGGATTTTCATTTCATAGTCTAACTCATATTCCAGTAGGTGATTGACTTTAAAATTGAAAGCTTCCATGATAAATGAATACAATTTAAAAGAATTGTTTAAAAAGTCGTGAAAATATTTCTCCTGTGCTCCCAATAGTCAAAAATAGAAAATATGTAAAGGCACTTAAAATATGTAAACTTCTTTACCAAACATTAAAAAACATCTTCGACAATTTTAAAAAAATTTCTAAGTATCGCCTTGTATTAAAATTCCTTTACTAGATATCTTAAGAATTTTCAACAAAAAAATCTCCTAATACCGTTTCGTATCAGCAAAGTATTTTTAATATTCATGCAAAACATCGGTGAGAAAAAAAGTACAGTTTTTTCTTCGGTTTACCGCAAAATAAATCTAACACTGTAAAAATTAAAGTAAACCAGCACATCTGCTAATCTGAACTATAAAGGTAGCTTTTAAGAAAAAAGTAGGAATCTCTTATCTTAGAGTCGATTAACAAAATTCAAATATCTAAACGACCATCAGATAAATTGAAATAAATAATTCTACAAATTTCCTGCTTTTGTCTTATTGCTATAGTGTAGTTTCGTTTAATAAATGTTATGAAATAAAAATATCTGAAAAGTTAGAGCTTTTACTTTGTTCGATAGCTAGTACACTGAACCCTTTAAAAAATAAAATTCCAAAAGCCCCGCGTTGACAGCGTCATTTTGTATTGTGTTAACTTGCCCGCACTTTTGTACCCTGTGAAAAGTTGTTTTTCCCACGCTTGGGCGCAATTTTCTTGCAACCTCTTTTTAATTTCTGATAATGAATTGAGTGGATCCTTATTTTTAAAAGAACTAAAGAAATTAAACACACACTAGCTCAGTTTTCTTCCTTGGTAGAGAGATATGGGTAAGAGATAATTTTTGTACGTCTTTTTGGAATTATTTTTTCTTACTTTTTAAAAAAACCTCAGCTGTACGACTTTTGGGCACCATTCATTTTAAAATAGAAAGGATCTAACTTCAGCTAAAAAAATGAAAAAATACTGAAAGGGTGTACAGTTGTTAAATAAAAAAACAGTTTGGTACAGCCGTCATTATCCTGAAAAGTAAGATAGGTATTCAGTGAGACACTAGCTTTAATCAATAAAAAGAAAATTTATTCATGATTTTAAAATAAGAGTTCTAACCTCTGCGGTTTTAAGGATTACAAAAAAATTCTAGCCTAACAGGTAGTTATTATTATTAGAGTCCCTAAATCAGACATTTAAATTCTAAAACCTGACTACCCCCGAAAGCGAAGAATCGTGATTTTCACTTCACCTTTTGTCAGTTCAAATTGCTATTAAGACACTTACTTCGGGAATAGGTCTATTGATGAATGTTCTGGTAACTTACGGTTTTTATTTGGGCTTCTAGGCCTTCGATGGAACACAAAACCGATTTTACACTTTGTAGGAAACACTTAGAGCCCACTATGGCTTTACGTTAGAAAAAAAACTCGTGCTTTACTTGGCTCTCATAATTGTTGCTATGAGCCTCTACTGCGGCTCGGTCGAAGTAAGCCTGGCTGCGGCTCGATGGAAATTAGCCTACTTGGCGGCTCGGTCGAAATAACCTACTTGGCGGCTCGGTGGAAATAAGCCCCTCTTCCTGTCCACCGGACTCTTAAATAAACCGTGGGCACTCTCTCGTAATATGGCTACGCCGGAACCAAAACTCCGGATACAAATATTTAACCAATCCCGGCGTATCGAGAGATTCGGTCGCAAACCCGCACAGCACACTAATATACCGAACGGCTTGGAATTTCTGATTAATATACCGCTCGATACAAAAATGAAAAGAAGTACAATTTAAAGTGAAAAATCAGTAACATTACATGGTCTTAAAATCTAAGAAAAAATGAATGTTACAATATATATATATATATATATATATATATATATATATATATATATGTATATATATATATATATATATATATATATATATATATATATATATATATATATAAATGTATATATATATATATATATATATATATATATATATATATATATATATATATATATATATATATATATATATATATATGTATATATATATATATATATATATATATATATATATATATATATATATATATATTATTAATTAAAAATTGAAGACCAAGTTTAGATATTCGTTTTTGTTTTTTTCTTCTTGGGTAGTAGAAAAACAATAGGTCCACAGTTTGCGTCTCTTTATATCACTCTGTCGATTTAACAAAAAGAGAACAAATTAAAAACAATATTGGAAAATAAATAAATAGGATATAGTAGAAACATAGTTTTAGGGCTTGCTAATGATGAACTTAAAAAGTCACGTATTCTAATTTAACTTTGTACCTCTAAATATGTTACAAAATCTCTGCTTCCTCCATCATTGCTATCTATAGACCTTGGCTTTACATTGACAAATTGAGCTGTGTCAGGAAACAAGACAGTTCGCTTGTTAAGACAAGGAAAGAGAAAACACAATAATTATTTTGTTCATTATAAATTGGCAGAAATGTTTTCTAAAAGTGAAAGACCTATTAAGTTAAATGTACTTTGGCTCGAGTAATAAGATTATACTACGGACAGAGTAGAAATTTAATTTTCTGTACATATATTCTTTTCCAAATTAGTTTGAGCTGCTTTAAGTAGCACTATTGATATGGCAAGTATAAAGTTATTCTAAAACCCACTTTTACACCTGGGGATTTTATTCTGGGTTGAATCCAAAGGCAGGTCTATTTATGGACAGTGTTCGTTTTTTGCAGCGTCTGAGGGAAATCTCCCCAAATGAAACCAGGGTCCCTAGCCGTCCCCATTTATACTTCCAGTACTGACTTATGTATATTTATTTATATATATATATATATATATATATATATATATATATATATTATATATATATATATATAACATTAAAGAGACGAAGAAGAGTATGTAGTGGAATGAGAATACAGTTGAACGATGAAACAACGTACTTTACTCTTCACTTTGTAGAGGATCAAGTAGTGATTATCCAGGAGAGAGACGATCTAAAATTTATGAAAAAAAAGCTGGAATTAACAATATACTATGGAAAAAATTAAAAATATATGTATAGGACGAGAATTGGGAAGCTTTATTTCGAAAAAAAGTTAAATGATTTAAGTCGGTAATGAATACATTTAACAGAGAATAAGAATAGATAAAAACGGTAGGTCGGAAGAACAAACAGAAGACAGAATAAATAAAGAAAAAGGCGTCATACCATATAAAAATAGTAATAATAATACAAAATTCTGTCCTTTGCTCAAAGAATACATTAATTGTAAAAAAGCATTCTATAATGAGATTCTTAAAAGAATTGTACATATACGGCTGCCTGCGCGGCAACTAACCAAAATTCTACAACAGTAACTCTTGCTCTTGTCTAACTTGAAATAGAATTAGAAATAAAAGAATGAGATAAATCATTTTTTGAATAACTTTTGGAATACGCTGTTTTGTCATTTTTTCTACGTCCTCACGCCCAGTTTTTGTTAAATTGTTTTTGTTAAATTGTATGAATATGGTATATATATATATATATATATATATATAATATATATATATATATATATATATATATATATATATATATATATATATATATATAATATATATATTATATATATGCGATGCAGCAATGCAACCATTTCTTCTTCGAAGCTAGCCTTTATTGAAGTATTATCAGCGTATCTTAAGTTCGAGAACTTTTTTCCTCCTACTGATACCCCTCCATTCCACTCTTTTGTCGCTTTGCGGATAATCCATTCACCATATATATTGAAGAATAGTGGACACAAGATACAACCCTGCCTCAACCCTCCTTTCCGGCTTGGCTTAGACTAATTTTTCTCAACTCTCAACATAAGCGATGTTGTTGCTGTGTAATTTGTCGCACCGTCTTTCGATTACTTCTGGTTTTTTTGTCAAAATTTGCCCAGTGTCAGTTTTTTAATGGCAGAAATTTTGGTGTGAATATATTCGCTAATTGTTTGACTTTTTTATATAAATCTGTAGTTTCATGTTTTTGGGAGTGCCGTTCTATTTCTTTACAAGTTTTGGCTATATGTTTGTTTTTGTCTTGTGAAATAGCTTCGTTTATTGTTTTTGTTAAGTTATTATATTTTATTTGTGTTTCCTCGTTGAGGCTTTTAGACTTTAACTGTTAGCACTCTTGTATTAGTTGTTGTATATATATATATATATATATATATATATATATATATATATATATATATATATATATATATATATACATATATATATATATATATATATATATATATATATACATATATATATATATATATATATATATATATATATATATATATATATATATTGTATTATTATTACTATTTTTATATGGTTTTTTATTTGTCTTCTGTTTTTTTCCGACCTACCGTTTCTATCTATTCTTATTCTCTGTTAAATATATTCATTGCCGACTTAAATCATTTAACTTTTTTTCGAAATAAAGCTTCCCAATTCTCGTCCTATACATATATATTTAATTTTTTCCATAGTTTATTGTTAATTCCCAACTTTCTTTTCATAAATTTTAGATCGTCTCTCTCCTGGATAATCACTACTTGATCCTCCACCAAGTGAAGAGTAAAGTACGTTGTTTCATCGTTCAACTGTATTCTCATTCCACTACATACTCTTTTTCGTCTCTTTAATGTTTCAGTTATGTAAATTTTAAATGAGGTGGCGACAAACAACAACTCTGCCTAAGTCCTTTTGTTACTGGAACAGCGTCTTATTATGGTGGTTTATAGTTTGATTTTAAAGAACGACTGATCATATGAGGCGTTGAGAATACGAAGGGCGAACTCAACATCTGGCAAAAAAAATTTTTTTTCATCATTCCATTCTTTAGGATCCCATGATTGTTCCCTTTCCGTAGCCGCGGATATATGTATGCTATTTTGTTCGAGTTTGCCTAGCGCTAGAAATCTTTGATTGCAATTTTCTCGAAATCACCATTTGTTAAGTTCGCCGTTCCTGTTCTCAATGCCTCATATGTACAGTTGTTTTAATGCAGCAATCGCTGAATTATTTCTAGGTAAAGTTCAAGAATTTGTCAGAGCTTTTTAATTTGAATTGAACCTCTTGTATTTGTTGCTATTTTTTTGTTTCTTTGTTCTGGTCTTCTTCTGTGCTGGATATAATATCCAGATATGACCTTTCAGTCCTAAAGCATGAATTTCATGTATCCGTTTTCAGGAATATTCCTTCCCATAATTTCTACAGAAGTAGTACAAAATTATAAAGATTTGTATTAAATAAACAATTTTACAAAAGTACTGGTTTTAATATTTATTTTATAATAATTTCATTATGGATAGATCAAATATTTTACTTTATGTTTTTTGTTTGCAGAATGGCTTAGAGGTAACCGTAAATGTTAAATTTGAGGTGAAAATTCACAAGCAATATCGGAATAAATGCCCTATAGAGCTTAGAAAAGAGATGGATGCTGTTAAGAATATAATATGAATAATAAGGAAAGCAAATAATTCGAATGTAACACGTAGGCTGAAAGGTTTTAGTGACGCTACTTTTGATATTTTCAAAACAATGGAAAAAATCGAATTTCGTGTGTTGATGGGAAAAAAAACGTTCAAGCAAAGCAATGACTTGATAAGTGTTACGGGAACTCTGCCTCTAGAAAATCACTCATCATTTACTGGTATGCTGAATTTAAACGCGATCGTACAGATATAAATGATGCTGAACGCTCTGAACGCCGAAATGAGGTGGTTACACCGGAAAACATCAAAAAATCCACAAAATTGTTTTGGATGACCGTAAAGTGAAATTACGTGAGATAGCTGATACCCTAAAGATATCAAAAGAACGTGTTGGTCATATTTTGCATGACCATTTGGGCATGAGAAAGCTCCGTTCGAAATAGGTACCCCGTTTGCTCACAGTGGACCACAAACAACGTGTTGATGATTCTGAGCGCTGTTTGGACCTGTTTAAGCGCAATAAAAAGGATTTTTTCATGCGATATATGACAATGGATGAAACATGTATCCACCACTACACACCGGAATCAAATCGGCAATCAACTGAGTGAACAGCAGTTGGTGAAAGCCGCCCGAAGCGACCAAAGACACAACAGTCGGCTGAGAATGTTTTAGCCTCTGTATTTTGGGATGCGCATGGAATAATTTTCATTGACTATGCTCAGAAGGGAAAAACCATCAATAACGAATATTATATAAAGTTATTGGTGCATTTGAAGGCAGAAATTGGAAAGAAACGGCCCCAAATAAACCAAAAAAAGTGGTCTTTCATCAAGACAATGCACCGTGTCACAAGTCAATGGTTACGATGTCAAAATTGCATGAATTGAAGTACGAATTGCTTCCTCATCCACCGTATTTGGCCCCCAGCTACTATTCTCTATTCGCAGATCTCAAAAGATGCTCGAGGGAAAGAGATTTGGCCCAGTGAAGAAATTATCTCTGAAACTGAGGCCTATTTTGAAGGCGATGATAAATCCTTCTATAAGAAAGGTAGAGAAATGTTAGAAAACGTTGGACTCATTGTATCACTCTTGAAGGAGAATATATTGATGAATAAAGTCGAATTTTGCAAAAAAATATGTTTTAAGTAGCTAGACCAAAAACTTTTCAGCCTACGTGTTATGCATTGTAAAAGATTCCTGCGTGAGTCCGGTTCTCTATATGGAAATATTAGGGAGAAGAGCCTAAAAATCTTCTTCCCCTTAAGAGAAGGCTGTTATGTTACCATAATAACGTTTTATTTCTAAGTAAAACATATGTTTTGTTAGCTGTTCTATAAATCAAATACAAGTCTTCCATATGAGTAAAAAGAGATAATTATTTGATAGGAGTCTAATAAAATGTATACACAAGAAGCATATGTGGTATACCTCAAATTAGAGTATTCTGTCAGTTATATTCAGAATTATTTACCGAATATAAAACCCGAATAAAAATAGCGGTTTTTATCCATTCTTAGAAAGCTTTCATCATGCCAATATACTACACAAAAGTATAGTCAAAAATGCCTCAAAATAAACTTTTAATTTAATTTTTTGCAAATTTGTCCATCAGTGTACATACACTCCTGGACAAAATTAACGTAACAATACATGAAATCATACATCTCTATAATAAATTAATTTTAATAATTTTTTATGAACATTGGTTACACTAAAAGTTAGAAAAAACTTATTCGGATACTTTAAAAGTAAATTAGCTACCAAATTTCTCTATAAGATTCGAATTAAAATTATTCTTAAGACCTAATAACAAAATCGTTGAAATTATGCAATAATGAAAAAAATAAACTGGGACACTAGTAGCAAAATTAATGGTGTAACTGGGACACTAGTAACGTGTGTTGCCTCCTCTACTTCGGATGACAGCGTTTTATGCGCCTAGGCATGCTTCTAATTAAATTTTGGATAAAATCTTGAGGAATTTGCTCCCATTCTGTGATAACTGCATTTTCAAGTTCCCTCAAGTTTCTAGGTGCAGGTATATTACGTTTCACATTTTTCTTAAGGTGATCCCATACATGTTCTATCGGATTCAGATCCGGGCTTTTTGGTGGCTATTGTACAATCGGTATATCAACTTGATTAAGATAATGTGTACCTCCCTAGCCACGTGAGGTTGAGCGTTGTCTTGCGTAAACAGGAAATTGGGCCCCACAAAATGACTGAAAGGCATCACATGTTCTATTACAATATTCTCAAGATAGTAGTCAGCATTCATGGATCTCATACGAACAGAACTAAACTAACTCTGTGCGACCATCAAAGCAGATGCCACCCCAGAACATAACAGAGCCACCGCCGAATGGAATCCTTGCAGAGATATTGCCATACTCGCTCACGACCATCTGGATGTTTTAGACTAACCCTAGTTTCATCTGTGAAGAAAACTTGTTTCCAATCATCCACAGACCAGTTTTCGTGATTTCGAGCAAAACGTAACCTGGCAACTCTGTTCTCTTTAGTAAGCAAGGGCGCAGTGGCTGGTCTCCTACTGTTTAATCCAGCTTCATTTAACCGTCTTCCAACTATTTTAGAAGAAATTGTGACATTGCGAACAGCTTCGAGTTCGTTTCTTATTATAGAACTAGTGACAGTCCTGTTTCTTAAAGCATATTGTCTTATAAAACGTTCATCTAGGTCGCTAGTGCATTTTTTCGCCCTTGCCCTAGCCTTCTAGAATAAGTCCCTACTTCATTCAAGCGTCTTACCATACGACTTATTGTGGAGCGATGTTTGCCTAACAAATTGGCAACATAACTCTGACAATATCCCTCGTCCAATAAAACTGAGGCTCGCACTACCTCGTCTTCAGTTAAATTCCTTGTTCGATTCATTTTTCTAATTCTTCGGGATCAAAAATAAAACAGTCTACCACAAAAACGTATTACTTTGAAAAAGGGAACAATTTATAAGCTTACTTTTAAAGAAAATCTATCGCATTATTACCGAAAATTGTTTATCTTCTAAAAAATTCTTTAAAACTGTAAATCTAAACGAATTGTTTTGATTTCTGTCATGAACAACGAAACAAAATATGCATAGCCTACTATTCAAATACTCGATAAACTTTAAAACTGACATAAGAAAAAGATAAATTAATTTTCAGATTGTGGCGTTAATTTTGTCCAGGAGTTTATATATACATATTTTTTTTTTAATTTTTTTGATATAGAGTACAAATCTCCACCCTTTATGTCATCATTAAGAAAAGCAATATCTCTGTTAGTACAATTATGTCATAATCGCATAAGGCAAGAAGTAAAGGTAATGTTATTGTATACTTCAACATATTAAAACTTTAAGCTGGAAACTTGAATTTATTTAACGATCTATTTAGAGACCAGCATAAGTGCCTCCCATGTGATAAACAGTCCAACTGTCAAAACTAAGGCTAATATGCTTTTATTAAACTCAACTCTAAAATTAAATTTGTTGTTACACACTCAGATAACACAAATTGGATTATTGTTTTAAGCGTCCTACATCATTTGAAGGAGAAACTCTTGAATTAATATAAAAGTCATTATGAGAGATAAAGCTTGAAAGCACTTGGTTGAATTTATAGTTTGAATCAACAAGTTTTGCTTCACTTCAAAAACATATAAGTTACCTTTATGAAGTTCAGAACAACTGAAAGGATATTTTTATCATATTTTAATTAAATACGTTGGAAAAACAACTTTTTTTCTTTTTAGGTGCTTTTATTTCTTAATATGCTTAGGAGAAAGCAAAAAAATTCTGCTACATGAAATTTTGCCATAATTCGTTAAAAATTTAATTTTTGTATCAACATATTGAATAACAAGTATTTCCTAGTCGCTCCGCCCGCGAGACTACACGCTTTTTATCATCATCATATATCAGACTACTGGAACTTCATACTAATTTGCTCTCGGAGTTAGTTTTTCTTGCTGCACGTATCACAAAGTAAACAAAAATCTTTGACTGTTAACTAATCAACCTACCAGCTCACGTAATTTCGCCTTAAAAACTGTCTTTCTCTCTCTCTCGTTCATTCATTGTAGCTTTGTCTTTTTGGAGATCCGACAACCCATCTGACTGCGCTAAGGAGCATTCCGACTTTTTTGACTGGTATGGAAGCATTTTCGAAAAAATACCCTTCAAACAGCAAGCAAAATCAAACATTTTACGTATCGACAATGGCGTAAACATCGTAACGTCATAGATCGTAACATCTTCATTCGTACCCGGAACAGATGCAAAAGAATTATCGTCGAAACCAAGGACACACAGCATTAAAAACAAACTTCTTGCCTACCCCAACAATTCAAGGTGGTTCTGATAGGTCGCTAAGGCCATTAGTCAAATTTTCACTAAATCTACTATGCCACAATTCACACGGCCAGATAATACTCTTTGCTTCGCATTCTAATCTCGATTTCCAAAGAAAAACAGCCTTCACTATTCCCAATGTGCAGTCAAAAGTCAGTGCCCGATATTGTCTTCATACAGCGTGTCATAAAACGGATTTTAATGAACCTAATACCAAAAAAGCTTCTAGCGCTAATGGAATACCTGCCATAGTACTCAAAAAATATGCACGAACTAACACCAGTTTTCTGTAAGCTTTGCAACCTATCCTAAAGAAAGGGAATATTTCCTGCCCGCTGAAAATACACTATAGTTAAGCCGATACCCAAAAAGAAAAAAAAAACCATGCCAAACAACTACCACCAGTTGCTCTGCTTTCAATAATATCAAGAGTTAAAGAAAATTGTATCAATTAGCAGCTTCTAAAATATCTATAAGAATTCAGTATTATTAGCGATCAACAATATGGCTTTCGTAACGAAAAATCAACTGGAGATCTTCTTACTTATGATGCCCATATTTGGAACAACACAAAGAATTTCGAGCGATGGCATGACGGATTGTTGGTTAAACTACGCTCTGATGATATATCTGAACGGTTTTGTTTATGGCAGTGGCAGTCGACGGATTTCGTTCAACTTAACAAAGACCTGGGAGAAATGATATCTTGGATTGACAATAACCAAATAGAATTTAACGCTACAAAACCTAGCCCCCTCCAACAGCCAAATCTCGTTCCCGCGAGCATCTTTTTAAGGTATGCGAATAGATAATAGTCGCTGGGCGCCAAATCTGGAGAATACGGTAGATGAGGAACTTCAATTCAAGCGCACCAGTAACTTTGTATAATATTCGCTATTGATGGTAATGGTTTTTTTTTTTTCCCTTCTCAGCATAGTCGATGAAAATTATTCCATGCGCATCCTAAAATACAGAGGCCAACTGTTATATCTGTGGTCGTTTCGGGCGGCTTTCACCGGCTGCTGTCCACTCTGCTGACTGTCGATTTGATTCCGGTGTGTAGTGGTGGTTCCGTATTTCGTCCATCGTCACATATCGCATGAAAAAATTCTTTTTATTGCTCTTAAACAGGTCCAAAGAGTGCTCAGAATCATCAACACGTTGTGTTGTTTTTGGTCCACTGTGAAGAAACGCAGTACCCATTTCGAACAGAGCTTTCTCATGCCCAAATGTTCATGCAAAATATGACCAACACGTTCTTTTGATATCTTTAGGGTGTTAGCTATCTAACGCAATTTCACTTG
The DNA here is from genome assembly GCA_019049505.1 of Pachyrhynchus sulphureomaculatus. Lineage (NCBI taxonomy): Eukaryota > Metazoa > Arthropoda > Insecta > Coleoptera > Curculionidae > Pachyrhynchus > Pachyrhynchus sulphureomaculatus. The sequence goes on along the minus strand of CM032449.1, from coordinate 103,233,801 downwards.
ACCGTCATCCAAAACAATTTTATGGATTTGTGTGATGTTTTCCGGTGTAACCACCTCATTTGAGCGTTCAGAGCTTTCAGCATCATTTGTGTCTGTACGACCGCGATTAAATTCAGCATACCAAATCAATCAAAAAACAGTGTTTAATCAACACACGAAATTCGATTTTGTTCCATTGTTTTGAAAATGTCAAAAGTAGCGTCAATAAAATCACTGTAATCTGTAAACTAATCGTCGAAATGTCATGAAAGCTGACACATATCGTTTGAAGGTTGATACTTCCTAAAAATCATATGGATTTTTTGAAAAGGGCAACATCTATGTGTCAGACCAAAAACTTTTCAGCCTACGTGTTAACTTTTGTTTTATTTTCCTTTTTAGTAAAAAACTTTATCACTGCGCTGTGCTCGAAATTACTTTTACTCATTTGTCCGAAAAAAAAGTCGTAAAAATTGCTAATTCGTCCAAATTTTCATCAAAATGTGATCAGCTACATTAATTTGACAACCAAGCAATTTTTTGAATGTATTCATTTTCATGGTTAGGTAGATAACTCAAAAACTCCTCGTATATACTAAATCTAGGCACGCAGTTTTCTTAAATTAGTATTCTTTGAGGCACCCCATGATATGCAGTATTACTGATGGTAATTGCAAGTACCAATCTTTTTCTCGTAATTGAAAAAGAATTTAAAAGGGTTATTTTAACATTTATTATGAGTGCAATTTATAATTAAAATTAAACATTTTTTATGAGTTATCAAACAAAAAAAAATTAATAACAAACAAAAATGCCAGATATCTTTAAGACCTTTACCAATTAAGGTATTTCTTACGAGTAACTGTTAAAAGTAGTTTTGCTTAAAATTTTGAGAAATAATAGATTTTAGCATCATGCATTCACTGCTTCAATGTAAAGATGGTTTACTACGCCGTATTTCCATAATTAGTTGTAAAAGTTTCAAAATATTTAACACGGAAAAGATACTTACTTCTATCAAAAGCCTGCGTTTTTTGTTGTCTTATGTGCATTAAAAAGTAAAAAGTCACAAAAAAAATATATACATAAAAAAATTACTCTACTTTCGTTTGTTAAAATATGAAGGCACTTTACCTGCTACTTGTTGCAAAAACATTAGATAAATATTACTTTTTCATGTATTTTATGAAGTGAATTTTCGCTGTTAATGCAGCTTGAAGAGGACTGCGCGTGCGGACGCGGGCGTTCTTTCAAATGTTGAATCACATATATACGTTTCAAGAGTCGGATTTTCTTTTAAAAGATACACACGCGCATTTATTCAGTCATCATTCATGTATAATATATGTATGTTTATATGTTTATATATATATATATATATATATATATATATATATATATATATATATATATATATATATATATATATATATGTATATATATACATATATATATATATATATATATATATATATATATATATATATACATATGTGAAAATATATACATATATATATATATATATATATATAATATAATATATATATATATATATATATATATATATATATATATTCGAATATATATGAGTGACCGGATCTCATAGAGGGGGCCTATTTTGAGGCAAAAAAAAATGTCGGAATCTTGTTCGTCATGTGTTATATATATATATATATATATATATATATATATATATATATATATATATAGAATATATATATATATATATATATATATATATAATATATATGGACCCCACAAAACGATTCGTCTGGACCCCACAAAACGATTCCCCTTTCCAGATATTGAGATAGCCGAAATTTGAGCTCGATTAAACGACGTTAACCCGTGCCGCTCGTCGCTCAAAGTTTGAAAAAATCCAAATTTTTGGCCAAAAAGCTGACATATGGAGCCATAACTCCAGAACGGTAAATAATAGAAGCACGCTTAATATCTCAAAAGAAAGCTAATGTTGTTCTTCAAAATTTATATTCTATACATAATTGTTGTTATTTTAAGTCAAACCGAGTTACAACAGCCTTTAGCCCCAATAACGTGACCTGGTACCACTAGGAGCATACTTCGTATATTTTGTTATTAAGTGATAAATTTTGCTTTTTTTTTGGTATATTTTTGAGTTTAAAGTAGAAATATAATAAAAAAAACAAGTAATACTGATAAGTCTAATGACATTTTTTATTTTAAAATATAAAAATTAGGTATATAATACATACAAAACAGACACAGAAAAGATACAGACGTACGTAGTACCTACATGAGTTGATAATTTTACATAGTTATCTAATCTATTCTAGAGCTTTTGTTAAAGTAGTTTTTGAAACGTCAGGATATAATGCTCGGCATTTACTTACAACTTGCAGGACATATTGCTTTTGGTCTTCATCTTTTGTCAGAAGGTCGTTAAAGTCGGTTATTAATTTAACACCACGCTCAGCCATATCATTAACTACTTTTAATGTTTTGACAATTTTCAATCCTTCATGGAAGTCATTATTTTGAGGCCAGGTGTTTGGATGTTGTCTTAGGAAATCTGTTTTTATATTAAATTGGTCAAAGAATGTAAACGTTTCTTTGGTAAGTAAATTTACCAATCCTCCATCAACTACCTCTTTTAAGTTTTCTTTCCTAACTTTTGGATTTACAACCCTAGCGTGCTGTGATGGTTCATCTGTGCTACTGAGCAATTTGTTAGCCATTAACAACTTTTCATCGTCTATAATGGTGGGATCAAAAAACGATAATCCCACCAACTTTGCATTAAAATACCACAAATGGTTCGAAAATTTGGTCAGGGCTATTTCTGCGGTGTCGTTGTCACATTCTTTATAGTCTAACAGACTATGCAAAATACCTAAATCTTGCTTTGGTGCTAGATGAGCTTTTGGAGCATTGAACCAAGCTTTACAATAAATTTTAACTAGGAAAACAGAAATGGCACGCACAGAACTTTCTTCTTCTTTAGACATCTTAAATTGACGACGAAAAAAATGAACATTTTTAACCAGTAAATAGCCTTTGCCATCCACCTAGCATGATGAATGGCTCCTGGAGTTCTAAAACCCACAACATTGCCTTCTAGTGATCCAACAAATACGAGAACCAACTCCAATACTCCTTGTAGTCATCTCTGGGGTGGCTCTCAGTTAATTTGGTCTCGAATTCAGCAGTAACATTTGCAATTACTTCTGGAGTTAGCTGCTTTTGTATTAGATTGTCACTGATACCTGTGTCGTATTTTCACTGAATACCTGTGTCCTTTGTCTATCTTGGGCCACGCAGTGAGGAATCTCTTGAAAATGTCTGGATAAGGTCCAGTGGTTGATCTCATTTTTGTGTCGAATACGCCTCTTAACAGAATTTCCAAGATATGGTGACGGCAAGCTAGGTATAACAATTCTCTTCCTAACATTTGCTCCAATATGACGCATGCTCCTTTGAGTCTTCCCGTGTTGGATGCTGTAGTGTCGAAGCACATCGCCTTGACGGTGTTGAGAAGACCCCATTCATGTAGGCATTCATATACGGCTTGCTCCTCTCCAGAGCTGTTTGCTGTTACAGGAACTCCCCAGCAGCTGTTCCTTTTCGCCATATGAAATAGCTATAGCTATTCGCTCACATTGTTCATTTTTTAAAACACCCGGTAAAAGTTTACCGTCCCAATGGACAACCACGGGCTCTTTTTCAGGAATGTTTACTTTATCAAAATTTTTTTTATTATATTGTTTCTCTGAACATTTGCCTTCTATCATGTAATAAAGTTTTCGAGACTTTGTACTCAAGAGGGTCAAGGTTTAGTGCTTCTAGAGTAGCTATTAAAATTCTCGTGGCATTTCTGTCGGATACCTTACATCGATCTAATAAAATGGACAATTTCATGTTTAAAATCTCTTTAACGCCCCTTGCAAATGAAACTCTCATCCTCTTGCTCTTAGATGGTCCTGGATCTTCTGCAGCTTCTTCAGGGATATCCATTTCCTCCAAGCTCTCAAGTTCCTGGTAGATGCTGTCCTCTTCAGTGTCTTCTTCTCCTTCTTCGAACTTGTATTCATCATCCGTCTCTAAGAAGCAACAAAAGAAAGAGAAAAAAAAAGACTATAAAAACTTGTCGTTTTAGCAGAATAGTAATAATACATAGGTACTAAATTACCTACTTCTAATTATCAAAAGGTATTATTTAAAAAATATAAACTCAATCATAAAGATGCCAAATCATGCTCTCATGTACAATTTTCTTTCAATTATAATGAAACTATTTACTTATTTGTTTATCTATTTTTTAGAATACTAATAATAAAAAGAAAACTCACCAATATCAAAAGTTGCTTCTTGGATTTGTCGGTTCATTTTTGCAAGTTCCTTTTGCAGCTTGATTTCTTCAGCTCGAGACAACTTGAGATCCACTCCAGTCATGGAACCTGGGCAGCCCTTCTGCCTCTATTTCACGAGAAACGTCTTATCTTCTTCCGATTTCATCAGAGCCAAGGCATCTTGTTGAGCAATATCAAAGAGATCATCCAACTTTTCAACAAACTGTTTAAATTTGTTCTTGGCCGTTTTCGAGATTTTGTACTCAAGAGGGTCAAGGTTTAGTGCTTCTAGAGTAGCTATTAAAATTCTCGTGGCATTTCTGTCGGATACCTTACATCGATCTATGTGTGTGTGTGTTTCTATTATTTACCGTTCTGGAGTTATATCTCCAAATGTCAGCTTTTTGGCCAAAAATTTGGATTTTTTCAAACTTTGAGCGACAAGCGGCACGGGTTAACGTCGTTTAATCGAGCTCAAATTTCGGCTATCTCAATATCTGGAAACGGGAATCGTTTTGTGGGGTCCAGACGAACAAAATTCCGACATCGATTTTTTGCGGTCACCCTAATATATATATATATATATATATATATATATATATATATATATATATATATATATATATATATATATATATATATATATATATATATATATATATATATATATATATATATATGTATATATATATATATGTATATATATATATATATATATATATATATATATATATATATATATATATATATATATATATATATATATATATGTATATATGTATATATCGCGTATAGGTGTGCATCTATGTGAGGCACCATTAATTTTAGAGAAACTGTTAGTAGATTTAACTTGTAAAGTAAATAAGCAATATAGAATAAGGGATATAATCTGTCTAAAACATAACTAGGTATAGTCTTTAACAACTATTTCTTATTTTTCCTTCTTATTTTTTTAAAAAATTTCATATTGGTTCAAGTGTTCAAATATGAAATACTTACCAATATAGTAAGAACAACGCACAATAAAATTTTAATATTTTTAACCATAAAATATTTTAAAAATATATTTTATAACGAAAGCAATAAACAACACTATTTTAGTACTAGATTATTTTATTTGGAAACTGCTCATCATTTTTAAAACTGACGATAGAAAATTAATTTAATTTGGGTTTTAAGAGGTTTTCTCCAAGTTAGCCAAAATACATTAATTAATGTCTTATTTATGAATGACAAATTGGGATCACACCATTAAAACTACGTCAGTCATCTATATATTACAAAGTACCAGATGTTTACCTGACATCTAACATTAGAAAAACTAGAAAATCACGAAAGTTGTCTAAATGAAGATTTATTAGTCTGGATTTTTTACATTTTGTTTGAACTGAGCTGCTCCATTAACGTGCTTTCTAAATTTAGTTTACTTAAGATAGACGAAAAAGCTTTAAGTGTCAGCTTTATCGCACGTATGTTAATTACCTTATATAGAACCCCTAATTTGACTTTTATTTTTGGAATAAATACCCTCTTTAATTCCCATTTATTACTTAAACCTTGTACACCTATCATAATTCATGGAAAAACACAAATTATTTTATAAGTCTACAATTTCGGGTTTGTAAATTTACCACTACAAATGTTTTGTGAAAAATTATTAAACATTACATCACTTACAGTGTAATAAAAACTCCTGAAAACAGACAAAATTCATATTTCAGCAATCTACCCGCTGTTCTCTTATTTGTCAGTCTATACCGAGACGCGTTTTGCAATATCATGACTCATCAGTCTGACTAGGGTCGACAAATAAAAGAACGATGGGTAGACTGCTAAAATATGGACTTCGTCTGTTTTCAATAATTTTATATTAAACAACATATGCCTGAGGGAATCCCTCGAAAACCGCACCGTCTGTGAGGAAGTGTTGACTTTGTTAACCACTCTGTCCGCTTGTGGCTGCTGTGTCAGCCTACCATGGAGTATTAAGTGTGCGTACTTATTACAATGCGTTGTTTCTTGCCATTACATCATTTGATTTTTGACTTACAATAAATAAAAAGACACATTATCCAGATTTTCGTTGACCACACTTATATTTTTGTTCTAATTTATAGCAAATTTTCAATGTTATCACTGACTAAGACAAGATCTTTACCTGAAATAAAAATACGTCTTTCCGATTATACTGGTTAGTTAAAAAATGCACTTTTTATGTATCAACGTTGCCAAAAAAGATAAGATAAACCATACCATTCATTAAAAAATACACCTTTGGTGTATAAACTTTGCCACCAAACACACCATTCATTACTAGACTATTAGTTTAAATCAAATTATAAATTGAAACTAGGTACATAACACGTAGGCTGAAAAGTTTTTGGTCTAGCTACTTAAAACACATTTTTTCTTCAAAATTCGACTCTTTTCATCAATATAGTGTCCTTCAAGAGCGATACAACTAGACCAACGCTTTTCTAACGTTTCTATACCTTTCTTGTAGAAGAATTTGTCTTTGCCTTCAACACAGGCCTCAGTGTCGGCGATAACTTCTTCACTGGAGTCAAATCTCTTTCCCGCGAGCATTTTTTGAAAGTCTGCGAATAGATAATAGTCGCTGGGGGCTAAATCTGGAGAATACAATGGATGAGGGAGCCATTCGAACTTCAATTCATGCAATTTTGCCAGCGTAACCATTGTATGTGATACGGTGCATTGTCTTGATGAAAGAACACTTTTTTCTTGTGGCCGTTTCTTTGCGATTTCTGCCTTCAAACACATCAATAACTTTATATATTATTCGCTATTGATGGTTTTTCCCTTCTCAGCATAGTCGATCAAAATTATTCCATGTGCATCCCAAAATACAGCCAGAGACTGTTGTGTCTTTGGTCGCTTCGGACGAGTATACTGGTGAATCATCAACACGTTGTTGTTTTTGATCCACTATGAGCAAACGCGGTACCCATTTTGAACAGAGCTTTCTCATGCCCAAAATGTTCATGCTAAATATGACCAATACGTTCTTTTGATATCTTTAGGATGTCAGCTATCTCACCCAATTTTACTTTACGGTCATGCAAAGCAATTTTGTGGATTTTTTTGGATGTTTTTCGGTGTAACCACCTCATTTAGGCGTCCAGAGAGTTCAGCATCATTTGTACAGGGTGAGTCAACGATAGAGTATAGTTCATTATCTCATTTGTTTCGGGAATGACGAAAAAATGATAAATACAATAGTTTTAAGGAACGTTAAGGTGCATAGTTTAAAATTATTTTTGAGTATACAGGTTACTTTTTTAAATGGAACATCCTATTTTCTAATTTATTTTTAAATTCTGCGTAAAATTTTATAACTTTTTTATTAATAATGCTATATACCTAAACCTTGTAGTTTTTCTAATATTTCAATTTTTTTAAAAAAATACTAGTTTTCAGTTTTGTAAAAAATTGCCAGTAGCGCCATTGTTTCTGAAGGTGGAATACTCATTACTGGTACGAGCGTTCTATAGAGATAAAAAAAAAATGATATATGTAAAGAAATTTGAGTTAGATGCTACAGGATGTTCAAAATAAATTTATACATCTCGACTATTTTAAATTGAAAAATCTCAAATTTTTTAAATGGCACACACCCTGTATATTATTATTGGAGATAATGAACTTTACTCTATCGTTGACTCACCCTGTACAACCGCGTTTAAATTCAGCATGCCAGTAAATGATGAGTGATTTTTCAGGGGCAGAGTCCCCGTAACACTCATCAAGCCATTGCTTTGCTTGAACGATATTTTTTCACGTCAAAAAACAATGTTTAATCTACACATGAAATTCGATTATTTCTGTGGTTTTGAAAATATCAAAAGTAGTGTCACTAAAACCTCTGTAACTTGTAAACTAATCGTCGAAATGACATAAAATTTTGAGATATATCGTGTCAAGGTTGGTACTTCCTAAAAATCATATGGATTTTTTGAAAAGGGCGACATCTATGTGTCAGACCATAAACTTTTCAGCCTACGTGTTATAATATACTCTATATCCTTTAAGATATAGAGGCGCTGTTATGCCGTCAGAATGTAACATGTACACCAAATAACGAATATATTTTTTTGTAATTAAAGGATTATATGGAAATAAATAGAACGTGGAATAAAAGTAAAGTATATATCGCGACGCCCCTGTTATGAAGTCGTTGCTTCCTAAAGCGCCGTGGCGCTTACTTTGGGAACCACTACTTTACAGTATTAAATACTCTAAAAGGTTGCTTTAAATTCGACTTAATAACGTTCTTAATAAGGTAAATACTTTACATTTTTAAGAAAATTAAATTCGAAAATCATAAAGTTTTTAAGACATTATTTTAAAAATAAAAACATAGTGTTCAGTAAGATTGTAGCATCCATGGAGACTTTTCAGGTTGTAATTGCGAAGTATTGCGACGGTTAATATTTTACTAACTTGCAGTTTTGCTTACAGTTCTTCCTTCAGTATAAATTTCCAACCATGTGGTTTTCGACTAACAACATTCCGAATCACTTGATGTTTTTTGGCAGGCATAAGCCCACGAGAGAAAAAATAATAAATAAAGTCGTAAAATGATTTGTCAGTGACTTTTGTCAATCGAATGGTGGTACGGCGATGCTAATAATATTCATTAAGAGGTAATGTTTCTATATAATTATACATTTTATACAGTTATAAGATGTATTTTGTAAAAAAAGTAAATGCCAAACAAAATATGTTCTGAGTTTTTACATCTTTTCCATGCTTTGGAATTTTTGAACCTTTGGTACAGTAAGACTACATAACAGTTAGTAATAACTCCAGACACATTATTTTTGAACTCAACGCACATGTCTCTAACCATGTCAGGTAACATCATTAGGAGCGATGATTGATTTGCGCTTGATTATGACGCGCGTCGGGTGCAAAAATAAAGTGTTTAGTGTGGTGGCTATAACTGTTGTTTACATAGTTAATTTTAAGTTTACTTTCGATAAAGGACCAATCAATCTACAAAACATGTCTAGCTACTTGCAGTAACCAGAGATACAAATTGTTGTATCTTATTGATTTGCCGTAATACTGTGACTTTTGAGTTTTGTTCTATTCTCTGTCTATCCCAACTTGACACATTTTTTTTATGGGCCGAGCACACGTGCTGTAAGGAAATCCCAAAAGCACGTGTGCGGAAAAAGTAATTCCCGTTGGTCTTGAATCGCTGTAAATTGTACTCGGTCGGAGCACAGTCCTGTGCAAATCATTCCAAAGGGATGAGGTTTTCCATATAAAAGACTGCTTGAAAAGGGTTGTACGAGGAGTAACAAGTTGAACTTCATACGGATGTGAAGTATTAGCGCGACGTGTATTTCTAGCATGCACCACTTTGGGAAGAATTAAGCGGGCTACATCCATCGAACACTTTCCATGAAAATACTTGTAGAATAGATTCAAGTCGCCTACGGTTCTTCGATGTTCCAATGAATCAATGTTGCTGGCCAGTTCCGGGTCTCCAATCAGGAGAACAACTCGCTTCTGAATAGGATCGAACAAACGCAGTGTTTGTTTGGGAGCAGAGCCCCAAACATGGAAGTAGTATTCCATCGTTGGTCGAATTTGAGCTTTGTACAGAATTAACAGTTGTTGTGAAGTATAAAGTTTCTAGTTCGAAATAATATTCCTAACTTTTGAGAAGCTCTCTTTGCTATGCTTGCGACATATTCATACCAAGGCATATTTGCTTCCAAATTAACGCCCATCAAACTGAGTGACGATGCTGGAGGAATGGAGTGCCCCGACATAATTATGTCGGGTTCAGCAACGTTAACTTTTTTAGAAAAAACTGCCGCCTGGGTTTTTGTATCATTAAATTCTACTTGGTTACTATCACCCCAAGATAGAATTTCTTCCAGGTCTTTGTTAAGTTGAACGACTTCCTACTGTCTGCAGATATTTGCATGAGTAGCCGATGGTTGGGCGTTCAAAGAGTCGTGATATGACGAAACTTGCCCCGAAATGGACACATGAGAGAACAGAAAATAACTTCTGAAATTTCATACTGACTTTTATATACGTGAGATATAACCCTAAGGCCACACCCTGATTTTCCGGTGCGATATCGTTTTTCTCGGTGTGCCTGATTTGCGCGGGATGCGCAGGCGCGGGGCAAATCAGGTGGGTTTCATTGAAATATAGGCGTTCCACATGTCTTCGTTACCGAATCGGTACCAAGCACACCGAGAACAACGATACCGCACCGACAAATCAGGGAGCGGCCTAACAATCCCGATATTTGTAAGCAACTCGCTAAACAATTTCTCTGTCGGTCTATGACCTTAGACAGCTCTTGCAGAGGGCAGATATGCCATCAAAACTAGGCTTATAACAGTCAGACAGAACAATTGTTGTATTCTATTGTTTTGTTTAATTTCATCAGTTCAGGTTGATTTGATTCTTAGTAGTTAGTTAAACAACTACTCTATTGGTCTGTGGTCTTAAAGAGCACCCGATAGAGGGCAGATATGCATTTAAAACTAGGCTTACAGCAGCTAGATATGCAAATTGTTGTATTTTACTAATTTTTTAGGATAGTACTGAGATAAGGGCTTTAAGAGGTTACATACACCTGGACACTGCAAAAAGTATGTATATTTAAAAAAAATATTTTAAAGGTTATTAAATGAATGATACAAAAGGATGGCGATTATATATTTTTATTGTACTTTAAATTATAAGATTTTTTTAAAAATATGTTTTAAATGTTAACATTATTTTTTATCGGATTAAAAGGACCACTGATAAAAACTGTGGCGCCTCCTTATCTGCAGGATAACTTCACAAAAACTAATCCAATTTGTAAAATTAAAAAATTAATCTTGTAAAGTAGTAGTTAATTTTTTTTTTCAAAAATAAAAAATTTACGGTGTTTCAAACTTCAGTATACGATTTTCAACCAAAAAGTTTATTTAATTATTTATAAAAAATTGTCTATTAAGACAACCTCTCGACATTTTGTAGAAAAAGCAATTAGCTCAGCATAATATATTTCAACATCCTGCACTAGTTAAATTAAACAACGCTTCATAAATTCCACCTTCCAAATCTCCGAAACCTTGAGAAAATATCACTCAAATAGATAAACAACCCAGTAAACTCTCGTTGATCCCTTTAAAAATACAAAATGCCAAAATAGCTGTGGATAGTACATAGTCCCGTTTAGCTGCGTGTCATAAAAATGTAATCTTTTTTTACTTTTTACCCTAAATTTATACAAGGTAAAAAGAAAATATTGATATTTTTGTATTCTAGTAATTAATTTAGAACGCCCTATTTGACCTATATAAACACCTTTATTCAGATGAAAGCAACCTATTGCAGATATATTTCTTATATATAAACTCCAAAAATCAACCACCAAAAAAATATTCGACATTCGTTCTAATTCTAAGGACGTCTAATTTTTTCTGATAAACAACTTACACCAAAAAGTTGAAACTTCTATTACTTTTCAACATAATCTCCCTGTGGACGTGAACATTATCCAGAACGCCGACGCCATAATTGCATAGCCACCGAGAACGATTCTGTAGGAGTCCCAGCCATGTCCTTCACTGTTTAAAAAAGCTAAAAATTGCTAGAACGAAGTCATATGAGTAAATAGTACGAGGTACTGTTTCAAAGTTGTTGTTACGAAGAAACTCCTAAGTTAGGATAGCTCGATGAGTCATTTTTCCCGTAATTAAAAACTTTTTCCTCAAAACATCAACAATAGGATGCAGCCCTCACGCCATCATGCTGTTTGTTCGGGTGGTTCGTGACCGAGGCCTCTTGGGTTCGTTGTCACACTACATTCGGCCTTCTTTGACCTGTCAAACCCGAGAACGCATATTTTTGCGTCCAGAATACCATTAACGCATTAACTTAATTAACGATGAATGTCAGGGGAGGTTAAATCACACAAATAAAGAAAACGTATTGATCACACGCTGTTTTTGTACCTGAACGTTGCCATTTTAAGTCTTAAAAACGTTTTGAAAACTCTAGCGGCAGCTATACGTATGCTGTACGATGCTACTTATTTTCAGTTCAACCGCCTCTATCGATATATATATATATATATATATATATATATATATATATATATATATATATATATATATATATATATATATGAGATGCGTCAAGTTCCAAAGTCTCCAAATATTTGTTTTCGAGATTGGGAGTTGATATAAAGATAACGGGTACATATTCTTTTACGATCCGGATAGATTGGTTAGTTTGTGTTGAGTGGTAGCATTTTCATATATATATTTAATTACATTGGAATATCGATAATCAATACAACACTCAGCAAGCGCTTCTAAAAGTCTCTGCTGATATGCAGAATTTGAAGTCCACAAATATGAGCACAAGAGGCTTATTATATTCTATACATTTTTCAATTAGGATTTTAACAGTAAGCAGATGATCGTTTGTTCCATACCCCGAGCGGAAACTTGCCTGTTCTTTTGAAAGGAAAAACCCAAATTTATTTGTTAGACGTTTAGTAAGTATTTTCGTGAGTAATTTGTATACATGACTCAAGAAGCTAATGAGTCGATAGTTTGTAAGTATCTCCTTTTTAGTGTTCCGTACGGAACCCTTATAAGATCACTTCGGTGTCTGTCTGTCTGTCACACCCGATTTTCTCCGAAACTATTTGACATAGAAAGTTGAAATTTGGTACTAATGTATAAATTGATGGCCTCATCACAGCCGTGTAGTTTTGAAAGTTAAATTTTGACTTAAGGGGTTAATTTTGGGGGGTGAGATCGGTAGTGAAAAAAAAAATTTTTTTACTAGGTCATCGAGTGTGGTGTCAAATGAAAGCTTGTGAAAACACGAGTAAAAAATGTATATATAATGTAATACTTGCGCGCACTTTTCTTTGTGTTATTTTTAAAAAACCCGCGAAAAATCGCTGTCCCGCGCCTTATCAAAAATTTTGAAAAAATTCTGGAATATTCTCCACGGGATGTAGATTGAACGAAAATTATCACGAGTGCATTACCTTTAATAATTTATCTGGTATATAAAAAAAAAAAAAAAAAAAAAAATTCAAGGTCATCAGATTTCAGTAAAGATTGGAAACAAACTTTGTTGAAAACTCATTTGGGGTGTGTTTTGTGAAGTCACTGATCATTTCATACCTCCGTAACAAAATTTTTTATTTTAAAAGCAATCAACGTACGGAACACTAATTGCGCAAGCTCAACTTGCACTTGACCGGTTTTTTATGCATGATGACGATAGCTGCATTATTCCGTTGCGATGGAGTTATTCCTTCCAAGAGACATTTATTGAATAATATTTTAAGAGATTTGATAATTTATTGCCCTCCTTGTTTAATTGCCTCTACTACAACATTGTCTTCACCCGAAGCTTTGTTATTTTTCATGTCCTTTAAGGCTGATGTAATTTCGTCTCCTGTGACGTCTGGGATATCCTCCGACCCCTGATTTCGGACCTTTGGTATGTTGATTTCTGTTCTTTTATCTTCTAAGATATATAATTTTTGATAAAATAATTCGATGATCTGTAAAATATCTGTTTTGTTTGTTCTTTCATTACCATGCATGTCTTTAATCTTGCCATTGTGCTATTTTTTCTCAAAACTTTTAAGCTTTTATTCTGTTCTACAACGTTTTTAATTTCCTCTGCATTTTTTTTTGTCTTTTCTAATTTCCCTTGATATCTCTCTATATATATCTCTCTGTATTCATCTGTAGCCTTATCTACCATTTCTCCTCTTTGCTTCTTCAGCTGTTTTACTATTTGATTTAATTTCGTTTCTTTTGTTGTTTTGGGCAGGTTTTGTCAATAATATTTTCTGTACTATTTTTTTATTGTTTTCAACTGCCTTATCTTTATTGTATTCTAAGAAGCTTGCGATCTCTCTTCTATAAGAATCCACATCCAGGGGTTGTCCATTTCCTATGGTTTCTTTTAAGAATCATGTTGTTTATTTCCTGTTTAATGTTAATAAACACTTTTGCTCTTGCAATGCAATGGTCACTCTCAACTGAACATCTATTTAGGATACTTATGTCTTGGATCATATCTTTCCTGTTGCTGATTATGAAATCTACTACATTTTTTGTTTTACCATTTGGGCTAGACCATGTCCAGTTTCTGTTTTTGTTCTTTTTGAAGAAGGTGTTCGTTACATATAAACTATTTTGATGTAGAAAATCTATTAGTGTCCTCCCTTTTTCCCTTCGATCTCCTAGCCCATGATTACCTCTGCTTCCAATTTTGGCATTGAAGTCGCCGACCAACCGTAAAATGCGTTTTTCCGTCTTGTAGAGTGGTGGAAATTTCTTCGTAGTATGTTTCTATTTCATCCCCTGAGTGGGTGCTCGTTGGTGTATAGATCTGAATAGTTTTTAGAGAGTATCTCTGATTTAGTTGGATGATCAGATATGGCTCTCGGACTAACACTCTTGATTTCAATAATTTGGTCAACATGTTTCTTATTTACCAAGAAGCCGGCTCCTCTAAACAAAGTTTCTTCACCAGCATAACACAGTTTCCGGAATTCAGTATGATTGGTTTTCTCCAATTCTACGGACTTCGCTTAGACTTATTATATCCCATTTAATGTTTTTAAGTTCCTCTTTCAATTTTATCAGCTTTTCATTTGTTGACAGAATTCTTATATTATATATTGCTATATAAAGTGGCTGTAATATGCGATTGTCAGATCTTTTGTTTTTTGGCGGTAAATTTAACGAGCCTTTGCCTCCCCCAGAATCCTTGAGGCAGACCTTTTTCAAGGTGTAAGACTTGCCGTTTAATAAGCCACCTACCTCGGGTACCTGTTCAGAAGTTTTATAACTCGTCAAATTTAGTACGAGGAGTTTCAAGCTATAATTCGCCACGTTGGCCAAATGGTTTAGCGAATGAGTAGGGATAGGGTTTTTAGGTATAGCGGGTAGACATTCTTTTACGATCCGGATAAAAGACAGGTCTACTTTAGGGACGCGACCCTACCTCACGCGAAGCCATGATTTCCTCCCACCTCCAATTTTTTTTGTAGGGAAATCACGTCCTTTTTCAACCTTCCCCCCCAGAAACGATCTAAAAACCCTATTCCTACTTGTTCATTAAACCGTTTGGCCAATGTGGCGAATTATGGCTTAAAACTACCCGTACTAAATATGACGAGTTATAAAACTTCTAAAAAGGGATCCCAGGTAGGTGGCTCATTAAATGACAAGTCTTACACTTTAAAAAAAGGTCTGCCTCAAGGATTCTGGGGGAGGCAAAGACTCGTTCAATTTGCCACCAAAAAAGTAATATGTAATATAAGAACTCTGTCAACAAATGAAAAGCTGATAGAATTGAAAGAGGAACTTAAAAACATTAAATGGGATATAATAGATCTAAGCGAAGTCCGTAGAACTAGAGAATACCAATCATACTAAACTCCAGAAGTTGTAATATGCAGGTGAAGAAACTTTGATTAGAGTAGTCGGCTTTTTGGTCAATAAGAAACATGTTGATCAAATTATTGAAATCAAGAGTGTTAATCCGAGAGTCATATCTGATCATCTAACTAAATCTGAGATACTCTCTAAAAATTATTCAGATCTATGCACCAACGAGCACCCACGCAGAGGATGAAATAGAAACATACTACGAAGAAATTTCCACTGCTCTACAAAACGGAAAAAACGCATTTTACGATGTTGATCGGCGACTTTCATGCCAAAATTGAAAGCAGAGAGGACAAAGAGGAAACTACAATAGGTCATCATGGGCTAGAAGATCGAAACGAAAAAGGGAGGACACTAATAAATTTTCTACATCAAAATAGTACTGAACACCTTCTTCAAAAAGAATTAAAACAGAAAATGGGCATGGTCTAGCCCAGATGGTAAAACAAAAAAATGTAGATTTCATAATCAGCAACAGGAAAAATATTATCCAAGACGTTAGTGTCCTAAATAGAGGTTCAGTTGGGAGTGATCATCGCATTCTAAGAGCAAAAGTATTTATTAACATTAAACAGGAAATAAACCATAAAAAATGGGCAATCCCGGGGATGTGGATTCTTATAGAAGAGAGATCGCAAGCTCCCTAGAAAACAAGCAGTTGAAAACATAAAAAAATAGTATAGAAAATACCACACAGATGAATACAGCACTACAAATAGAGAGATATCAAGTGAAATTAGAAAAGACAAACAAATGCATAGGAAATTAATAACATTGTAGAACAGAATAAAAGCTTAAAACTTTTGAGAAAAAAGAACAGAATGGGAAGGACAGGGATATTCAAGATTAAGAACATGCATGGAAATGAAAGAACAAACAAAACAGATATTTTACAGATTATCGAATTATTTTATCAAAAATTATATACCTTAGAAAATAAAAGAACAGAAATCAACATAACAAAAGTGCTAAATCAGGGGTCGGAGGATATCCCAGACATCATAGAAGAAGAAATCCCATCAGCCTTGAAGGATATGAAAAATAACAAAGCTCCGGGCGAAGACAATATTGTAATAGAGGCAATTAAACAAGGAGGACAACAAATTATCGAATCTCTTAAAATGTTATTCAATAAATGCCTCGTGGAAAGAATAACCCCATCGCAATGGAATAATGCAACTATTGTCATCATGCATAAAAAAAGAGATACTTTAGACCTTACAAACTATCGACCCATTAGCCTCCTGAGTCATGTATAAAAATTATTCACGAAAATACTTACCAAAGGTCTAACAAATAAATTTGAGTTTTTTCCTTCAAAAGAACAGGCAGGTTTTCGCTCGGGGTATGGAACAAACGACCATTTGCTTACAGTTAAAATCGTCATTGAAAAATATATAGAATATAATAGGCCTCATATTTGTGGACTCCGGAATGACTTTTGATTCTGAAAATCAGCGGAAACTTTTGGAAGCGCTTGCCAAGTGTCGTATTGATCATCGTTATTCCAATGTAAATAAATATATAAAATAAATATATGAAAATGCCATCGCTCTTATTAAAACACAAACTAACCAATACACCAGCAAATTTCTAATCGAAAGAGGAGTGCGGCAGGGTGATACGCTCTCTCCCAAGCTTTTCGTAACACTTCTAGAAAATATTCTACAATCAATAAACAGGGAAAGATTGCGCCTTAACTTGTGAAAAGTTAAATCACCTCTGTTTCGCCGAAGACATTGTCTTAATAACAGACAAAATGCAAGCACATGCTTCAGGAAGTTTCAGGAAAGATTGGTTTAAAAATCAATCTATCCAAGACTCAGTTTATGACAAATCTTGTATTAAGCGACACTATAAAACTGAATAATATAGAGATCGAGCAAGTGCACCAATATAAATACCTGGGACATAAAATCAGCATAGGACGAGATAACCAAACACATGAAATTCGGAGAATAGGTCTCTCCTGGGCTGCATATGGCAAATTAGCCCATGTATTCAAATCTAACCTTCTTATGTGTTTAAAAAGAAAAGTATTTGACAGATGCACACTCCCCGTTCTTACGTACGGAGAGATCACATCCCAAATCACATTATCAAGAAGAGAACGGGGGTACAAGACGCAGATTCATTCTACATCTTAAATGGGGGCTGAGCATGTTGCTAGGTTTAAGGATGGACGATGGACAAAGAGTATTATAGAGTGGCGACCAAGATCCGCAGCCTATCCGAGTAGAGGTAGACCACCAAGTCGGTGGACTGATGATTTGAAAAGAGTGACTGGAAATTGAGTACAAGCGGCCCAGAACAGAAAAAACTGGCAAGACTTGAGGGAGGTTTTCGTCCAGCAGTGGACAGTATAAGCTGATAATATTTCCGGGTTTCAATCCGTTCGTCTAACAATGAATTTGCACGACGTTTCGTCAAATTCTCATTTGGCATTTTCAAGTGCTCTTGCCGCTGCTGCTACTCGATACTATGATCTTGCTGCTGCCGCCGCTCGAAGCTAACTGTTAGCTTAGTTAGCTTCGAGCGGCAACAGCAGCAAGATCACAGTATCGAATAGCTGCAGCGGCAAGAGCACTTGAAAATGCCAAATGAGATTTTGGTGAAACGTCGTGTAAATTCATTGTTAGACGAACGGATTGAAACCCGGAAGAGTGACCGGATCTCATAGAGGGGGAAAAAAAATGTCGGAATCTTGTTCGTCTGGACCCCACAAAACAATTCCCCTTTCCAGATATTGAGATAGTCGAAATTTGAGCTCGATTAAACGACGTTAACCCGTGCCGCTCGTCGCTCAAAGTTTGAAAAAATCCAAATTTTTGGCCAAAAAGCTGACATATGGAGCCATAACTCCAGAACGGTAAATAATAGAAACACGCTTAATATCTCAAAAGAAAACTAATGTTGTTCTTCAAAATTTATATTCTATACATAATTGTTGTTATTTTAAGTCAAACCGAGTTACAACAGCCTTTAGCCCCAAAAACGTGACCTGGTACCACTAGGAGCATACTTCGTATATTTTGTTATTAAGTGATAAATTTTGCTTTTTTTTGGTATATTTTTGAGTTTTTAAAGTAGAAATATAATAAAAAAACAAGTAATACTGATAATTCTAATGACATTTTTTATTTTTAAAATATAAAAATTAGGTATATAATACATACAAAACAGACACAGAAAAGATACAGACGTAGTACCTACATGAGTTGATAATTTTACATAGTTATCTAATCTATTCTAGAGCTTTTGTTAAAGTAGTTTTTGAAACGTCAGGATATAATGCTCTGCATTTACTTACAACTTGTAGGACATATTGCTTTTGGTCTTCATCTTTTGTCAGAAGGTCGTTAACGTCGGTTATTAATTTAACACCACGCTCAGTCATATCATTAACTACTTTTAATGTTTTGACAATTTTCAATCCTTCTTGGAAGTCATTATTTTGAGGCCAGGTGTTTGGATGTTGTCTTAGGAAATCTGTTTTTATATTAAATTGGTCAAAGAATGTAAACGTTTCTTTGGTAAGTAAATTTACCAATCCTCCATCAACTACCTCTTTTAAGTTTTCTTTCCTAAGTTTTGGATTTACAACCCTAGCGTGCTGTGATGGTTCATCTGTGCTACTGAGCAATTTATTAGCCATTAACAACTTTTCATCGTCTGTAATGGTGGGATCAAAAAACGATAATCCCACCAACTTTGCATTCAAATACCACAAATGGTTCGAAAATTTGGTCAGGGCTATTTCTGCAATGTTGTTGTCACATTCTTTATAGTCTAACAGACTATGCAAAATACCTAAATCTTGCTTTGGTGCAAGATGAGCTTTTGGAGCATTGAACCAAGCTTTACAATAACTTTTAACTAGGAAAACAGAAATGGCACGCACAGAACTTTCTTCTTCTTTAGACATCTTAAATTGACGACGAAAAATGAACATTTTTAAGCGTATTTTAATGAAGCTAGACACCAAGAAGGCTTCTGGCGCTGACGGAATACCTGCCATAGTTCTCAAAAACTGTGCAAGGGAACTAACACCAGTTTTCTGTAGACTTTTTAACCTATCCTACAGAAAGGGAATATTTCCGTCCTGCTGGAAATGTGCCACGGTTCAGCCGATACCTAAAAAAGGTAAGAAGACCTTGCCAAATAACTACCGACCAGTTGCATTGCTTTCAATAATATCGAAAGTCATGGAAAAGGTTATCAATGAGCATCTTCTAAAATATCTTGAACGATTCAATGTTATTAGCGATCACCAATATGGTTTTCGTAAACACAGATCAACAGGAGATCTTCTGACTTATGTAACACATGTTTGGAGCAACGCAATTGAACACTTTGGAGAATCTCGAGCGGTTGCTCTTGATATATCCAAGGCATTCGACCGTGTTTGGCACGATGGACTGTTGGCTAAGTTGCGCTCTTATGGTATGTCTGAAAGGTTCTGTTTGTGGCTCTCGTGTTTCCTCAGAGAGCGTTCTTTACGAGTGGCGGTCGACGGATTTCTTTCTAACACCCTCACTATCAACGCTGGTGTGCCCCAGGGCTCTATACTGTCTCCTACTCTCTTTCTCATTTACATTAACGATCTGCTGGAAAAGACCGGGAATCCAATCTATAGCTTTGCAGATGACAGTGTCTCTTCATTCACCTTGAACGCTCGGACATCGGCTGCTCAGGCGAATATCCGCAGACAGCAGGAGGTCGTTCAACTTAACAAAGACCTGGAAGAAATTCTATCTTGGGGTGACAGTAACCAAGTGGAATTTAACGCTACAAAAACCCAAGCGGCAGTTTTTTTCTAAAAAAGTTAACGTTGCTGAACCCGACATAGTTATGTCGGGGCACTCCATTCCCCTAGCATCGTCGCTCAATTTGTTGGGCATTAATTTGGGAGCAAATATGTCTTGGCATGAACATGTTGCAGGCATAGCAAGGAGAGCTTCTCAAAAGTTGGGAATATTATTTAGAACCAGAAAGCTTTACACCCCACAACAACTGTTAATTCTTTACAAAGCCCAAATTCGACCAACTATGGAATACTGCTCCCACGTTTGGGACTCCGCTCCCAAACATACACTGCATTTGTTGGATTCTGTTCAGAGAAGAGCGGTCCGTCTAATTGGGGACCCGGAATTGACCGGCGGCCTTGATTCGCTGGAACATCGAAGAACGGTTGGCGACTTGAGTCTGTTCAACAAGTATTTTCATGGAAAGTGTTCGAAGGATGTAGCCCGCTTAATTCCTCCCGTTAGAAATACACGTCGCGCTGGTGCTTCGCATCCGTATGAGGTTCAGCTTGTTTACTCCGCGTACAACGCTTTTCAAGCAATCTTTTATATGGAGAACGTCATCCCTTTGGAATAATTTGCCCAGCGCTGTGTTTCCCACCGAGTACAATTTACAGCGATTTAAGAACAACGTGTATCGCTTTTTCCGCACTCGTGCCGCTCCTGGAGTGCTTTAGGGACTTCCCTGCAGTACGTGTGCTAGACCAATAAAAAAAAAAAAAAAAAAGCAGTAAATAGCCTTTGCCATCCACCTAGCGTGATGAATGGCTCCT
Source organism: Pachyrhynchus sulphureomaculatus (assembly GCA_019049505.1). Taxonomy (NCBI): domain Eukaryota; kingdom Metazoa; phylum Arthropoda; class Insecta; order Coleoptera; family Curculionidae; genus Pachyrhynchus; species Pachyrhynchus sulphureomaculatus. The sequence continues at coordinate 103,212,436 of CM032449.1, read as the reverse complement.
GGAGTTCTAAAACCCACAACATTGCCGTCTAGTGATCCAACAAATACGAGAACCAACTGCAATAGCTCCTTGTAGTCATCTCTGGGGTGGCTCTCAGTTAATTTGGTCTCGAATTCAGCAGTAACATTTGTAATTACTTCTGGAGTTAGCTGCTTTTGTATTAGTTTGTCACTGATACCTGTGTCGTATTTTCCTTTGTCTATCTTGGGCCACGCAGTGAGGAATCTCTTGAAAATGTCTGGATGAGGTCCAGTGGTTGATCCCATTTTTGTGTCGCATACGCCTCTTAACAGAATTTCCAAGATATAGTGACGGCAAGCTAGGTATAACAATTCTCTTCCTAACATTTGCTCCAATATGACGCATGCTCCTTTGAGTCTTCCCGTGTTGGATGCTGTAGTGTCGAAGCACATCGCCTTGACGGTGTTGAGAAGACCCCATTCATGTAGGCATTCATATACGGCTACGGCTTGCTCCTCTCCAGAGCTGTTTGCTGTTACAGGAACTCCCAGCAGCTGTTCCTTTTCGCCATATGAAATAGCTATAGCTATTCGCTCACATTGTTCACGGGCCCTTTTTTTTTTTTATTATATTGTTCTCTGAACATTTGCGTTCTATCATCTAATAAAGTTTTCGAGACTTTGTACTCAAGAGGGTCAAGGTTTAGTGCTTCTAGAGTAACTATTAAAATTCTCGTGGCATTTCTGTCGGATACCTTACATCGATCTAATAAAATGGACAATTTCATGTTTAAAATCTCTTTAACGCCCTTGCAAATGAAACTTTCATCCTCTTGCTCTCAGATGGTCCTGGATCTTCTGCAGCTCCTTCAGGGGTGTCCATTTCCTCCAAGCTCTCAAGTTCCTGGTAGATGCTGTCCTCTTCAGTGCCTTCTTCTCCTTCTTCGAACTTGTCTTCATCATCCGTCTCTAAGAAGCAACAAAAGAAAGAGAAAAAAAAGACTATAAAAACTTGTCGTTTTAGCAGAATAGTAATAATACATAGGTACTAAATTACCTACTTCTAATTATCAAAAGGTATTATTTAAAAAATATAAACTCAATATAAAGATGCCAAATCATGCTCTCTTGTACAATTTTCTTTCAATTATAATGAAACTATTTACTTATTTGTTTATCTATTTTTTAGAATACTAATAATAAAAAAAAAACTCACCAATATCAAAAGTTGCTTCTTGGATTTGTCGGTTCATTTTTGCAAGTTCCTTTTGCACCTTGATTTATTCAGCTCGAGACAACTTGAGATCCACTCCAGTCATGGAACCTGGGCGGCCCTTCTGGCTCTGTTTCACGAGAAACGCCTTATCTTCTTCCGATTTTATCAGAGCCAAGGCATCTTGTTGAGCAATATCAAAGAGATCATCCAACTTTTCAACAAACTGTTTAAATTGGTTCTTGGCCGTTTTCGATGTTTTCTTCCGGTCTTTTTGGAGAGTTCTCCACTCGGCGTGAAGTTTTTCCAGCTTAGTAATTGCATCTTGCTCATGTTTAATCGGGATTCGAGCTTTCTCCCAAAAAATGAACACTTCTCGTATTGTAAGTTTTGCTGATTCTCTTACAGTTAATTTCACAGTACGTAAATTATAAAATAAAGCACACAAAACTTGACGATTTGAGGGTAGTTTACAACCGGTGATCTGGTGAATGGGATAGCCCACAAGAAATATTTTATCCTTGGTCCGGCTTTGTACACCTGATATGGATGCCATTTCAGAGGCCAATAGGTAAATAACAGTTAACTTGGAAAATGAAACAAAATATATTGCAAACTTTAATTTCAATAAAATGTTTTCAAATATCTTTTAAAATAATACTATAATAGTTATAAAAACAATAACACACACACTTGGAAAATTAAAAAAAAAAAAACGTTAAAATATCTTCACTAGATAATTGTTCGATCTAACCTGCTCAAAGGCACTTTAAAAACTAAACTGAATAAATAAAAGGTCGGTTGTACGCTGAAGTAAAATCACCATCCCTAAAATAGAAATTAGATTCACCCTCCTTTTTACCTGTCAAACGGGTCTTTCTTTGGTAAACTAGTCAGGTAATCCCCATATAATAAAAGATTAAATTTGAACAAAAGGCTCTTTATGTTTGAAAATTGAGTTCCAAAATACTTTTTAACAAAAAAATGTTAATTCCGAGACACATTATATAAAAACCCGTAAAATTCTTAGAATACTCCCAAACTGGCTCCTACTGATACCAGGTCACGTTTTTGGGGCTAAAGGCTGTTGTAACTCGGTTTGACTTAAAATAAGCTTTTTGGCCAAAAATTTGGATTTTTTCAAACTTTGAGCGATGAGCGGCACGGGTTAACGTCATTTAATCGAGCTCAAATTTCGGCTATCTCAATATCTGGAAAGGGGAATCGTTTTGTGGGGTCCAGACGAACAAAATTCCGACATCGATTTTTTGCGGTCACCCTAATATATATATATATATATATATATATATATATATATATATATATATATATATATATATATATATATATATATATATATATATATATGTGTGTGTATATATATATATATATATATATATATATATATATATATATATATATATATATATATATATATATATATATATATATATATATATATATATATATATATATATATATATATATGTATATATATATATATATATATATATATATATATATATATATATATATATATATATATATATATATATATATATATATATATATATATATATATATATATATATATATATATATATATATATATATATATATATATATATATATATATATGTATGTATGTATGTGTGTGTGTGTCCCAAAAAGTTTATTCTTGATAGAAAGTTCTGCATCACATGGAAATCCATAATCAAGCGTCAAAAGTTTAAAATATTTGGTATACAGGGAAAACAAAAAAAAATAATGATTTATAATGAAGAGTAAAGTGTGTTTAAATTTAAATACAAAGAAAGAAATTAATTGAAAATGTTAATAGGAACTAAAAAATTATGCTCACGTTTAGATTTGTGGCCTTCCTAGTTAAAAATTCAAAAGAACTCCAGTAAACACGTCAGTAATTGTTGGATTATTTATTCAATAAAAGAAAACGAAATCGCTACAAATTTTAGGCTGAAAATAAATGAACATATCTTTGGAAATACCTAAAAAAAACTGTCAATAAACTTCAAAGCTAACGTCAGTCAGTATTTGCAATAATTAGAAATGCCAGTAAAATTGATTGTTGAAGATAAAATTGAAATTGTTCTTTTAGAGAAGAAAGAAAAAGATTTATCTTAAAAGGCTATTTCAAGATGTTGGTCATCTTGAGAGAGTCATTAGGGAAACATGTGAAGCTATAACGCCTGACGTAATTAGAGATTTAAGAAAAGATTTTTCTCGAAGAACAATCACCTGTGTAGAAAGAGACGGTGAATACTTGAAGCACTTGTGCAATAAAGTTAGAATTAATCCATATGTTTAGTGGTTATGTACGTAGTAATTAAGTAATGTTGCAATTTCAAAATAAAATGATATTAGCACAAATTTATTATAGTTGTAATTGTTACAAAGCAGATAAGAAGATTATCAAATTTTTAACAAAAATATGATACAATCAAAATGAGTGCACTAGTTTTTAATTAATTTCGTTTTCCTTTATTCAATAAATAATCCGACAATTACTGACGTGTTTACTGGAGTTTTTTTGAATTTTTAACTAGGAAGGCCACACATCTAAACGAAAGCATAATTTTTTAGTTCCTATTAACATTTTCAATTAATATTTTGCTCTGTATTTAAATTTAAACACACATTACTTTTCATTATAAATCACTATTTTTTATTTGCCCTGTATACCATCAAATATTTTAGTGCTTAATTATGGATTTCTATGTGATGCAGAACTTTTTATCAAAAATAAATTTTTTGTAATACGTGTATTATATATATATATATATATGTATATTATATATATATATATATATATATATATATATATATATATATATATATATATATATATATATACATATATATAATAGTGTTACTTGTAAATATTTTTTTTTTCAAACAAAACATATATATTCAAAGAATTTTGGAATTATGTCAGTCGTTGTCTCATTTTTCTAAAAATGGGATAATTTGTCATTTTTCTTTCGTTTCATCCTTCAGAGTTAAGTTCATTTATTTTTAGGTCTTGAAAGTCTTACACCATCTGGACCGGGAAAAAGGATAATATTCTGGTTTGTAATGTTTCCCTTGTACAAGATTTATATTCTAAGTAACTTTTTATATTACCTTTTTTCTTTAATACTCCAAATTTTATTCCCAAGATGTTGATTTTAATTAAAATATAAAAACTTGGTCTTTTCAGGTCGCGTTGCCTGCTTTAAATTCTAAATCGAATTAGAAACTTTTAACCGCTCTTGTTTTTAAACAGTAATAAACATGATTTAGTACATTTTTCATAGCTGCTTCACATGAAATATTATTAGTTCTTATTGTTCTGTGAGTCGCTCTATGACTGATGTATTTGCGAAAATAGCGATTCACGTTGATTTTGAATCCATCTACATTGAGCCTATTAGAATACACAGCCCCAAGAAGCCAATTGTGAAAAGATAATATTCTCTAATACGTATACAAATCACTTGCAGCTTTAAAATTTCGCATAACACACACTGTATATGAAAACTATTCTACATATTTAATATTTGAAGCATTTCCCCACAAAATACTGTAAATTAAAACTGGACAACTTAAAATGACTAGCTGTAGCATCCAACGATTCTACTAACAGTAAAACGGAGCTTAAATAGTCAATTTATTTATTAATTTATTATGTATTCGTAATCAATAACTCTACTTTATACACAAAGGAGAATTGCTCGACCCTATACTAAATTGATGTTTAGCAATTCCAACATAGAGTTAAGAGAATCCAACTAATTTAAATAGAAGAATTTCTTTCTTCCCCCCAAGACCTGGTACTCCTTCTGATAAAACTCTCTGAACTTTTTATATTAATTTGCTCTATACAATTTGGAGAAGTAATGAAAGGATCATTCAAATTTATTTTAAATTTTCGTCAAATGTATTGTCCCTGTAGGATGCTTACATCTATTAATTCAATAAAAAAAAAATAAGACAAATTTATTTAATGTGGTCGTCACGCGCCCGGAGATCGAGTCAGAGCGATCGATCAGGCGAATTTTGATACAAAATAAATTTCATTTGTTCACGTTTTACAAGAAAAGTATTATGATGCTCAACTAGATTTTTTTCTTTGCTAAAAGAAAAAAAGGAACAAGGCATACATTGCTACAGAAACATCTTTTTTACTGACGAGGGCGAGTAGAAAAAAATCCACATTTTTATTAGAAACTCAAAATCAGTACCACTTTAAAGAAGGTGTATGGTGTGGGATATGGAATACCCAAATTCTTGGTTCTTTCTTTTTTCGACAAGGTTTAACTTCGGAAAGCTACCTTCAATTTTTAACACAGAAATTTTTAGTTTTTTTACATGAACTTCCACTTCAGCAGAGCAGGGGACTATTTTTTCAAGTTGGTACGTCCAGTCACAGTAAGCTGGAAGTGCGAAAATGGCTGGATGAACGATTGGAAGATCAGTGGATTGTACGTTATTATGTTCATCCTTGGCCAGCGAGATCTCCGGACTTAATACTGCTCAGTTTTTTGTTATGGGGCTGCCTCAAGAATAAAGTTTATGCTCAGAGACGTTTTAAAAATATTGAATATTTCGAAAATTGAATAAGACCCTGCGTAAGTAGCGTTACTCCGCACATGTTAAGAAATGTTTTAAAAGAATTATATTCACGAACAATTCGATGCATAAAATTGTGGGTGAGCACGTTAAAATGCAAACTAGATAATTTTTTTGAGTTTATTGTTTTTTGTTTCTTTAATTTATTAAATGTCTCTAATTTATTTATTTTTTGTATGCTGTATAGGCAAAGTCTTTGTTACCTTTAGTAAATGTTAATTTTTGTTTTCTTTTTTTCCATTAAAATTGTAACGCTGGAGGATCCTTAAAAAAAACTAAAACCTCAAGCAGCCTGCTATAAGGTAAAAATATTCGATAATTATCCCTGTGACAGTTGCAGTTTGATGAAAATATTCATTTTTTAAATATTGATTGTAAAAGAAGTAAAACATGGCTTGAAATAAACAAATAAATGGGCACTGCAAAATCAGTTTTTTTGTTAATTCTCTTGTAGATGTGTCTCTACCTTCAAGTATTTTTCTGATTATTCATGGTTTCAGTACCCATGAATGACATCATTTGTTTTCAATACAACAACATAAAAGAAGGCTGTATAAAACAGAAATAATATTTTATCAACTGCCTTTTTAACGTTTTTAATAGATTGTCAATTACGGCCCACTGTTTATTTTCTTGAAAATCGGAAGAATTGCGGTTCTTATTGAAAAAAATTAGTTATTTCCAATTAATAATAATATTAGCATTTTTTGGCTCAGTAAATATGCTTTATGTTATGTCTAGTTTTACTATTATTATTTTTATTTACATTATAAATATCATTGCTGATCAGTATTTTACATATACTGAGAAAGTATATGTAACAAGACATTATTCAAAAATACTACATTATTTTAATAATTACAATACAGAAAATTTTGAAATGACTTTCTAAGCAAATTTTCTAGAATGATCCATTATTCTAAAGCACAAGCAAGCAAAAAAATCTAAAATTACCTTTTATAATTAAGTAAAATCGTCCAAGACTTTCTCCTAGATTAAATTTTTCCCGTAAGGATTTCTTGGGATTAGAGGCTGTATTTTAATTTAATTTTCTTAAAACACGACGTTAACATTAAGTTAATTTGAGTAATTTACAACAGATTTGTTGTACATTAATCTCAGCTGTTTTGAAATATGTTTATAACACAAGCTATAATATATTTCCAACATTAAACTGATTATTATAATTTGCCACTAAAACCACAAATAAATTTATCGAAGCTGTGTAATGAAATGACACATATTACACCATGTTAGAATTAATGTTGCGATATTATCTGATCTGTTATTCGAAATTTTAACTATTACTAAGAAAAAAATAATTTTACACATTATGTGATGATAAACCCTTAAAGCGTATGTATATGCGTATATATATATATATATATATATATATATATATATATATATATATATATATATATATATATATATATATATATATATATATATATATATATATATATATATATATATATATATATATGTATGTATATATATATATATATATATATATATATATATATATATATGGCGACTTGAGTCTGTTGTACAAGTATTTTCATGGAAGGTGTTCGAAGGATGTAGCCCGCTTAATTCCTCCCAGAGCGGTGCATGTTAGAAATACACGTCGCGCTAGTACTTCACATCCGTATGAGGTTCAGCTTGTTACTCCGCGTACAACGCTTTTCAAGCATTTTTTTATATGGAGAACATCATCCCTTTGGAATAATTTGCCCAGGGCTGTGTGTATATATATATATATATATATATATATATATATATATATATATATATATATATATATATATATATATATGTATCTATATACATATATATATATATATATATATATATATATATATATATATATATATATATATATATATATATATATATATATATATATATATATATATATATATATATATATATATATATATATATATATATATATATATATATATATATATATATATATTAAACTTAACATTCTCTCTTAACTACTAGAGAATATAATTGGACAAGAAACATGCCAATAAAGATTCCAAATTGGAAGTTTCATTTTAAACTCGAAATTTAAAATTTCTCTCATCGATTTCCATGTATCCTACAACTTTGAAATTTAAGGTAGAATCGGTAACAAATTCCACAACTTGTTGACCAGCAAGTTTAGTGCTAATAAAACTAAATTTAAAAAACTGTCTCAAAAAAGTAATAAAAATTCCAAGGTAATATATTCTCTTAGTCCGCTAGCGCTTGTGTAGAATGTCATTCTTGTAGAACTAACCACTCAAAAATATTCTACGAGTATTTTAAATCACAGTCGTTTTGCCAAATTGTTATATGGAGCGGTGTAAACTAGATTTTTCTAATTGCATTATCTACATAATGCTGGCTAATAGAACCACCAATGAATATAAGAATTCTACCTTAATATAATGTATGTACATATAATAAATGTCTTCTAATTTTAAGAACAATTTAAAAATAAAATATAAAATAAATTACTCTATACGAAATTTTAAATACTTAGCTATGAGGAAGTGAAATTTTCAGACGTTCTTAGCCTGCTTTTATAACTTATGATGCATTATGCTAAACAATGATGATGATGATATGGGTTAAAATTAACAACAGTGACCTAAAAAAATAATACAAACCCTTATAAGCTCAGATCGGCCATATTAAGAGTATCTCTTACTCATCAAAAATAACAGTCGAGCATTCGCATATCGAGAAGAAACGGTATTCACGGAATACTCCAGTAAAAAAGGCATATCAAAAAACTAACGGTATCCTGTATACAACTCTCTCTAGATACATCGAACATCTACTTTTGTCATGTAGACGATGCGTTTAGCGTTAACGTGTTATATTTTCGTCATTTCTGTCGTTACTTAATTAATTCCATAAAGTAATACCTGAAACTTCATAGGAAATATTATAGTATATAGTAGTGGCGGTTTAATCCCTTTATCGGTTTAGTACCTAGGTTTTGCCTCGGCTATTTACTGCCTGGCAAAACCAAAAATCTATTTTAGAAAAAGATGTACATACTTATAAAGATATTTATTTTAAAACATGATATATTTGATGATAAATAACTTTTGTTATAATTACTAAAATAATTAGAAAATAGTTTTTAAAAGCTTCATGGCCAAATGAGCCTGTTTCTTTAAAATTTTATCAGTTTTATATTAAAGATACTGGTATTTCTTCAAAAAAACCTTTAATGTATATTTATGAAAATACTTAGATTTGCATGTTAGGTAGCGCAGAATAAAAATAATATTTTAAAATATTCTGAAGGAATTCTTTTCATTGTATAATATCTCCTTTATAAATTTTTATCCATATTTATAAAAATATAATACGATCAACTAATAAACTGATACAAACTTAAGACTCAAATGGCCGGTAACAGGAAATAAACTTCACTAAGAGTCGTAAAAACTTCAGACTTACTTATTTTATTAGCATTTTTTGGCGGGAATTCTACATAATATTGAAATATGGGATTCCACCTCATGTCTGCGCCTCCACTGTTACAAAAAATTGACCTCCCACTTGATTATCAAAAATTTGCCCAGAGTTACCTAGTCTAGATTTAGGTAAAGTTAAATTGTGACAACCATAATTGATTGCTTAAGTTAAAATATAAAAGATGTAGAATTTTTTTGAAAAACTTGTATTGTAGAAGGAATAATTTTACTAATATTAACAAACAATCGAGACTATGTAATGTTTTTTTCTAAAATCTTTAAAGAAAAGATTTTTTTCCATTATCTAAACTTTTCGTCTTGCAGTTCTGTTTTTACTTCATATTCGTGAAAAAAAACACCCTCTGTTTTTCGGTCCATCGATGTATTAGCATAGTAAAAAGATGTGGCATAAGAATAATTTTTGTATATTTAGAATCATGTTTTTTTTTTAGATTTTTGGTGAGTATAACAAATTTTAAGCATAATTGTTTATAGTCAATATATATTGTTTTATACCTCCTTGTTTGGATTCTTGTTATCTATGAATCTAAAAATGATGTTACTTTGTCATTATATTCAAATATTTATGGTCAAACGCATAAAGGATTAATAAGGTGCGGGAGGTATTGCTTGTTATATATTCGTGCGTCGAAAAATCTGAAAATTAAGCCCATTATTACCAATTTTAACAAAAATTGTATCTAGAAAAAAATGTTAGGACTCTGTTTATAAATATTATAACTTTAAATTTCTTCCTCTGCTCGATTTTTTTAGAAATTAATAACTTTCCATAAAGTATGTTGGTAAAGTAAGTTATTTAAAATAACGACTTGTTGTGGTTGTTATGTTTGGTATGAGAAATCAGATTCAGTATTTATTTATTTAAAGACTACATATTTTTAACCGAGACACTGAGTTAATTAATTAATTGATGTTTTTTTTTCTTTTAATACAGAATTACAATCTTGATACATTTTTTTGATAGCCTTTTTAGTTCAGGATACAATCTTATATCGCAGTTAATAAAAAATAGTTACTCAGTACACAAACTTTATCTCTCTCGGTAATTATTCGGTGAAATACTAAATATTATATGTAGTTCTAGTCGGAATTTAAAGAATCTTACAAAATATACCGAAGCACAGCTCTCCCTATTTCAAAAGTTTGTTGAGATCTACGAGACGAAACGTCACAATAAAAAACAACTTTTTTATTCGTACAGGTTCTAAAGAACTACTAGCATCAAGTTTTTCCATTTTTCATTACCAATTAAACTGAATTTCAAAAAAAATAACCTGCATATATTTTTCAATTTTCCAAAAAGTTTATTATAAATTCTTTCTTTCTCCTTTATATCTTTAACCGTTTAACGGATTTCATGAGTAAGATGCGCTCTTTTGACTACTTAACATATAGAAGCTTTCATATTTATTATTTTTTAATTCAGATTAGGTAGAAGACTTCTCTATATACTCATCCATTCTCATGTACTTACTTTACTTTACTTTTTCGTATTCAGATTGTTCTAGAGTTTCTCAGCCCAATAATGAGCTAGGTCCAATACTTCGGCCTTATCCAACCATAGGTCGTCGAGGGTACACTGATTTGAGCAGTTTGGGCATATTAAGAGATGTCCCATGTTTTGAGTTGCACCACAGTCGCAATTGTCGTCAACGTCTCGAAGTAGGCCCCACTTTGCCAGATTTGTCTTCACTAGGCCAGTCCCAGTTCTAGTACGGTTTAACGTTTTTCCAGATTTTCCAGCTGCAGGATGCACTACTGGGCGCGTCTTTTGACAGTGGGTAACTGGCAGGTGGTTCGTCTTGCGTGTGTTCGAGGAGTCTTGATTTTAGTCTCTGGCGTCCGCATTGGCTTCCGAAAAGGGAGTCGCGCTCATCGAAGGTTTGCTTATATGTTTCGCTGAACTCGTGATTCTGGGCTGTTAAAACCAGCCGCGCTGTAAAGCTTTGCCATTGGCGTGGGCTTCATACATCCTGTGTCCAATTTACATGTTTCATTATGGTTTATGTCGACCTTGTTAGCGTGTGCCGATCGAGACCACACAGGGCAGGCGTATTCGGCTGTGGAGAAACAAAGTACTCATTTACTGTTTGTGAGTTTCTTTAGGATATTATTCCTTGTAGCTACTTTATGATGCGTTTTCTCACAGTAGTGTTTGTATGTGAAGGATCTATCGAATGTGACCCAAAGGTATGTAGGTTTGTTGGTGTGCACAAGGGTGGTGTTATTTCAAACAACGTTAAGCTTCCGATTCACCATGCGTGTGTGGAGGTGGAATGCACTTAGATACTTAAACATTGTAATCAAGGCATTGCTTAGTTCTTCCTCCATTTCCCCGAAGAATTTTGCCTGTGCTGTTACAAGCCATCTGCATAGAGGAAGTCCTTTGTGGATCGGGGGTGTTGGTTGATCGTTCATGTATACGTTGAATAAAATTGGCTCCAAGACACTTTTCTGGGCCAGGCCGTTCTTTTGGATCCTCCAGCGACTTTTCTTGCCTTCTAGGGTGACATAGAATTGCCTATTTTCTAGCAGTGACATTATTATTCTTACAAGCTAGAAATCCTTGCTGAGTTCGTAGACTTTCAGTAATAGTTTCTTGTGGTTAACTGTGTTATAGGTGGCACTCAGGTCGACCAGGGCTAGGCCCATTATTTGTTTGTAATTGTATCCTTCCTCTATATGCTCCGTGAAAGCTAAGACTTGACTGGTTTAAGATTTCTCCGGTCTGAAACCAACTTGGTGTGGGATGAGCCTTAGGTTTCCCATGTCTGCTATTTATTCTATGTAAGATCAGCCTCTCATATAGTTTATAGAGGTGGCATAAAAGAGATATGGGTCGGTAACTATTAGGAAGGTCAAGGTCTTTTCCAAGTTTCAGGAGGGCCTCTATTTTGCCTTCCTCCACAGTTTCGGGATCTTGAAGGTTTCTTGGCAGTTATTAATAAGTTGTAGGATCCAGATTTTTGCTCCCGAGCCTAAGTGCTTTATTTGTTCTACGTATATGTCGTCGACACCGGCTGACTTTCCATTCTTCATGATGTTGAGTCGTTCGTTCAATTCTTTCAGTGAGAACGGGATTGTAAGGTAGTTAGTTTCTGTCTCCATAGTGCGTGATAGTTTGGATGTCTGGCATTTTGAGGTGGATTTGCTGTTGAGAAGGAGTTGGTGTGCAACTTAATTGGGTGTTGCTTTCGGTAGGCATTCTCAAGTTTCTTTCTGTGTCTTCACTATTTTCATGCTGTAGTCAGTAGGATCCTAATCACACCTAGCAGGTAAAAATGCCATAATTCAATTGTATTAATGTCGACATCATGAATAATGACCAACAATACAATTGTTGTGTTGATTTGAACGAAAATCGTACACTTAACGATCAAAGTCACAAAAATATGATATGCTCAATATGCTCAAATATACAGTGGCGTGCAAAAATAATATAGTAAAAGAATATTATTTATATTTGTGAATATATTTATTATTATTATTCTTATATTTATATGTGCAAAAGTTTCCGGCCGCATAATATACATTGACGCAGTAGGACGTTCAAAGACGTATTTATTTAATAGCGCGTTGAATATTCCCATTTAGTTCATAAAAGGTCGTGGAAGCATAAACATGGCTTGGCATATGCAAATCCAAATTCGTGAGAGAGTAATAAAATTTTCAAAAGAAGGAAAGTCTTCTCGTGAGATTGCTTCATTATTATCCAGAGGTAAATCAACCTTGAACGATATTATTGTAAAATACCGTTGTGGATATGGTTTTAAATGATCGTCCGCGTAGTGGAAGACCAAGAAAAACGTCTAAAAAAGTAGATCGTATCATTAAACGTAAATCAACTATGGATGTCAAGAAAACTGCTGCCGAAATTGCACGCGAGCTAAAGGATGAAAACCTAGCTAATGTTAGTCGTTGTACTGTGACACGAAGACTACATGATGTGGGACTTTTTGGCCGTATAAGTATTAAAAAAACCATTAATCAGTAAAAAGAATAAGAAGGCCCGATTACAATTTGCCAAAGATCACCTAAATTGGACAATCAAAGACTGGAAAAAAGTAGCTACCAAATTCCTACTGTAAAACACGGTGGAGGAAGTATGATGGTTTGGGAAATTTTCTCTGAACAAGGAATCGGTCCATTGATCGAGATCAATAGAAATATGAAAGCTGATATTTACAAGGACATTTTAGAAAACAATTTGTCATCATATGCTGAAGAAACATTGCCGCAGAATCGGATATTTCAGCAGGATAATAACCCCAAACATACATCCAAGTTGTTAAAACAGTGGTTTTCTGCTTCAAATGTGAGAGTTTTAAGCTGGCCATCTCAATCACCGGACTTGAACCCAATAGAACACTTATGAGAAACACTAGATCGTGAAGTTCGAAAGCATACATATTCAAATAAAGCCGCATTATTCAAATCATTGAAAGAAGAATGGGATAAAATTTCACCTGCTTGTATTAATCGATTAATTTAGTTAATGCCACATCGTTGTGCGGCTGTTATCGCTGCAAAGGGTATGGCTACAAAATATTAACATAAAAATATAATTTTAAGTCTATTATAGAGAATATGAACTAATAATTTTTCTCGTAGTACAAAGTGGCCGGAAACTTTTGCACATATAAATATAAGAATAACAATAATAAATATATTCACAAATATAAATAATATTATTTTACTATATTATTTTGTTTCCTATATCTCATACTCACATCTCATAATGATTAAAAATCATTAGTCTTTTTTTTTAATAAATTAGAGTACGAAATGTCACTGGCCGGAAACTTTTGCACGCCACTGTATATTTTTTGTCGAGACAATTATTACTATAGACGAAGGAGTTTAGTATTATTTCTTATAAAACCATGCAATTCAATGTAAAATTTAGACAACCAAATAGTTGGTAGCTGGGGGCCGCAGAATCATCCCTGGGGGAAGAGGAATCACAGAGGTGGCGGAGACACGATATGCTCGTATAGTATGTAGAAAGCGTGCTAATAAAATAGGCGTCGTTGAAGTTCTTACGCGTTCTAGGGATTTTATTTCCTGTTGAGTAGCCGCCATTTGAGTAAATATTCTGTAGTACATATTTCTTTAGTTTACGTTACTACCCTCTGAACGTTATGTTGTTCAAATAATACGATCTCCCATTTTTGGTAGGAAGCAACAAGCGTGTTTACAAATATTTCGTACCTGGTATGCAAATATTGACAAATAATAACAATAAATAAATAATGATTTATGTTGTATATTAATTTATACATATGTACCGAAGGTTATGTACGCATCATGTTCGAACAATAATATTGTTGTAGCAAATCTCGAGACCTTTCAGGGCTGTGCCTTTAGGGTTACATGAAGCTTGCTTATCCATCTTGCAAAATACTACTTACCATATAAACACTTGCGTTTTGTAATTATCTTGTTTAAAAAGCGTCGATATATGTGAAAATCTAAAAATGTAAAGATATTTAATTATTTAAAAATTATTACAGTTCTAATTTCTGAAAGTTCCGTAAAATTCATGGTGTCATTGGGGAAAATTTTAAAGCAAGCGATCTTTCATTTTATTTATGTTTTTTTTTAAATAAGTTTTTTTCAAAATTTCGATATTGCTAAATAATCTTATTACTTATTTTCGAATAGATTAGAATCTGACTAACATTTTTTTTTCCAAAAGAAAATAGCAAAAAGTCCTAAATTAGACATCAAAAATAAATCTTCCTCTCTAGTAGAGAACGAACTATTCCCAACGCCCACGTTACATCTTTTAAAGCAAGAGCTTAAAGAACATTGTTTATTTAACGCATACAAATCAACAACCAGCAAAGCTGTCAAGAACTCAGAAAATGAAGAAAACAATAGATTGGTTAAATGCATTTCCGCCTCTGTTTTATACATTTAACGACTAACAAACTGAAATATATTTTAGAATTTTGTAGTAGAAATTTGTCATAATGAGGTACTTAACACAAAAAAATATTAATAAATTATTATACATTACTAGAATCACAGCTACCAGTGTCTGATTGAACTCACCCATACTTATTTTACTGAAATTAGCGAACTATTTCAATTTTTGATTGTTTCACAGTAAGTAATAAACAATGAATGTCTCCTCAGCAATTAAAAAATTTCATAGGAAGAAATATATTATATTATAATAAACACATCAGATATAGATTAAATTAATTAGGCATACACACATCATAAGAAAACTTCTTGTCTCCGGCAGTCATGTATATCAAGGTTGCTATCAGCTGAAGTGGCGCAATATTTTTTAATAAAATAAGTAGTTCAGTAATTATATAAATTTTCAACTAAGTTCAAATTATCATTTCGATACATTAAACACACACACACGCACATATATATATATATATATATATATATATATATATATATATATATATATATATATATATATATATATATATATATATATATATACAGTAATACCCCGCTTTACGCGAGGGATACGTTCCGAAAAAAATCGCGTTAACTGAAATTCGCGTATATCGAGGTTTATGATTAAACATAGTCAAAATTTAATACAAAAAAATACAAATCATTTTAATCAATCACTCTAATTCTAAGAACACTTTATGCAATACATACTCTTATTTTTTTTACGGAAAAAATACATCTATTGTCTTTTGGGTAACGTTTTGTTTACGTTCTTGTAAAATACGTTCATAACACCCAACACTGTTTTTAATTGTTTGACACACGGTCAAGACACGGTCATCATTATTGTCTATACTCTGCAATATGTCCAAACCTGAATAAATTTTTGAAAGTGCATTTTGTATTTCCCCTGAAGATAAAACTTTCTCTTCTACTTGTTCTTCCTCATCGTAGATAGGATTATTCTGTAACTCGATCAGATCTTCATTGCTAATAGGATCGTCGTGCGTTGCTACAAGTTCTACGAGATCTTCTACCGTGACATCTTCAAGTTCAGACCCCTCAATCATTGCAGCAATGTCTTCAAGCACTTGTCTCTGCATCTGGACAATTCTTCTAGGTGCTTCCACTACATCTGGCCAAAGATTACGCCACACCCCATTCATACAACTCATTTTAACTTCCTTCCAAGCCTCTTCTATGTTGTGAATAGACTTCATAATGTTGTATGACTTCCACCACTCTCGCATAGACTGTCTTCCTTCCCCGTCAGTTTCATGAATTAGTTGGCTAAAAGTGCGGCGATGGTAATAAGCTTTGAAGTTTGCTATTGCTCCCTGGTCCATAGGTTGTAATATTGACGTAGTGTTTGGTGGAAGGAACTTTACGTACACTTTTAAGTCTCTGGGCGTATCAAGTGAGGTTGGATGTCCTGGGGCATTGTCTAAGAGTAATATAACTTTAGGTTCAAGCCCATTTCTGTCACAGTATGATTTGACTGATGGGCAAAAACTATTAGAATACCATTCTTGAAAAATTTCCCGTGTAACCCACGCCTTTCTGTTTGATCGCCACACAACTGGTAGACTTGTCTTGTCTGTGCCTCGCATTGCACGGGTGTTTCTGAATGGTACACTAGTAAAGGTTTCAGTTTGAAATCACCAGTGGCATTACCACCCAGCAGAAGTGTTAGTCGATCTTTCGCAGCTTTGAAACCACTGGCTTGACGTTCTTCCTTAGAAATGAATGTTCGAGATGGCATTTTTTTTCCAGTAAAGTGCGGTCTCATCAACATTGAAGATGAGACAAGCAGGAATTTTCTCTCGTCTAACGAAGTCTTGAAACTTGTCTGGAAACTCAGCTGCAGCTTGAATGTCCGCGCTGGCCGCCTCGCCTGTTATGTGGATATTGTGAAGATTAGAACGCTGCTTGAACCGATGGAACCAGCCTCTGCTGGCAGCAAAAGTCGGAGTGGCACTCCCTTCTCCTTCTTTTGTTTTCAGCATCTCATACAAAGATTTTGCTTTTGTGCATATGAGATCTTGACTTAGTGGTGTGTTCTTCTTATTCAAATCTTCGATCCAGACTGACAGTAATTTCTCCATTCTTTCTAAGATAGATGATCTCGAACGAGAAAGTTTTGTTGCACTTATAGGTGTTGAACCTTCGCTGGAGATTTTAATTTTTTCCCGATTTTTATAAATCGTTCTCACAGTCGATTCTGAGAGTCCAAAATCTCTCCCAACAATTGTTGCTTTGCCTCCATTTTCCATTCTTCTTAACACTTTCATCTTCAATTCCAAAGTGACGCTTTTACGCTCTTTTTTCTTTACAGGCGGCATTTTTAACGTAGGGTTAAATTATGTATATATGTATCTCCAATAAATATTAAAACAAAACTGCCAGCCGACCGAACTAACATTACGGAACAAATGAACACACGAAACGAACGAGGAAATCCCCATAGAACAAAGTCGAAGGACAGGGAATTCCCAATTCTTCAAAGAGAATATTCAGAGAAAGCGGGGATCCCCCCGCGACCATAGAGAAGTTAATGACTACATGAGCGCGAAATTTGAAATTCGCGTTATAGTGAAACCGCGCATAACGGGGTCGCGCTAAGCGGGGTATTACTGTATATATATATATATATATATATATATATATATATATATATATATATATATATATATATATATATATTTATATATATATATATATATATATATATATATATATATATATATATATATATATATATATATATATATATATTTATATTTATATTATATATATATATATATATATATATATATATATTTATATTTATATATATATATATATATATATATATATATATATATATATATATATATATATATATATATATATATATGTATATATATATATATATATATATATATATATATAGATATAGATATAGATATATATTATATATGGTTAGACGTTTGTTTTCGATCCGACGACCCATCTGACTGCGCCAGGGAGGTTTCCGATGTTATTCTGGCCGGTATGGAGGCTTACATCTCTTTTTCGAAGAAATGCCCTTCGAACGACAAGCCTTGGTTTGACCGAAAATGCAAAGAAGCTGTTGCTTCTAAACATCTTGCCTACCGACAATGGCGTGAAAATCCTAACACCATAAACCGTAACACCTTTGTTCGTGCCAGGAACAGATGCAAAGAAATTATCGACGAAACCAAGGAGGCACACAATCAACGAATTAGAAACAAACTTCTCGCTTGTCCCAACAATTCCAGGTCCTTTTGGTCAGTCGCTAAGGCAGTCCGTCAAAATTTCACCAAATCCACCATACCACCACTCACACGGCCAGATAATTCTATTGCAACGACACCTGTTGAGAAAGCGAACTTGTTGGCTGAACTGTTTGCTTCACATTCTACCAAGGAAAATACTACCTACTCTTCCCAAAATGCAGTCAAGGATGCCCGATATTGTCTTCAGACGCCAAAAAAGCTTCTGGCGCTGACGGAATATCTGCCATAGTACTCAAAAACTGTGCGAGAGAACTAACACCAGTTTTCTGTAGACTTTTCAACCTATCCTACAGAAAGGGATTATTTCCTTCCTGTTGGAGATGTACCACAATTCAGCTGAAAAAAAAGGCAAGAAGATTTTGCCACATAACTACTGACCAGTAGCACTGCTTTCAAGAATATCAAAAGTCATGGAAAAGGCTATCAATCAGCATCTTCTAAAATATCTTCAAGGATTCAACATTATTAACGACCAACAATATAGCTTTCGTAAACATAGATCAACAGATCTTCTGACTTATGTAACATATGTATGGAACAACGCAATTGAACACTTTGAAGAATCTCGAGCGGTTGCTCTTGATATATCTAAGGCATTCGACCGTGTTTGGCACGATGGATTGTTGGCTAAGCTACGGTCTTCTGGTATGTCTGAAAAGTTCTGTCTGTGACTCTCATATTTCCTCAGAGAGCGTTCTTTACGAGTGGCAGTCGACGGGTTTCTTTCTAACACCTTTACGATTACCACTCGTAAACAACGCTCTTTGAGGAAACTTGAGAGCTATAAACAGAACTTTTCAGACATACAAGAAGAACGTAGCTTAGCCAGCAATCCGTCGTGCCAAACACGATCGAATGCCTTGGATATATCAATAGCAACTGCTGAAGATGCTCCACAGTATTCAGTTGCGTTGTTCCAAACATGTATTGCGTAAGTTTGAGGATCTCCTGTTGTTCTATGTTTACGAAAGCCATATTGATGGCCACTAATAATATTGAATCTTTCAAGATATTTTAGAAGATGCCGATTGATAACATTTTTCTTGACTTTCGATATTATTGAAAGCAACGCGACTGGTCGATAGTTCTTTGGCAATTTCTTCTTGCCTATTTTGGGTATCGTCTGAACTGTGTCGCATTTCCAGCAGGAAGAAAATATTCCCTTTCTGTAAATTAGGTTGAAAAGTCTACAGAAAACTGGTGTTAGTTCCCTCGCACAATTTTTGAGAAGTATGGCAGGTATTCCGTCAGCTTCAGAAGCTTTTTTAGTATCTAGCTTCATTTAAATACGTTTTATGATACGCTTTCTGCACGCTTGACTGCACTGTCGGAATAGCAGATCGTATTTTTCCTTGAAAATCAACAGTAGAATGTGAAACAAAGAGTTCAGCCAACAAGTTTGCCTTCTCAACAGGTGTGTTGTTGCAATAGAATTACCTGATCCTGTGAGGGGTGATATACTGGATTTGGTGAAATTTTGACGAACTGCCTTAGCAACTGACCAAAAGGACCTAGATTTGTTGCGGCAAGCAAGAAGTTTTTTTCTAGTTCGTTGATTGTGTGCCTCCTTGGTTTCGTCGACAATTTCTTTGCATCTGTTCCGGGCACGTACAAAGATGTTACGATTTACGCCATTGTCGGTAAGCAAGATGTCTAGAAGCAACAGCTTCTTTGCATTTTCGGTCAAACTAAGGCTTGCTGTTGAAAGGATATTTCTTCGAAAAAGAGATGTAAGCATCCATACCAGCCAAAATATCGTCGGAAACCTCCTTAGCGCAGTCAGATGGGTCATCGGATCGAGAACAAACGTCTAACCAAGGGAAAGTTCGAAAATATTCCACGAATTTTTCCCATTTAGCAGATTTGTGGTGCCAAATCTTGCGTGGTTTAGGCACCTCTCTGTTACTGATTGGTAGGATACTGGATGTGGAAAGCAGTTTATGGTCGGAAGGACATAACGGCGGATTTACGGTCACAGTATAAATCTCTGGATTGGTGGTTAAAAACAAATCAAGAAGACTTACGAAGTCTCCGCCTCGATCAGGGATCCGTGTTGGATTGTCAATAAACTGAGATAAGCCACAACTGATTGAGAATGATTCAGCTTCACAACCTTATTCGTCGGTAGTATTTGAATACTTAAGCTATATGATGTTGTGAACACTAAAGTTGCCCAAGATGACAATTTCGGCATTTGTATAGTTAATCTGTAAATGGTCGATAGTATCTGCAAGAGAACTGAAAAATGTTCTAAAGCTAATATCACTTGGTGGTCGATAGAGGCAGCAGATAAACCTTGTGGCTTGTTAAGTCGTTATTTTTAACCATATAACATCAAAGTTTTGGAGCTCCAGAGCCTCCTCTCGTTGATAAGAGAGGTCGCTTCTGACATAACGACAGACTCCAAAGTTATGCCTAAACCGAGAATAGAAGTCGTACCCAGAATAGAGAAAGTTGGCAGTGCTGGACGATGAACCGACCTTAATTTCACAGAGAGCGAGTACATGAGGTTTATTTGAGAGCAGGTGTTGGTGCATTAAATTTATATTCGAGTTTAAACCTCGTATGTTGTAAAAATCTATTTAAAGTTGTGATCTCTGCATGTTGACGCCCCTGAATCAGCGCCCACCTAGAGATCCGAGCGGGGGGCTATTTTACCTCCGGAATTTTATATATATATATATATATATATATATATATATATATATATATATATATATATATATATACATACAGTGTGTCCCAAAAAGTTTTATACAAATGGAGAAAAAGTTTATCTTACTTATTAAAAAATTTTTATTCTTGAAAAAAAGTTCTACATCACACACAGGGAAAATTAAAAATAATGATTTATAATGAAGAGTAAAGTGTGTTTAAATTTAAATACAGAGCAAAATGTTAATTGAAAATTTTAATAGGAACTAAAAAATTATGCTCACGTTTAGATTTGTGGCCTTCCTAGTGAAGCTATAACTCCTGACTGTGTCAGTAATCAATTGCGCGTGAAGCCCTCCACCGCGTTGTCAAGTCAAGTTATCCAAAGGGATTTTCTCCAGTTTTTCGCTAGTGAGAGTTGCAGTGTGGGGTCGAGCGTTCTCATGGAAAAGAATCACGTCTCTTATCGGTTGGTCACGTCTTTTGCGGAGACAAGCAAATTTAACCTCATCCAAAAGGTTGCACTAGTACGCCGCATTGATGGTGCGATGTTCGTGCAAAAAATTAATGTGCAAAACACCACGTCCGTGGACGACGATCATGGCTCTCATTCTCGACCTCCTTATGCCAGGCGAAGACACGAGGCCTTGACAGTGTTTGATCTTCGAACTGTGCCGTCAATCTCCGCAGAATTTCGGTCGGTGTCACGCCTTCATAAGTGAAAAATTTCATAATGACGCGTTGCGCAATCGAAGGATGCACGACTCGCTCCGACATTGTGAACTGTACTACTGAATGCACTTGACGAGGCCAACCGATCGTTCTCCCCACTCCTAACAAACCCAACCATGTATATATATATATATATATATATATATATATATATATATATATATATATATATATATATATATATATATATATGTTGTATTCGAAGAAACATTCTTCCCATTTTAAAAATCCAGTTCTAGCTGAATAGCTAATAATTCATTTTATAATAGTTTGCTATGGGTGACCTCTCGATTTAAACTGTTTTAATTATAATCCCTTGAGAGCGATTTTTAGCGCGTCATTTTCAATTTTATAGTATTTATCATGACTTATATGGTAATTTAAGTAGCGATTGTCATTACTTTGGGCCAACCTTCTATTAACTACCAAGTCATTATACAATCTGAAGAAATTTCTTCTATGTATTACAACAGTGCTCCTATTGTTTTAAAAGGTTGATTATTTAGATCTACACTATATATACGTGCTCTTTTTGAATAATTTCCTTTACTAATGAGAATTTTCTTTAAAGAAATCACATTTTTTTCCTCACATTTGTGTATATTTCGCGCACAATTCACGTGATGTGCACAAGGTTTAAACGAACTTTGTTTTAGTTATTAATATTATCTTTTTCTTTTTCAGATAAATTTCACAAACAACCATGAGTTCCAAACTACTTCTCTTCCTAATATCGTCGGCTTCGTTTATACATACGACATTAACCGACTCAGATTGGACAAAACAGTGCAATATATGTTCGTGTATTTGGGTTAGTGGAAGAAGGACTGCCAATTGTTCTAATAAAGGTTTTAATATAATTCCAAAAGACTTAAGTACTGTAGTGCGTGATATAGATTTTTCAAATAATCCCCTTTACAGCCTTGATGATAACGAATTTCTTACTGCCAATCTTGTAGATATACATAAATTGAAATTTCAAAATTGCTCAATAGAAATGCTTCATGAAGGTGCATTTAAAAGATTAGCTCTTCTAATCGAACTAGACTTATCGAGAAACTCAATTATTGAGTTAGGAAAAAACACGTTTAAAGATAATATTAAATTAAGAATTCTAATTCTTAGCTACAATAAAATTAGGAGAATAGAAGACGGTTTGTTTCATAATATGTCTTATGTACAAAGGATACATTTAGACCACAACGAAATAGAACACATTACGGAAAACACCTTTCAAAATTTGCCGTCTTTAAATGACATTAGTTTAGGTTACAATAGACTAAAAACTGTTGAATTTGATTTAAAGCAAAGACTTTCAAGGCTAAATAGTCTTAACGTTGAAGAAAATCCATGGATATGTGATTGTAATTTAGAACTTTTTCGTCAAACTATTATTAGAAGTAATCTTATTACACATGTGACAAAATGTACAGAACCACCAAAACTTCAAGGACGATCATGGACGGAACCAGTAACTTTTGCTTGTTCACCAGTTATTATAGACCCTTTTACCGTCTACTCAAATACAGGCAACAAGTGAGAATATTACTCTGACCTGCAAAGTTTCAGGAGAACCTCAACCTGACGTAGATTGGACTAATAATGGTCATATTGTTGAAAGAGATCCAAGAAAAAATAAACAGAAATACTTTACATCCAAAAGTAAAACTGGAGAATTCACTTGGAATAACTTGACAATAACAAATCTTAGTTACAAAGACCGAGGGGAGTATAAATGTATTGCAAAAAACCCCGGAGGTGAGGATGAAAAAAATATTACCCTTATAGTTGACAGCGATAGTTTTTTGCAGGAGGTGCTATAACAAGTTTAGGTAGCTCAACAGTTTTAATAATAACTCTTTCAATCGGTTTAATAATACTACTTATAATTATTTTAATTTTGGTTTGCTTATTTTGCAAAAAAGCTAGTAATAATGTATTGCATTCGAAACGTAGAGAACTTGGCAGTTCTTCAGAAGAGTGTATCAACATGAGCGGACACCTTGAAATTAAGAAAGGTTTGATGACAGAAGTCAATCCTATTTGTAAACCTCCTAGAGCTTCTGTTCCTGCTTCAGTGGTAAGCGGGGGTACAGAAGTCAGTGACGTTAAGAAAAATTTATTGGACAACGAATCCGTTTTTTGGTAAGTCTTTAATTACTAATTATTTATATAAGTATTTTCCATTATATACATTTTTTGTAAATACATATTATCCCTCTATACAAAATATCTTTCTTGATAGTATAAAATGAAGTTTTGGTACAATTTCAAAGAAAATAAATACAACATAGTCCCAAACCATGTTATTTTCACTGGACACTCATATAGAATTCATTATTTTGGGCCTAATTAAATTAATTAAACCCTTACACTTAAGCAAAGTAAATTTATTCGGAGCTCCACGCCCATAGCCGTGTCATCCGCTGGCACCACAAATCCGACGATTTCATGCCAATAGTCCTTGTCCTGATGCCCAAACAGGACAAAGTCATCTTCGCCCTGAAATATATCTACGACACCTCGTAAGAGTTGCAACACAAAGCTCTAAATCGAAAACCACACAACGCTTCAACTGCCAGCTTTGGGTACTCCTCCCTTAGCAGCGCCCTTCTAAATTTTTCAGATATCGCAAAGACCACATTCTCTCCTGCACAAATCACAGAGAGTCCCAGTATGCTGCATCGACTGCCAGAGTGGCCATCCGTCTTCCTACCGCGGAGGTCCTAAACACCACCAGCTGACTGTGTTCAAAAACTTCGTCTGGAATAAACAAGACAACTCCAAGCTTGTAAATCCCTCCCAAAACATAGGGAACGCCCTTTCCCAGCTTAACTCAACGAATGTTACCATGCTAACCTCCAGCGCCTGTTCGTCATTTCCTTGCCCAAACAAAACTCAGCCTTCCACGGGAAACATCTCAACAGAATTAATTCACTAGCCCTTAACATCCTGTCATGGAACGTCAACGATGTTATTTCCAAAAAAAAAACGAGCCCCTACAATTTCTCCAGGAGCACAACATCGATATTGCCCTAATCCAAGACACCCACAACTATATGTACGTAAGAGATTTGATTAGAACAGTTATAAAATTAAAATATTACATTTTTAAATAATCAATACTTATTAACTAAAACATCAGTCTGCCCCCAGACCCAGTGTAAACCTTCCGTGTAAACCTTCAGTGTAAACCTTCAGTTTGTTTAGTGACATTTGTATAACATTAACGTTATTAAAAGTAAAATAACCAACAATAAATCTTAATAATGCTGCTGCTTTATATTTGAATATTCTCTAAAAATCTTATTTATATTTTTCTTTGTAAAGAGCACGCGGTAATAATATTAACATAAAGTATAAAAATATGTTAGCTTAACTTAAATCAAATGAAACATCGATCAGTAAGTCGTAAAAAATAATTAGAAAAATTTGTTAGATGTAAATCAGTTTCAGAATCGTATGATCAGTGTTTGGCTCATTAACTTAAACTATTTTTTATTTACAATATGAAACTATCTGTTATCATTTCATTTTCATACTTGCCTAACTGCTTTTTTTTCTTTAAAGTTAATTTTAACTTTCTAGGAAATACTTGGTTTTTGGGCGGCACTAATGTATGGATCACATCAAAATAGGATAGGTAAAACAAACACCAAACTATTCGTTTGTGATATAACTTGGGTTTCGTTCTAACAACTTTATTTAAAAGCTCATTGCTTATCCAATTAACACACTTAACATATTCCTAAATAAATAAAAGTTGGTGAGGGGTGCACGACTTCATGTTTTAAGGTTAAGTTAAAAAGATTTGTTGATTATTACTCGTCGATTATACTGGTTGGTAAATATTTGTAACAAACGCGTAAGCAGAAATTGGTAATATTTAATTACAGATATTTCTAGACATATTTTTACATGTCGGAAACAAAATTTTTTATTCCAGCAAGCAAAAATATTTGCATATTTTTGTTCATTTTTATTATACGTGTAATTCTTAAAAAAAAAAATACCAATACGAAATTTGTTTTTTTTGTTATGTTTCCGATGTTATTTTAATTAACTATTATGTGATTTACAGCAGGTACCTTGTTAGTTCTTTAGCATAAATCATGAAGTAAAATTTTGCGATATAATGCACCTATATGTGGCAGGAAACTGCATGAAAATCATATCATTCTTGCAGACAAATGTTAATAATATGGTACAGTAATGATATAATAAGCTTTTTTTTATAACTTCGTACAATATCTCCCCAGTAATTGTAGTATAACATTGACGACCTTGTATTAAAAAGTGATATTTTGACTGCCTGAATGCATGACCCATACTGGTAAATGCTTTTTATAATAAGCCAAAAAAATTATTATAACTTTAGGGTCACTTATTTTAGATCAAGAGAGTGACACTATTCTCTATAACTTTCATTAATCACTCCTTTTGAATTGGTTTTTGACTACCTTGTAGTCTCGTCATTGAGGTTGTCATTCGACCACAAAATGTAATCTACGCAAAGCCCTCTTACTCACTTTATAAAATATTAATATCTAGAGATGTTGATGTTTTTGAAGAAAAGTAACCTAATTATCTATTGGTAAAGTCAATAGCAAATTAATAACGAATATACTCTGTAAAACCAGGATAAAAATAACTGCATTCTGTTATTAAACAAGCAAAATTTTGGGTAAAAATCATTATTCTTTTGGTACTATAATTGACAAAATAGTAATATTTTAATTAATAACTAAATTAGCATCTTTTAAATAATTGGTTACGTTAGTGGAAGATAACGACATAATACTTCCATATTATTTGACATGTCTCGAAAGTGTCATAAACAGCCTCAAGGCTCTTTGATTTATTTTATTATTGAAATAGTGGTGTTAAACAAGCAACAGTTTTTTTTGATTTTCAAATCAGTTTTATAAAGGTTTTCAATCTGGAGATGTTGAGAATAGTTTTAGTTAAAGTTAGTTAACCATCAGCTCTTTCCCCTAACTTCATTTGATTAAAAAAGTATATATATATATATATATATATATATATATATATATATATATATATATATATATATATAACACGTAGGCTGAAAAGTTTTTGGTCTGGCACATAGATGTCGCTCTTTTCAAAAATTCATATGATTTATAGGAAGTACTAATCTTCAAACGATACGTGTCAAAATTTCATGACATTTCAACGATTAGTTTACAAGTTACAGTGGTTTTAGTGACGCTACTTGTGATGAAAACAGTGGAAAAAAAAAACGAATTTCGTGTGTTGATTAAACACTGTTTTTTTGATTGGAAAAAATAGCGTTCAAGCAAAGCAATGAATTGATAAATGTTACGGGGACTCTGCCCCTGGAAAATAACTCATCATTTACTGGTATGCTGAATTTAAACGCGGTCGTGCAGATCCAAATGATGCTAAACGCTCTGGATGCCCAAATGAGGTGGTTACACCGGAAAACATAAAAAATCCACAAAATTGTTTTGGGTGACCGTAAAGTGAAATTGCGTGAGATAGCTGACACCCTAAAGATATCAAGAGAACGTGTTGGTCATATTTTGCATGGACATTTGGGCTCTGTTCGAAATGAGTACTGCGTTTGCTCACAGTGGACCAAAAACAACAACGTATTGATGATTCTGACATCTATTTGGATCTGTTTAAGAGCAATAAAAAGGATTTTTTCATGCGATATAGGACAATAGATGAAACATGGATCCGCTACTACACACCGAAATCAAATTGGCAGTCAGCGGAGTGGACAGCAGCCAGTGAAAGCCGCTCGAAGCGACCAAAGACACAACAGTCGGCTGGCAAGGTTTTGGCCTCTGTATTTTGGTATGGGCATGGAATTACCTTTAATACCGATAGTAATACGCTTTAATCGTCAAAAAACAAATTATCTTGTATATTAAACTTTATAATACAGCCAAATCAACCATTATAAAATATAAACTCAAAAATAATCAAAATCAAATTTCGCGTTAAAAGGTTAGTATATTTAATGTCCTAAATATTCGGAACTTAGGTAGTTATAATATTGATTTTCCTAATTACTTTATATTATACTAGCAAACACCCACAACTTCGTTCACGTGGAAGTATTTTTTCAAAAGTTTTTTATTTGAATTTAAGTACCTACGTTAATTGTATAGAGCTTCTCTGTATATTATGTTGTGCTGGAGTTTCGACTCTTGATAACCCGACATATAATTGGCCCTGGGACTTGTTTATTGTGAGAGCAAACGATACTTTCATCGAAAACTGAAACCGCTTGAAAGGGATCGGCAGATTCGTTGGGCTCATAGGAATACGCGGAATGTGCGCTAGTCTTTAAAAGCAACCACATATGCATATTTTCTTGAAAGTACACAACTACTTAATGAAGATTTAAACAGTTGCATCATACATCTCCAACTGAAATTACCTACGTAATATTAGTAAAAAGAAGTGCAATTATTGCTCACAATTTCTCAGAATACGCTTACTAAGTAGCAGAGAACTTATAACTAAATGAGGTAGGTACCTAAGTGATAGTGAAACCGTAGGTATACGTAAATTAAGGAGGATTACTAAAATAGTATTTGTTGCCTAAATGAATCTCACACTATTAGATACTTATTAAACAAAAATACGCTACTGACAACAAAAAGTGTAAATAAATGTTTTTATTGTTATTTAGTACCTATTGACATCAACAAAGTACCTACAATGTGCCTATAACAAGAATGAAAGAATCTCCAAATTAAGAACAACAGTGTGCTCGTGGGCGTTTCTTTCCCCACCACGTCAGCTCTCTTTTGTCACAACCTCATAAAATATAGCCTATGTTCATCCCAAAAGTCCAGGCTACATACCAGTAAAGATTACACTGGTCAACACAAGTCTTGTTTCCTTTATTTTTTTTTCTGTTATTGGGCATTTCTATGGCCTTGACTATAAAAAAAATACTGGGAGATTGCTAACAGCTTTACCTTTTGAAATATACAGTTTTATTATTTTGCCAAAAAAAAATACAAAAAAAAAATACATTATGTTAACAAAATTTCTATTGAACACTAGCAAATGATTTTTTTATAAAGATTTCCTTGAATGAACGACTTTAGGTAGATCTCGTTGCAAACTCCAGCAGTAGTCTGCCATCATATGTGAGTCCCATCGCCCCTGATAACGCTCTTCCATTGTGCGAAGATCCTGATGAAATCTTTCACCCTGCTCCTCACTAAAATCACCCAGATTTTGTGGAAATCGGTCTAAATGCGAGTGCAGGAAGTGGATTTTTATAATCATGGTGCACCCTAGCTCTTGCAAGTTCGATAGCATGCACCCAACAAGCTCGACACGGTCGTCAGATTTCTTTTTGCCTAGAAAGCTACTCATAACCAAAACAAATGAATTCCAAGCTTTGGATTCGACTTCAGTCATTGATTTGACAAAATTAGGATCTTCACGAGTTGCCTAATCTGTGGCCCATCAAAAATACCAGCTTTCAATTTGCAAACTTGCGTGAAAGAAAATTAAAACATTCGCCACTTTTGTCAAGCGCCTTCACAAACTGTTTCATTATGCCGAGTTTAATATGAAGTGGTGGAAGTATGATGCGGTCTCGGCTAACTAAAGGCACGTTTATAACATTTTTTGTACCAACTTTTAGCTCTTCCCGCACTGGCCAAACTTTTTGTGACCAATGGTGTTGTTTGTCACGACTATCCGAGAAACACATAAAACAAGGGAACTTTGTGTACCCCCCTTGTTGACCTAAAAGAAAGTTAACCATTTTCAGATCAACACAAATGACCCATTTGTGGTCTTGATACTTAATTTTTTTCCATAACCTTAGAAATATTTACATATTCTTCTTTTAAAGTCGTCGAATGTGCAATAGGTATAGATCCGTACTTGTTACCGTTATGAAGCAAAACACACTTTAAACTTCTTTTGCTGCTGTCTATGAAAAGACGCCAATCACTAGGTTGGTACTGTTTTAATCCCATCTGCTGCAAAAATACCACCAACATCGTTACAAAAAACTAAATCCTTCTCTTGAGAAAAATACGGTAACAGATTTTTTTTCTCGGGTGCGATAAAATGTAATGTTGGTTTCCGGGGTAAGCATAGTTTTTTTCTTTTAAACGAGATGCTAAAATTTCAGAAGCTTCTTTTGGTAAGTTCAGATCTCTTACTAAGTCATTTAGTTCTTTCTGATTAAATGGTTGAGGTTCTGAAATACTTGATGTATTTCGTTCGGGTTCACAGAGATTTGGATCATCAGAAGATTTAGATGTGCTGGGTTGTACCTCTTGTGATTTTAATTGAGGTCGTCGAGCAGAAGATAAGTTAGGATATGACCACTTACTTCGATTTCCAGGGTTAATTCCGTTTATTTTCACAACGCAGAAGTAGCAATCGTCATGATGGTTTCGAGGTTCTCGCCAAATCATGGGTGTTACGAATATTATTGCATCTCTTTTTCCACTGGACCATAACCGTAGACATACCACACATTTCTGGCATACAATATGAGGAACCCATGGCTTGTCCTGATTACACAATTTTATTTTAAAGTATTGATGATACGCAGTTTTCACAAAGTCCGATATAGGTTTTCGATATTTTGCAAATATATACTCACCACAAATATAGCAAAAACAATCGGGATTAAGCAGACAACATCTTCTTGACGAAGCCATATCTAATACAACAACAAAATATATTTTAGTGTCCAATAAAAAACGAAAATCTAAGTAAAAATAGTAAATGAGGGTAGTTAGCTATAACTCAAAAACAAAGCTGTTAGAGAAAAATTGTAGCCATATTTAAAAAAATACGCGTCAATTTGAGATAGAAACAAAAAAAAATCACAGGAAACAAGCAATTTTCTTTTTTTTGTTGACCAGTGTTACCTCTAACAAATTCACAAACTTTACTTCTTAAAGCTCACGCTATAGACCAGTAAAGATTGTTTAAAATCGGATGAGTAGTTCCAGAGATTACCTCTAGCAAACAAACAAACTCACAGACTTTACTTCTTTAATATATTAACATAGATTTAGTACCTATTGACACCAACAAAGTACCTACAATATGCCTTCAAAAAGAATGAAAGAATCTTAAAATTATGAATAACAAAACAACAAACCTTTTTATCATAATATCAAGGAATCAGAAACGATCGTGTTACTAAACTTCGAGAAAATCAAATTATAGACTGCAAAACAAACACAACACCCCGCTAGCGCATTGGCTGGTCGGTCGATCGCTGGTCTCCCACGACGACCACGAGAGAGTAGCTCTACGCCCATCCGTGGCCGTGTCTTTTCCCACTGCGTCAGCTCCCTTTTGTCACAACCTCATAAAATCTAGCCTATATTTACCCCCCAAAAAGTCCAAGCTACATACCAGTAAAAGATTTTTTAAATTCGAATTGGTAGTTTTAGAGATCACCTCTAACAAACAAACAAACATACAAACTTTATTTCTTTATTATATTATACTAACCGTCCCCGCGGATCCGCTCGCGTGGACTTAATTCTCTATTATCGTCACTGATTATTCCTTATGTTACCTAACGTAATAAAATATATCCTATAACCTGGCTAAAGAACATATGCATGAATTAAAAAAAAAACACGTAAATCGGATACGTGGTCCTCGAGTGATAAGCGCACTAACGGACAGACAGACAGAGAGACGTTGCATTTTATATATAGTGTATTATTTGCTACATGATATTGTTCCATATATAACGGTTTAGGCAGCGTATTGCAAGAGAGCGCGCTAGCGGCAAACTTTATTCTGACTTTAATCACTATTATCGTCACTGCTTATTCGTTATGTTACCTGACGTAATAAACTATATATTATAACCTGGCGAGAGAACATATGTATGAATTAAAAAAAAAAACACGTAAATCGGATAAGTTGTTCTCGAGTGATAAGCGCACTAACAGACAGACAGACAGAGAGACGTTGCATTTTATATATATATATATATATATATATATATATATATATATATATATATTATAGATAGCTTTTTTAATTATCTAGATGACATAACGTTTCAAAACGCATGTATTAATATAAGACAGATTTATTTTGGCAACTAGTGAGTTCTATAGTATTAACAAATCTTCCAAAAGAAAACATGTATGATCTTAATCTATAAAACAAAAAATTAAAAAATGTCTCTACCACACTGGTATTAATAGTTATAATAATCAACCCCTATTTCTAAAAATAACTATATGAATATTTAATATAATATTTTTCATTCCAATTTTTAATGGAGATACAAAAACATTTATGTTAATTTGAGGTAGGGTTTAATTTTTTTTTTTTGTTTTTATGGGTCTAGCACACGTGCTGCAGGGAAATCCCTAAAGCGCTCCAGGAGCGGCATGTGTGCGGAAAAAGCGATTCACGTTGTTCTTGAATCGCTGTAAGTTGTACTCGGTGGGAAACACAACGCTGGGCAAATTATTCCAAAGGGATGATGCTCTCCATATAAAAGACTACTTGAAAAGCGTTGTACGCGGAGTAACAAGCTGAACCTCATACGGATGTGAAGCACCAGCGCGACGTGTATTTCTAACATGCACTCCCGCACTCGTGCCGCTCCTGGAGCGCTTTAGGGACTTCCCTGCAGCACGTGTGCTAGACCAAAAAAAAAAAAAAAAAAAAAAAAAAAATGCACCGCTTTGCGAGGAATTAAGCGGGCTACATCCTTCGAGCACTTTTCATGAAAATACTTGTAGAATAGACTCAAGTCGCCAACCGTTCTTCGATGTTCCAGCGAATCAAGGCCGCCGGTCAGTTCTGGGTCTCCAATCATATAAACAGCCCTTCTCTGAACAGAATCCAACAAATGCAGTGTATGTTTGGGAGCGGAGCCACAAACATGGGAGCAGTATTCCATAGTTGGTCGAATTTGAGCTTTGTAAAGAATTAACAGTTGTTGTGGAGTGTAAAGCTTTCTGGTTCGAAATAATATTCCCAACTTTCCTCTCCTTGCTATGCCTGCAACATGTTCATGCCACGACATATTTGCTCCCAAATTAACGCCCAACAAATTAAGTGACGGTGCTAGGGGAATGGAGTGCCCCGACATAACTATGTCGGGTTCAGCAACGTTAACTTTTTTAGAAAAAACTGCGGCCTGGGTTTTTGTAGCTTTAAATTCCACTTGGTTACTGTCACCCCCAAGACAGAATTTCCTCCAGGTCTCCAGTTGAATGACTTCCTGCTGTCTGCGAATATTCGCCTAAGCAGCCGATGTCCCAGCGTTCAAAGTGAATGAAGAGATAAGCGTACTACCATCTGATGTCAAATGATTCAAGCTCAATCTCTAGTCTAGTAGTAAAAGTTTAAAACAAATATTTACTACTGAAATATGTGTTTAATTGTAAATAAATAAAATAAAATTATTTTGTCTTCGGTACCCATCCGTTGGTCACCAGTCATCATGACATTACTAATTACACCAAAATCCTATTAATATTTTGTAGCTCTTAATTTCGGTCGAATTCTTAACTTTCCAAACCTTCACCATTCTGTCATGCCATATAGTTTTTTAAATACCAGAAAAATTATCAAACCTAATGAACTCGTGATAATTTTCACTTAATCGCTTCATTTAGACTATTTAAAAAAAATTTCACAATTCTATGATCAGTAGTTTTCAGTGACAAAGATTTTCGTCAATTTTTTAAAAATAATGCAAAGAAAAGTATATACAGTGGCGTGCAAAAGTTTCCGGCCAGTGATATTTCGTACTCTAATTTATTAAAAAAAAAAGGACTAATGGTTTTTAATCATTATGAGATGTGAGTATGAAATATAGGAAACAAAATAATATAGTAAAAGAATCTTATTTATGTTTGTAAATATATTTATTATTATTCTTATATGTATATGTGCAAAAGTTTCCGGCCACATAATATACATTGACGCAGTAGGACGTTCAAAGACGTATTTACGAATAATAGCGCATTTAGTTTAGTTCATCAAAGGTCATGGGAGCATAAACATGGCTCGGCATATGCAAATCCAAATTCGTGAGAGAGTAATAAAATTTTCAAAAGAAGGAAAGTCTTCTCGTGAGATTGCTTCATTATTATCGTTAGGTAAATCAACCGTAAACGATATTATTGTAAAATACCGTTGTGGATATGGTTTAAAAGATCGTCCGCGTAGTGGAAGACCAAGAAAAACGTCTAAAAAAGTAGATCGTAGCATTAAACGCAAATCAACTGTGGATGTCAAGAAAACTGCTGCCGAAATTGCACGCGAGCTAAAGGATGAAAACCTAGCTAATGTTAGTCGTAGTATTGTGACACGAAGACTACATGATGTGGGACTTTTTGGCCGTATAGGTATTAAAAAAACCATTAATCAGTAAAAAGAATAAGAAGGCCCGATTACAATTTGCCAAAGATCACCTAAATTGGACAGTCAAAGATTGGAAAAAAGTAGCTTTCTCAATGTTGTTGTAGCTTTTTGGAAGCGACAACATGTACGACGTCCTATTGTTACGAGAAATGATGTTCGGTACCAAATTCCTACTGTAAAACACGGTGGAGGAAGTGTGATGGTTTGCGAAATTTTCTCTGCACAAGGAGTCGATCCACTAATCGAGATCAACGGAAATATGAACGCTGATATTTACAAGGACATTTTAGAAAACAATTTGTTATCATATGCTGAAGAAACATTGCCGCAGAATTGGATATTTCAGCAGTATAATGACCCCAAACATACATCCAAGTTGTTAAAACAGTGGTTTTCTGCTTGAAATGTGAGAGTTTTAAGCTGGCCATCTCAATTACCGAACTGGAACCCAATAGAACACTTATGGGAAACGCTAGATCGCCAAGTTCGAAAACATACATTATTCAAATCATTGAAGGAAGAATGGGATAAAATTTCACCTGCTTGTATTAATCGATTAATTGAGTCAATGCCACATCGTTGTGTGGCTGTTATCGCTGCAAAGGGTATGGCTACAAAATATTAACATAAAAATATAATTTAAGTCTGTTATAGAGCATACGGACTAATAATTTTTCTCGTAGTATAAAGTGGCCGGAAACTTTTGCACATATAAAATATAAGAATAATAATAATAAATATATTCACAAACATAAATAATATTCCTTTACTATATTATTTTGTTTCCTATATAACATACTCACATCTCATAATGATTAAAAATCATTAGTCTTTTTTTTTAATAAATTAGAGTACGAAATGTCACTGGCCGGAAACTTTTGCACGCAACTGTATATTTTTGAACTCGTGTTATCACAAGCTTTCATTTGACATCCCACTCGATAACCTTTTTTTTGCTTCCGATTTCACCCCCCCCCCCCCCCCAAACTAACCCCCTTGAGTTAAAATTTAATGTTTAAAAACCACACAGCTCTGATTGGGCAATTAATTCCTATATTGTGCCAAATTTCAACTTCCTATGTCAAATAGTTCCGGAGAAAATCGGTGTGACAGACGGACAGAGACGGACACCGAAGTGATCACGTAAGTGTTCCGTAGGGAACACTAGTGACACTTTCATTAGTTACTTGCAGGGAAAAAGTTAAAGATTATGGCTGTTATTCACTTCTAGAAGAGCAATAATGTCAAAGTTCCAAAGATTTTTCTATTGGTGGGCAGTCACTTTCTTCGTTTTGATAATTGCAAACATGACGTATGGAACATTTGTATTCGTCAAATTTCCTTGAACTAACAACTGTACAAGCTTTAACTTAATAAGTGTGTACGTTAAACTTTAGTATTTTGTTGCAGTGCCTTCAACTTAAATCTACTATCTAAAAAACTGCAAAGTAAACAATGCATTTTTAATTGTTTAGTGAAAACATGCATTTACCACACATCTAAAATTAATTATAATACTATTGCAATTGCCAGGACAATATAAAAACTTACTTTTATTTGTTGAGAAAATAACCAGATCGAATATTCGGTTTAGCTTGAACTAAAAAATTACATTTTTCTGTTACAACTTACAACAAATTGTCTTTCAAACACGTAGTATTATGGTCTATTTGATTCACTTTCAAATGATTTTAGTTTTTTGAAGCTACTTTCTTGCTGACCCTCATCGACTCTAAAATCTACTCAAAAACTGATTATTAAGTATATAAAAATATGATATTTTTTCTATTTTCCGAGCTTTTTTTTTTCCTTTACTGACCATTATAAATCTCCCTTAAAGCAGTATTTTCGTGAAGTTTTAGTTTGAACAAAAGCAAAAGAAAGCTTTTAGATACCTTTTATACCTAACCTTAACCTTCATCGTATCTTTTGGATGTGATACATAAAAACGGCACATAAAATTTCCTAAATCCAGCTTAGATAGAAATATTCAACGAATTTTCAATACGAAGAAACTCTTGAACAGTTTCATTTCGAATAGGATTACAAACAGCATTTCGTTAGGGAAACGTTAAGGCGCTTTTCAAGACAAGCATTAATTTTTAACTAGTTCACCTTTTCGCTGATAGTTGTAATATGTTTCCTATAAGAACAGATGTTAAAGAATATTAATGGCTGACTTTAATAAATATTTAATGCACATTTGTGCTATAAAAAGCTGAAAATTATGTCACGATTGTCATCATAAAGAAACTATTCAAATAACTAACGTCACATATTATCTTACGTTGTCACTAGATCTAGGGTTTAAGACTCTAATGCAATGACAAATTTCTAATTAATTTCGCAGTTATTATAAAAAGTTCCCAAAATTCAAGCAATTAGCACATAGGCAATAGCTTATTTTTCTAAACCCAGTAAAAAGTTATTCAGCCTTGCGAACATTGGAAAGTCTTTGTGATTCGGATTAGTTCCAAAATTAATCGACATTTGGTGAATACGTCACTGCATTAGTATTTTAAAACGTATTTTCATTGTTTTTTTTCACGATGTTGCCGCTGCTTGATTGAAAACAAAATTACATTTGGTTATTTGGTTACATCCACTCTAAAATTAATGTAGCGGGTAGACACTCTTTTACGATCCCGGTGTAATACAGGTCTACTTTAGGGACGCGACCCTACCTCACGCGAAACAATGATATGATGCAAGATAAAGGACATGCATGGTAATGTAATAACAAACAAACAGATCATCGAATTATTTTATCAACAATTATTACCAAAAGTCCTAAATCAGGGGTCGGAGGATATCCCAGACATCATAAAAGAAAAAATCACATCAGCCTTGAAGGATATGAAAAATAACAAAGCTCCGGGTGAAGACAATATTGTAGTAGAGGCAATTAAACAAGGAGGACAACAAATTATCAAATCTCTTAAAACGTTATTCAATAAATGCCTCCTGGAATGAATAGGTCCATCACAATGGAATCATGCATAAAAAAGGAAATACTTAAAAACTTACAAACTATCGATTCATTAGCCTCCCGAGCCCGATACAAGTTATTCACGAAAATACTTACCAAACGTCTAGCAAATAAATTGGAGTTTTTCCTTTCAAAAGAACAGGCAGATTTCCGCTCGGGGTATGGAACAAACGACCATCTGCTTACAGTTAAAATCCTCATTGAAAAATGTATAGAATATAATAAACCTCTTGTGCTCATATTTGTGGACTTCGAACAGGCTTTTGATTCTGTAAATCAGCAGAGACTTTTGGAAGCGCTTGCTGAGGTATTGATCATCGATATTCTAGCCATTCTCTATCCTGTTAATATTGGCCTTTCTCATGTGTTTCTATATGTCTCTGTTTAAGCAATTTGATACCAATCGAGCCTGCTGAGTGTCGTATTAATCATGCCACCGCTCATGTTAAAACACAAACTAACCAATCCACCCGCAAATTTCGAATCGAAAGGAGAGTTCGGCAGGGTGATACATTCTCTCCCAAGCTTTTCGTAACACTCCTAGAAAGTACTCTAAAATAAATAAACTGAGAAAGAATGGGACTTAACAATGACGGTGAAAAGTTAAATCACCTCTGTTTCACCGACGATATTGTCTTAATAATAGACAAAATACAAGAAGCACAAACTATGCTACACATGCTTCAGGAAGCTTCAGGAAAAATTGGTCCAAAAATCAATCTATCCAAGACCCAGTTTATGACAAAATTTGTATTAAGCGACAGTATAAAACTGAATAACGTAGAAATCGAGCAAGCGTACCAAATAAATACCTAAGACATGAAACCAGCATAGGACGAGATAACCAAACACATGAAATTCAGCGGAGAATAGGTCTCTCATGGGCTGCATATGGCAAACTGGCCTACGTATTCTATGTATTTAACCTTCCGTACGGAGCCGATACTCTCACAATGATGAAGGAAAACATCAATAAAATACATGTCATGCAACGAAAAATGGATAGGTCAATGTTAGGCATTACTCTTAGAGATCACATCCCAAATCACATTATCAGGAAAAGAACAGGGATACAAGACGCAGTCAAATTCATTCTACACCTGAAATGGAACTGGGCTGGGCATGTTCCTAGGTTTAAGGATGGACGATGGACAAAGAGAATTATAGAATGGCGACCAAGATCCAAAGCCTGTCGGAGTAGAGATAGACCACCAATTCGGTGAACTGATGATTTGAAAAGAATGGAGTGGAATTTGGGTACAAGCGGCCCAGAACAGAAAAATCTTGGCAAAATTTGAAGAAGGCTTTCGTCCAGCAGTCGACAGTATAAGCCGATGATGATGATGATGAGTCTAAAAATGCATATCACATTACCTTTCACTTCAATAAAAATGAAAAATGACTTACTCGATGGTACTCACGTAAGTTCCGTTACCTATTAAAGTCGACATTTTTTCAAAAAACCGTTTTGTTAAAATTTCGACATGTTTTATAATTCTCTTGTCAATTTTAGACAAAATTTTAAGGGTCCATCCAAACTTTAAATTTATATCACTTTCTAAACGTTTACGAAATTGCTAAAAAACAAGAAACTTTTCGAGTTTCTAAAAACTATTCTCAGCCAGTAACATTCATACTTTTGTTTTTTTTTAATCCTAAAGGTTGCTTGTAATTACTTTTTTTTTTAATGAAAACGAATATGACCTTTTGAAATTCTGTGACATTTGATGCACTTAGCGTAATTTCACAAATTAAGGAGGCTCGGACCTTACATGGCGTTAAGAAAATTCTCAAAAATTCACTATGGTAAGAAAGTAAAACTAAAAGATATTTGGGAAGATGCAGTTAATTCGACTCGCTGGTTCACGAGAAAGTTGCTAAAAATATATGGGTTGTTATGGAGAACTAATTTAATTAATATATAATTTATTATGTAACGATAAAAGAATGATAAAAATTTTATAGACATATAACAATACCTTTAGAAACTACATATCAAATTTCATTCATTTTCACTCGTTAGATTTTTAGCAATAAGCAATAATACTTCATCATGTGCAATGAAAATAACTAATCTGTCGTGACTTTATAGAAGTACCAATACAGCAATTGAGAACGTTTTGCGCAGGCGCGGCTCTTGAACCGAGCAAAAACTATTTTATTTGAAAATATGAATGATGAATGGAATATGGAATGAAATTTATTCTATAAATTTCATTCCATAAACCTATTAATTATATAGAACTAAATATCGTTATTACAAATAATAACAATATAAAACTTTAGTGAAAATTGAAAAACTGAAAAAAAAAAACTTATTTCTTTAATAGATATTTATTATTTACTAATATTTAATAAAATTGTATAACAATGAACATTAAAACATTTCATAGGTATAATAAGATAATAGAAACTGAACAAATTTTCCAACAACAGACAGGAACATTTTTTAAAAAAGAAATAACTGAACTAATAATACTTGTAGTGATTCCAGGTATTTATTTCTTACCTTTTTTATTACATTCGAGTAAACAAAATTTTTGAAGTTTATACAAAAATAATTCTTCTCTTCACAGGACTACAATGTCGCAACTTTATATCAAATAATTGAAACTTGGAATTTGTTATATGGACAGCAGTTTAACCCAACCTAAAGATTTCATTTCTGTTTTGCAACGTTCTCACATTTATTACTTATAATACATGTGTTATAATATTTTTTAATAAATAATTAATATATTGGCACTATTCGATAACACCGATCATTAAACATAGAATCAAAAAAAAAAGATGGCTATTTTCCATTTTAATATAATAAAAATGATTAATATAATTTATTTTTTCATGATTGGTAACGTTCTTCTTATCTGTGTGTTTAGCATTTGTGTACCCCCTTTTCTGTCACCCCGCAACGTATTACCCGAACCTCCTTAATAAATTTAATTAACTTCAATTCAAAAATTTAATACCCCTTCAAGACCTGGAACATTAGCTGAGCTTTATAAAATGGGACGTGATTGGACTCTGCAAGACGCGTCTCCCAGATAAAAGAGTCACTGAATTGAGATCGGGACATATACTTATTCAAAGAAACTCTGATTCTCCAGACCATGTTGGTGGAGTCACATGATAAATGAAACATGGAAACACTAATTGCAAAATACTATGCAATATCAGATAGAGTCATCTATATGAAATTGAAACTAAAACAAAAATATGAAATCCAAATAATTCATGCATACTTCCCAACATCCTCTTCTGAAGATGCAGACGTAGAGCAGACATATAAAGATATTAGAACAGCAAGATCACTAGAAAAAGCTAGACAGGTAATAATAACAGGCGATTTCAATGCTAATATCGACAAACGAAACCATGAAAAGACTGAACATACAGGCGAATTTGGATTGGAAGACAGAAATAACAGAGGGAAAATGTAACTGGATTTCCTAAAAAGTGAAAATCTCCGCTGTCTAAATACATTTTTATAAAAACCAGAACAATGTAAATGAACAGCCCACATCATAAGTCGAAAAATGAAATAGATGACACAATATCAGACGGTAAACAAATATGTAAGGACGTGTCACTACTAAATAAGTTTCACACAGGGGGTGATCACCATATGGTCAGGAGACGATTTCTAATTAACATACAAAAAAAAAGAGAAAAGAATTATAATACCTAAATTTCCTACACATAAAAAATTAGAAAAAAAAAAAACGGAACAAAACCAAAAGGAACTCGAAAAGAAATTAACACCAATAGAAAACATAAAATAACCTTAGTATTTACCAACCGACTCACAATAAAGAATGATGTACACGTTGCATCCAATAAAATATGTTCAAACAATTACATCTAGACTAAGTACAAACCAACTGACCTCACGAAAAAAAAAGAAGAAATATACAAAGAGAAACGCGTGAATATAGAAATCTAACTAAAATCATAAAAAGAGAAACTAGAATAGAAATGAGAGCACACAGAACTTGATAAGAGAAACTAGAGAGAAGAATTCAAATATGAGAATCTTAAGTTTAATATTGTCGGAGGGGAGGGGAAACGCAGAACACCAAGATGAAAAATGCCCAGGAAGTCATAATTACAACCATGGACGAAATTACTCATAGTTACTATATACATATAATAACTTTCTACAGTTCACCCTCTACTTCACATACGTCAAAAACAAGTCCACTACACAAAAAAATCGTGAGAAATACAGGATCAGAAGAACTACCTGTAATATCAAACTCTAAAATATATTAAAAGAAACGTTAAAACAAATGAAGAATGGAAGATGCCCTGGAGAAGGCCCAATAACGTTAGAGATGTTTAAACTAGGTTAGAACACCAACATGAATGCGAGAAGGCTACTTAAGAACAGATGTCTAAAAAAAGGGAAAACATCCACCGCTTGGAATAATATAATAAGTGGACATAACAAAATATAAAGAACTATAGACCCATCAGCTTGTTATCCGATCTTTACAAATTAGTTACAAGGATACTAACAAACCAGCTAACAACGA
Source organism: Pachyrhynchus sulphureomaculatus (assembly GCA_019049505.1). Classification (NCBI taxonomy): domain Eukaryota; kingdom Metazoa; phylum Arthropoda; class Insecta; order Coleoptera; family Curculionidae; genus Pachyrhynchus; species Pachyrhynchus sulphureomaculatus. The sequence goes on along the minus strand of CM032449.1, from coordinate 103,170,594 downwards.
AACACGATTTCTACTCATCCATAGAACATGCCAGATTCTAAGAGGGATACAGCACCATAGACCATCTTCATACTGAGAGTAATAATTGAAAAGGCAAATGAACACAACATCCCTATCCATTTTCTTTGTTAATTTTCAAAAAGCGATTGACAGTATCAAAAGTATGGGCAAAAAATCACTCCAAAGTACCAGGATAGAAACTATTGAAAATATGTATCAAAATTTTTGACGATTTTTCGAAAAAATGTCAGTTTTTGACAGCCAAGGGCAGTCACATGAATACGAATCGATATTATTATGTCATCTGGGAAAGCTAATGTTAAAGTCGAATTTCAACTAAAAGTCCTGATAACACATTTTTTTCCATATGATGCCAATTTTTCGAGAGACACTATCTATGAGTAAAACAAGCAGAAGCTTATAGAACAGTTTTGAGAAAAAAATTAAAGTAATAAAGATCAAGTATAGAGTATTTTCATTAATTTTTTGATGTTCATAAATATTAAGAGCTTCACGAAAATAAAATTTTAGTAAATTATTAAAAGTGAAATTCACTTGCACATTTAATAAAAAATATATATTGTTAAGAAAATTAGTTTTTTTGTAGAATATTTAAATAAAGGGATTGGTGGCTTCATGTGGTATGATACAAGAACTATATACTCTTAAAAAGATTTGTTTTTTTTTTGCAGAATATTTAAATAAAATATTCGGCAGCTTCATATGGTCATGACTTAAATTGAATTTTCATATAGAAACTGATTATTTTTAGTACAACTGTTTACATCAATTGAACGTGGATAATATAAAGTATAAGGGACTCTCTCTTTCTCTGGACTCTTCAAGTCTTCCGTCTTTCAAACATTTTTTATTTACAGTAAATATTTCTCCGAAAGATGACCTAGTGATTTCAAATGAACTGCATAAAATTACATATGTACCAGGGGACTAAGCAGTAAAAGATTATATACGCAAGAGCAATACCATTATAAACGTTTACATTTCATGCCATTTACAAATTACAAAAGAAAATTAATAATGGTCTTATTTCTCTGGGTAACTTCGAACGGATTCGTAATTCACTACCGCAACGAAAATAGATACTACCTACAAATCCTTGAATATAATGTTACAACACCACATTACCGTGTCTAGTCACAATGTTAAATATGTTTTACTGGATAATAACAGTTTTAAAATTACTAGATAGTTCACCACTTATTCTTCCTTAAAACTTAATACCATAAAATGGTAACAAAGGTTTTTAAAAACTTAAAATTCAATGTTGGATCAACTATGGTTAAATTCAATATAATTATCCTAATTTCTAAAACTGGTCATCATGGTGGTCAGAATATTTACCTCTTCTTACCTGAAAACTCGTTCTAACACTAGAGTCTTGAATACATCCACATATTTTATTATAAATTAATTTCTTTTTGTATTCAATGCCTAATTATTCTACCGTTGGTAAGAGGACATTAGATTTTTATTTTATGTTTTGATGAAATGCAAAAATAAAAATTAACTAAAGAAGGAAAGAAAATAGAAATAATAAGGATAAAAATAAGCAAATACTATTATGCAGCGCCTTAAAAATAATAATATTCCACTGCAACAAGTAATTTTTTAGACTGGTAGTGTATAAGTTGAATTAAACAAATTTTCCCGCCTGATTAAGTGCACCTTTCAGAACGATTTAATAGTGATTCATAGAATAGAATAGGTTGGATATGTGTTTTTTTTTTGGATATTTTACATCCTTCATAAACAAATCTTTAAAGTAATCCATTGATTTATTTTTAAATATTTCATCGTTCATTAAAGAAATTATTGATATTTTAAACCTGAACTGAAAATGAAAGTATCCTTCTCAGTGCCAAATAACTAAGTTAAAAATTAAAAGTATCAGAAACGACCGGCTGTATCTGCAAGAAATGACATAAATTTAAAATAATCAGAGAAAATTACAGAAAAAAAAGATGAGTAAAGTTTATTTTAGTGTAATGGCAAAATACTCGTAAAAATACAACCCATAATTGTCAATAAAGTGTTATAAGGTTACTAGCTGTTATACGATTTGCATCATTGAAGTAATAAAAGACATAATAAAAGTCGCAAAAGTTCCATTCCCTACCTATCTACGAGTACTACTAAACCTAGCTAAACGTCTGGCTTTTCAATACATATTATCGATAAAAGTTGAAGGTGGAGTTTTCTAATACAGAGGTTGAAAGTATTAAGTGTAAAGGTACTTAATATACTTAACTTCCGTCATCTTTATTACTTGATTAACTGACACTTACGGGCAGTATTGTGCAAATAAATTTCGAAGTAGTTCTATAGGTGGCGTAAATATGCAGTCTTATTTATTAACTTGGAGATAATTTACTAGATGTCGGCACGATGTGAGCGGAAGTTTTAATGACTGTCTGTCTTAATTGTGCGATATTTGCTTTGTTTTTGAAATAGATTGTGTACCGATATGTGAAAGACAACTGCATTAAAATTGGATTAAACGTTCCAGGGTATACCTAGATATTCACAAATATAGATGCGCATCTACTTAAACAGACATTTAAAACGTGCCAGGTCAAGGTAATATTTTACTAAATAAGTAGAATGATACACCAAAGACGTGTCAGAGCCAAAAGGGAACATAACCTCCATAAATCATTTACGTCGGCGAGAATAAACACGGCGCACAGTGTCTCGACTAGTACAAGCTAGCGGGACAATATTATTTCTTCACTTATTTCAATTGTTTATGTATATTCCAGGTATCTTAAGCTATTTTAAGAAAAAAAAAGTTGAAAAATGTGTACTGTATGTGTATTAATCGAAATATGTAGCTGCAAGACGGAAGTAGTTTACTAATGTGTCTCATTTGTTCACTATTGTCGCTAATTGTTCTTTAATTAGCTACATACGTCTACCTACTCATTATGTGTGAAAAGCACAATCATGTTTGTTTACAAAGAAATTTCTAGAAAAAAAATAAAAATCATAATGATAGTACCCACATTTATTAATTTACAAAATATTATTTTCTTTTAAAATAAATTAGTACAATAACAGTATCTATATATCAATTATTTACAATAACAAGGTGTATAAGTAAAAGAAATATAATATTAAATAACTTATATACTAAGGCATGAATTATAAGCAACTACAACACACAATAAAATAAGAATAATAATTACAATAAAAAAATACTTAAACCTACTAATCACCATCAGATGAGTCGTCATCACCGCTCTCCCATTCAGTAGAATATTCAGAGAGTAAATAATCCTCCTCATTTAATTCGTGATGATGACTTACTGATGGTGTTTCGGATGGCAATGAAGGTGGGATAATCAACTGCAGAACCTCCGATGGCAAAGAAGTAAATTTTCTTCGCGGTAATTCTCTATACGAGTTTATAACAGGATCAGACATAATTAAAATCATTCTCAAAAGATCTGTATTTGTGGCAATACGTGACCGCTTCCTGGTGTGCCGTTCACGGAATCTACGACAGTTTTTATTTCTTGCCTCCTGGGCTTCTTCGGAGAGTTGTCCAATGGGAAGAAGAAAAGACTTTATAACTTCCGCGCTGTGTACAAGAATTTTATGCACAGTAACGGGCATGGAATACCACGAATACAGATCAAGGTATAATTTTCTAGTATCAACACAAAACTTTTCGAATTCTATATAATTTATGTCATATCCCGATGACAAAGTTCTTAAAATTACATGAAATCTACGTGCTGTGTTTCCATCGTTTGTGTTACCATACCCAGGTTTTGGTTTATCTACAATGAGACCCATACGATCTTTAAACACTTTTTGTATCTCTTGTGAGCGTTGCTTCACAATAGCTTTGTCGTTATCTCCCCTGACTTGTCACTTTTTTATTTCTAAACGATAGCTGATGTGAAGCAAACATTCAAACGTGCGGATCCATGCATGTAAAGTAGATAAACCAAATGCAAGGCGTTCTTCGTTGCTGAGATATTTCTTTGACTCCTCGTTCATAGTAGACGGAGTGGCACCGCAAATATAACACTTTTGTGTTGAACTTGTGTCTGTTAAGGCATTGCACACTTTGCCATCAGTCATTGTCAACAACAAATCGTGTTTAACAGAGATTTAAGATCCAGCAACGCTACATAATGTTGGAAGAAGCTGACTTACTTCATCTAAAATTTTAGAAGTTTCTTCTTTCGTAAACTCTTTTGTCTCCTTGGCAAAAATAAACTTAATAGGACGGCAATATAAAGTAGAGGAAGGTCTTGGATTTTGCCAGATCACAGTTTCGCCATCAAGCAGTCTCAATGGGACAAATGAGTATACGAACAAAAATTCGTCTGTAGCGTTAGTGTTCTCAAATTTCTGCTTATACGTGCTATGCCCCGAACTCCCATCACAGCCCCATTTGCTTACCAACATATAATATGAACGAGGTAACACACTTCTAATGACTTCCGTCTAGGCTTTAACTAATCGTTCAGCCGTTTTATCCAAAATCGCGTGAAGTTTAATTTCAGCTCGAGATTCAGTCACAGAAATATATTCGTCAGAAGGACAACAAGAAGCTTTGGACTTACCTAAACTATAAAACGATGGATACACTTGATGTCCCGCTTTCATTGACCATTTTCTTGTTTGTTTATATGAGTGAGAAGTCGATTTCGAGTCCACATGATAAGCTAAAGCTTCGTCTGGTGTTAACTGCCGACTTTGTTCAGAACACTTATTCTTTTCTCTAGTTTCACTGACCGCGACGTTATGGATCTGTTTAGCAACACTTCGATGCCCTTCTTTTCGAGTAGCTAACTCAGCTGCTGTAATAAGCTCACTTGCACTTCGCGATTCCAAAAGATCTTCTACTCTCCATCTCTTCGTTTTCGTTGATGAGTCTTCAAATGATTTTCTGGGTCGCCCTACGGAAAGAGCCGCTGATGATGTTGAAGTGCACGGCTGGTTAACACACATCTTTATTTCGATTCCGGATCCCTCTAACCAATCTTTATGTTTGATTAGAAACATTTCTTTGTTACACTTTAAAGAAGTCCACTTTTGATTGAATTTTGCTGAAAGGCTTGATATTTTCATTTTGAGTCGTTTTAGAGAATCGTCAGAAACATCAGACATATTGAATTTTTCACTTATATAATAAAAAATGCCACTGTTTCGTTCAGTTTTGTCATGTTTTAGCCATTCTTCAAAAAACTCCATTTTCGTCATAGTCACGACTCGTTCTGAAAAAAATAAAATAATTTTACTTTCGGGCCTTTTCGGGGTCTATAATATATATTGTGCCTGAATGTTGTAGGTATTACATATAGCAAAAATCTAGGTGGATATATGTGGATAAAAAAAGTTGCTACTTTTAAAGTTTACAATTAATGTAAAATTTGCTGGATTTATCTATACATTTACAAATTGATATTACACCAAAAGTATACATATTTTTTATAAAAAATATAAGTCATAATAGAGTACATACCTTCAACAGAATATTCCATCACAAAAAAACTCGTTTCACTTTGCTACCAATTTTAAAATATGTTATCACAAGTGTGCATAAAATGCAACTGATTTGCAAATGAAAATGACCTCTCTTATAAGGGTTACTTTGACACCCTGATAAGATACCTTTATGAGGTAATAAACAAATTAATTCTTGGAATTCGTTAAATGGGGGGGGGGTTGTTGTTTATAAGTCGTTATCAGTGGTTCCTGGAAATTACGTCATGAATATTGTCCCGCTAGCATGTTCTTGCCGAATCACTGTGCGGCGGCCAATTATACCATCGACACCGGCTGAACTGTTAAGTATTACGATCGCCATATTCTTTATATTTTCTTGATGTAACATTATAACAAACGTAAAAGTCATAAATAGTTTACATCCTCTGGTTGGTTACACTAGAATTTAAGGTTATATTTGTTTCACCTTGCATAAGTTGCATAAACAACACTAACTTGTAAGTGTATGACTGAAACTGACTACGATGTTAAGTTGGGCGCATGCTCACTAGAAATAGAACAAATTAAAATACCAAATAATTGGAAATTTTTCCTTCCTCCAAGGGAGGCATTATTTGTAAACAAGGATTTGAATTCTTTTTCCATGCTTTGTGCACATTTTTATTTATGCCTGTGTATTAAAATTGCTTTACGAACGATGTTTTGAATGGATATTAAATATTTCACGCAGCAAATATTCAAAAGCTTTAAAAAATTTACATACGCTATTATTAAAGTTATAAATCAAATTTTGAAAAATGATGTTTTCCCTAAAAATCTAAGTTGTAAGGTCATTTGATTTTGAGGTCACTCTATTATCACATCCCCTTACATGTTATTTTTGTTGAGCTTGGAAATATTGAAAATATAACACAGTATCCATATTCCTCAACTCTGCTTCGACCCCTTTCCATCTGAGACGATATCGCTCAAAAATATAGGTTCCATTCCTACTTCAAATATTATATGTATAGCAAATTTAAAATGGATATCCATGTCGTTCGAACATTGCGATGCTAACAGGCAGACAAATAGACAAACAAACAGACAGACTGACGGAAATTGAAGACTATGTTTTACGTAATCTAGTTTCCCGGAAACGTGAGGAAATACACTCTCGGAGGATGTTTTTTTGTACGAATACAACACTTGCCTTAAGATGGGAGTTAGAAATTGACTTAAGCTTTATGTTGCGCCTGAAACTAGAGTTTAGATGCAACACAGCATTGGTCATATTTAACGTCAAAGCTTATAAGGTCAACCGTTTACAAAAATTCCAAAACCAATGCAACACTATAGATTTGTACATTACCAGGCTCTCAAGTAAAATATAAGGTTTGAATCATTAAAATAGATAATGAAGATCACTTCTTGTACTGCATATTAAAAATTAAGATGTATTGTACTTATCAATTTAATATCCGAATTTACACCAGTTTTAAAGCTTATGTGCGTATATGTGTGTTTTATCAAATTGTGTATCACTGTTATATAACATCAGATGATTTTTTACGATTATTATCTTCCGTCTTCTTCTTTCTCTAGCCATTCTCTATCCTGTGAATATAGGCCTTTCTCATGTTTTTCTATATGTCTCTATTTTTGAGCAATTCGATACCAATCGAGCCTGCTGAGTGTCGTATTGATCATCGATATTCTAATGTAATTAAATACATATATGAAAATGCCACCGCTCATGTTAAGACACAAACTAATCAATTCACCAGCAAATTTCGAATCGAAAGAGTGATACGCTCTCACCCAAGCTTTTCGTAACACTTCTAGAAAGTATTCTAAAATCAATAAACTGGGAAAGACTGGGATTTAACATTGACGGTGAAAAGTAGAATTACCTCTGTTTCGCCAACGGCATTGTCTTAATAACAGACAAAATACAAGAAGCACAAACTATGCTACACATGCTTCAGGAAGCTTCAGGAAAGGTTGGTCTAAAAATCAATCTATCCAAGACCCAGTTTATGACAAATCTTGTATTAAGCGACACTATAAAACTGAATAACATAGAGATAGAGCAAGTGCTCCAATATAAATACCTGGGACATGAAATCAGCACAGGACGAAATAACCAAACACATGAAATTCAGCAGAGCTGCATATGACAAATTGGCCTATGTATTCAAATCTAACCTTCCTATGTGTTTAAAAAGAAAAGTGTTTTGAGAGATGCATACTCCCCGTTCTTATGTATCGAGCTGATACTCTCACAATAACGAAGAAAAACATCAATAAAATATGTGTCATGCAACGAAAGATGGAGGGATCAATGTTAGGCGTTACTTTTAGAGATGATATCCCAATTCATATTATCAGGAAGAGGACAGGGGTACAAGACGCAGTCAGCTTCATTCTCCAACTATACCACCAAGTCGGTGTACTGATAATTTGAAAAGAGTGGCTGGAAATTGGGTACAAGCGGTCTAGAACAGAAAAAAGTGGCAAGACTTGAGGAAGGCTTTCGTCCAGCAGTGAACAGTATAAGCTGATGATGATGATGATAATGATGAGCCTCGATGAACCCATACCCCCGCTACCATATGTGATAGAATGCTGTCATCATATACTGTTAAGTTTTTAAAGCAGTTTTAATTGAAAGGCTTGCTTCATTTTACCGTAACCCGCCCATCTCAGGCAGATTGACTTTCATTTCTTAATTTATTTTTCCGATTGTAACTTCCTGTCCCAAATAAGCCATATGAATCCACCCTTTCCACTTGTTGTCCGTGTATGAATATTGCGTCACTAATCATTGTTGGTTCGTTCGTCATGAATTTCATTTTTGTGATGTTCATCTCTAAACCGACATTTTTTGCTGCGGTTTATAATTCTTGGAGCATTTATTTCAATTCAGTTTTGTTTTCGGCAAAAAATGCGATATCATTAGCAAACCTCAGGTTGTTGAGTCTCTCCCCGGATATGTTAAGTCACTTGTTTTCGCAGGTGATATTATATCACCCTATCTAACACCTCTATTTATTTTTATTTCCCCTGGTATCCTCGTGTAATCTCACGATTATTAATATATAATAGAATATGTAAAAAAGGCAATCATATATGAATCATAAGGCACTTAATATGATAGTATATATATATATAAAGTATATTTCTTATCTTGTTCTAACTACTAAATTCTACAAATTTTTTCTAATTTTGAAACATTTTTTGAAGCCTACCCTGTTCTACTAAATGTTTCCGTCGATCAGATTTTTTCGTCGGATCTTGATAGGCATTGACTCGTTTTTCCTGTGTAAATAAAATATCGATATAGCAGTGAACGTGTTTTGCTTTCAAATAACATAGATGTAGAAGCAAAATTGCGGACATAATGTAAAATCGACAAAAGGGGAATATTAAGCAAGAAAATAGAGCGACTCGAAAAGCAATAAATTTTTTGTTTTAGCGTTTTAAATTTGAAACATTTGATGATATTCTTGAATTAGAACTAGAAGAGTTGGTGTCAATCATTTAGACTCAATTTTTTATTATTGAAAATTATGTATATAATAATATTTATGTATATTTGTCAATATTCTGGGTTGCTGTTATGTGAAAACGGGGTAAACCATAAAGATTAATTGAAAGTATTAAAAAAGAAATCTGTAATGTTGATTCAGTTTCCTAGAAGGGAGTTCGTTAGACAATATGCTATGAGATGGGGGCAAAATCGCATAAAATAAATATGGCATGTACACATCTCTTAACCCTCCAACATTTTTGCTCGAATTCACGTTTCAGTGTCCATAGATTACGACAAACATAGTTTCCAAATTCCATCGGTCTGTCTGTAAATCATTGAACCGGTAGGCACGATAACTCTGTAATCAAATAACATATCGAAGCTAAGTAACCTTAGATATGCAGATGATACTGGTATACTTGCAACGTCAATACAAGACCTAGAATTTGTTTTGGAGCGCTTTGAAATCACTAGCAAAAACTACGGATTGACAATTAATAGGGCGAAAACCAAAGCAATGGTTGTTAGTCTTAATGAAGATCTATCACACATAAATGAAATTACTGGTTTCACTGTTGTAGACCATTTTAACTATTTGGAATCCCCCATAACTAACAACTTGACGATCAAACTCAAATAATTAGTAGAGACCCTTTCGATTTTTTTTTTTTATTAATTACAAGTAAATAAAAATGAATTCACTTGTTAAGCGAGCGCGATGTGCGTTCTGTTTGTGTATTTGCTTATATTTTGAGCATTAAGTATTAATTACAAATTGTATACATTTGAGGCGTTTCTTGTTTAAAGTGACCACAATGAAGATTTCTTTTGCTAAATATATTTTGTTTAGACACTTTTTAAGATATTTCTTTCAAATTTTGGTTTCATCTTATTCTTATTCTACTCTAATTTTTAGTATTCCGTACGGAACACTTATAAGATCACTTCGGTGTCTGTCCGTCTGTCTGCCCGTCTGTCACACCCGATTTTCTCCGAGACTATTTAACATAGAAAGTTGAAATTTGGCACTGATGGCCCTATCAGAGCTGTGTAATTTTAAAATTTAAATTTTGGCCTAAAGGGTTAGTTTTGGCGGGTGAAATCGGGAGTGAAATAAAAATCACCATGTCATCAAGTTATCTGGAAAGACCCAGCTGTCACAAAAACACAAAGTTAAGATTGCTATCCAACCTTATTTTCCCAATAGCAATTTACGCATCAGAAACATGGACCATTAAACAGGCTGACAAAAGACGAATCGATACATTTGAGATGTGGGCACATCGAAGAATCCTCAGAATATCATATACCGAACACCGTGTACCTATTCTTAGTATAAATGACCGACTTTCAAATAAAATTAGTACCTGAAATATTTTGGTCACATTATGAGGAAAGTGGATGCCATGGAAAAGCTTGTAGTAACGAGGAAGGTAGAAGAACAAGGGGGGGGTCTCCAACAAGATGGTCTGAGCAAGTAAAATCTCTTTTGGGTATGGGTATGTACGAGTCAAGTCAGGTCGCGCTGGACCGAGAAGTCTGTGAATTTGTTGAGGGAGTAACTGCATAGTATCACCGATAATCCTATTGGGATGAAAGGATTGAGACATATATAATAATTGAAGTAGGAATGGAAAATATAATTTTTGAGCGATATGACTTCAGAGATGAAGGCGAACAAATTTGGTATTGTTTCGTACATATTATGAGAGTTTTTTTGGTGTTTAGTCGTATAATGAACGAACCTTAATTAAAATTATTAATAATCCGCCAAGAACGAATTGAATGGTTTTGGCTAAATACACATATTTATTTCAAGTTTTAATTGAATTTGGAATTATATGCCGTAATATATTGAAATCTTCGTGTGTTCTGGCTTGTTTTTGTTTATTTATTATGTTTTATCTATATTGTTACATTAGTTCAACAAATGTTAAAGCAAGTACACAAAAAAAAATCGTTTAGGAAGTTTCAAACAACATTTGTAAAACTTTTACCATTCAAAGATTAATGAGAAAAGAAAATCTAAAATTTCGAAAGTCAAATATGAATGTGAACTGTGAATGTAAAAATATGGGTGTGAATTTTAAGGATTAGCCCTTCGATTACGGGTTTTTAATAACCAGATTTCTTACCTCTATAGTATATGGTGTGGTGAATCTAAAATATTATATATATATATATATATATATATATATATATATATATATATATATATATATATATATATATATATATATATATTTATATATATATATATATATATATATATATATATATATATATATATATATTGAACATGTAGCAGGCATAGGAAAAAGAGTTTCTCAAAAGTTGGGAATATTATTTCGAACCACAAAACTTTACACTCCACAGCAACTGTTAATTCTTTACAAAGCTCAAATTCGACCAACTATGGAATACTGCTCCCATGTTTGGGGCTCCGCTCCCAAACATACACTGCATTTGTTGGATTCTATTCAGGGAAGAGCTGTTCGTCTGATTGGAGACCCGGAACTGACCTGCGGCCTTGATTCGCTGGAACATCGAAGAACGGTTGGCGACTTGAGCCTATTCTACAAGTATTTTCATGGAAAGTGTTCGGAGGATGTGCCCCGTTTAATTCCTCCCAGAGCGGTGCATGTTAGAAACACGTCGCGCTGATACTTCACATCCGTATGAGGTTCAGCTTGTTACTCCTCGTACAACGCTTTTCAAGCAGTCTTTTATATGGAGAACATCATCCCTTTGGAATAATTTACCCAGGACTGTGTTTCCCAGCGGGTACGATTTACAGCGATTCAAGAACAACGTGAATCGCTTTTTCCGCACACGTGTCGTTCCTGTAGCGCTTTAGGGATCTCCCTGCAGCACGTATGCTAGACCCATAAAAATATATATATATATATATATATATATATATATATATATATATATATATATAAATGGGCATAGCACAGATGCTGTTTCTACTCTATATTGTGTCTTTCTTAGTAGCATTGCCTTTTAGTAGTTAGTAAACATCAAGAGATCTTTTCCCGTTTTCATTTACTTAAATACATTCCATGAGGGAAATATTAATTTTGTTCGTGTAAAATAAACACAGCTAATGGAAAAGTTTACACTGTCGGTACTAAAATTGGAAGATAACAGGGAAAAAGCCTTTCTTCGGGCTTTCTATTTATTAAAAATTCAATTTTGTTTCAAATTATTTTTTGTTGAATTTTTATGTTTATATGGCTTTATGGCTGAAATTGAGAGGTTTCCTAAGCTATTTTAAGTTTTTCGTTAAAAATACGAAGCTATTGCCTTTGTTACTTTAAAAAAAAGTTTAAAAGCGAAATAAAGAATGGCATATGGAATTTTCTTTGACTAAATTGAAAAATCAGGAGACTACATATAATAATTCTAGTTTTTTACGTTTACGAAAAATTTAACGAGTTTAATTTTGTTTTCAACCAGTTTGGTTAGGTAAATCTTAGCTATCCACTTATGAAAGTTAATGCAAATTAGTTTACAGAAGTGCAAATTAAACTAAAATTGAATTAGTTTTGGAAGTAAACATGTTCAAAGTATTTTGTTGTTCGGGCGTATGCTTTTAAATAATCGCAACATTTTTCGAAACATTTATGTCTGCCAAAAATTGCTAATTTAGATGTACATGTTTGCTATTTTTGCCGAATGAGAAAGAATATTCATTTTTGATCCATCAATCATTTATTGTATTCCGGTTGCTTAAATGAAATAAAATGATTCATGGGAGTCGGATATTGCCGATAATGTATATTTCATAATTTTGATCTCAAAAATTTGTTCCAGTGTTTTAATTTATTTAAAAAAGTTAGTATTTTGTACAGTATTAGATGTTAGAAACAATGTGTCATTAAATATAATAACTTATAAATTCTTTCGGGACAAAATCTATAGTTAAAGTCTAAATAGTAAATATGGTGTTAAGCACGAAAGAATTATTTGAACTTTAAGAGCGTTGAACTAATCACGGGATGTGATTTCCACCAATGAGGTGTTATACATGCCATCTTAATAGCGATTATTTCGAAGTTTAAATTCGATATATTGTGCGGAATCTAAATGACGCTAATTAACCGTACACTGTCATACCGATATTAAGTGACCATTTCAGTTCCGGTACTAAATATATGCATATTTGTTAAATATTTCTGAGCAGAATCTAAATAAGACTGAGTTCAAAAATAATTCTAAATATAAAAAAATCTTTTACTAATATCTATATTGAATTTTTCGAGATTACTAACTAGAAAAGGAACTGTTTATAATAATGAGCTAACCACACTTTATAAATATTCCTGATAATGTGACATCTACCTCTGACTAAGAGGGTATATTTAATAATCTATCGACTACAGGCAGTTAAAAATTTGACCGTACGTAGTTACCACTAAGTTTTTAGTCTGACACATAGATTTCGCCCTTTTCAAAAAATCCTTCAAACGATACGTGTCAAAATTTTGACTATTAGTTAACAAGTTACAGTGGTTTTAGTGACGCTACTTTTGATATTTGATCAATGGAAAAAATCTAATTTCGTGTGTTGATTAAACACTGTTTTTTGATGGGAAAAAATACCGTTCAAGCAAAGCAATGGCTTGATAAGTGTTACAGGGACTCTGCCCTTGGAAAATCACTCATCATTTACTGGTATGCTGAATTTAAACTCGAAAGTACAGACACAGATGATGCTATTGGACCTATTCACGTGCAATAATACGATATGTGACAATGGATGAAACATGGATCCACCACTGCACACCGGAATCAAATCGGCAGTCAGCTGAGTGGACAGCGGCCGATGAAAGCTGCCCGAAGCGACCAAAGACACAACAGTCGGCTGGGAAAGTTTTGGCCTCTGTATTTTGGAATGTCCATGGAATAATTTTCATAGACTATGCTGAAAAGGGAAAAACCATCAATAACGAATATTATATACAGTTATTGGTGCGTTTGAAGGCAGAAATCGCAAAGAAACGGCCCCAAATGAATAAGAAAAAAGTGCTCTTTCATCAAGATAATGCACGGTGTCACAAGTCAATGGTTACGATGGTAAAATTGCTTGAATTGAAGTTCGAATTACTTTCTCATCCACCGTGTTCTCCAGATTTGGCCCCCCAGCAACTATTATCTATTCGCAGACCTCAAAATATGCTCACGGGAAAAAGATTTGGCTCCAATGAAGAAGTTATCGCCGAAACCGAGGCCTATTTTGAAGGCAAAGACAAATCCTTCTACAAGAAAGGTGTAGAAATGTTAGAAAAGCGTTGGACTGATTGTATAGCTCTTGAAGGAGACTATATTGATGGATAAAGTCGAATTTTGCACAACAAATGTGTTTTAAGTAGCTAGACCAAAAACTTTTCAGCCTACGTGTTATTAATAGTTTATAGTTACTATAAGTTAAACTACCAGTTTGTTTAGCTCTTTATAAGTAAGCTAGTTTTATGAATCTACAGATACAATAATTATGCAAGCTATTCACACTGTAACTGCTAAATCTTAATATAAATCATTAAATTAAGTTGTTATTTTGTACTTAGCTTTGAGGCACTGATATTGTCTTCGCTCCTTTTTATTTAAACTTCATCATCCAAATTACTTATTGCAGCGCGTTTTAATTTTTATAAATCTCTCTAAATTAAATGTTTTTATTATTAATTTGATCTCGAAGATAAATATATTCTAAACAAATCATCAGGTACAAGTTGGAATTGCATAATTAATGTTCCATACCTTGATTTCCTTTAAAATAAAAATTAGCTACCTAATAGCCAATAAATGAATCTAGCTCAATCTAGAATCTAGTAGTAAAAGTTTATAACAAATATTTACTACCTACATTTTGGTTTAATTATAAACAAGTAAAATAAAATTATTTATTATTGATATTTCTTAACTCTTAGTCCCGGTTAAATTCCCAACTTTCCAAACCTTCACCATTCTGTCATGCCACATAGTTATTATTATCAAACGTAATGCACTCGTGATAATTTTCGTTCAATCTATACTTCCTTTAGACTATTCCAGAATTTTTTCGAAATTTTTTTGATCAATACTCCTCGAGATAGGGTGGGAGGATAAAGATTTTTGTCCATTTTTTTTAAATAATTCAATATATATTTTTAATCTTGTGTTTTCACAAGCTTTCCTTTGACACCTCACTCGCTGACTTCACTTCCGATTTTACCTCCAAAACTAACCCCTTAAGCCAAAATTTAACTTAAAATTACACAACTTGCTATGTCAAGTAATTTCGGAAAAAATCGGGTGTAACAGACGGATACGAAAGTGATTTCATAAGTATTCCGTACGGAACACTAATGATAAGCTAGAAAAAATTGAACAACCAACAGTAAACTTTCTTCAAAACGAAACTGACAGCAAAGCTTTAAACATATTCCCCTAAATTATACCTATTTATACGTGGGCGATTAAATGCGTACAACGTGACCGATGCGATTTAAATTCTCTGTCTAGGAGAGCAAAAACAATTTACTAGAAGACATTGTTTCTAGCTGCAAGACATGGATATTTGAAAACTCCTGATCTAATATTCAATTATTAAATTATTTTGAAAATCCTCATAAACAGGTTTCTTAACGTTTATTGTAATTGTGAAAATCGTCTAGCAATCATTGATACAAAATATAATGGCAGTGGTTTTAATATATAAGATGATCCATAAAAAAATAAGAAGTTTGCCCTCTACTTCTAGCTCAGAATCTTACACGATTGTTGCCAAAGATAATATACTGATAAACAAAATACACATTTTCAGGATATTATTTTTTCAAATACAGCGTAACAGCCCCTTATCGTGACTTTAACTACATCAAAAAATTTCTGGTTCTTATTGTTGTTTATAGTTAAAAATAACCGGTCAAGTGCAAGTTGAACTTGCGCAATTAGTGTTCCGTACGTTGATTGCTTTTAAAATAAAAATTTTTAGTCACAGAGGTATAAAATGATCAGTGACTTCACAAAATACACCCCAAATGAGTTTTCAACAAAGTTTGTTTCCAATCTTTACTGAAATCTGATGACCTTGAAATTTTTGTTTTTTTTATATACCATATAAATTATTAAAGGTAATGCACTCGTGATAATTTTCGTTCAATCTACACCCCGTGGAGAATATTCCAGAATTTTTTTTTCGAAATTTTTTGATAGGTACTTTTCGAGATAAAGCCCGGGGACAGCGATTTTTCGCGAATTTTTAAAATTAATACAAAGAAAAGTGCGCGCAAGTATAATATTATATATATTTTTTACTCGTGTTTTCACAAGCTTTCATTTGACACCACACTCGATGACCTAGTAAAAATTTTTTTTTTTCACTTACGACTTCACCCCCCAAAACTAATCCCTTAAGTCAAAATTTGATTCTCAAAACTACATGGCTCTGATGAGGCCATCAATTCCTATATTATTACCAAATTTCACCTTTCTATGTCAAATAGTTTCGGAGAAAATCGGCTGTGACAGACAGACAGACAGACAGACACCGAAGTGATCTTATAAGTGTTCCGTACGGAACACTAAAAACGTTGTACAAAAAATGCATAATATTGCTTTTTGATGATTATAAATTATAAATTCGTTTTGGTATCTATGGGTCATTAATATAGTTTTAATATGCATGAATAAAAAATGTATTTTAACGAAATTTGAAAATAGGTGATTTTGAATTTATTGATCAAGATTAAGATAGTGTCGACGTTTATTATGCTCCAATCAATTGTAGTTCTATAGGGTAACAGATAGTGAGTGAAATTACAATCAAAAAGTTTGAACACGCAACGTTATAAAAGTTTGTAACAATTTAAAATCTTACTTATTTCTTCCGAATCTCATTCTGACCCCCAACTAGTAAGCGATTATAATAGGTTTTATGGCCCCACAAAATTCACCATATTCGTTAGTGCTTCTATATAATTATATGTCATTATTTTGTTACAGTTTTTAAGGCTAGTTAGGTGACAAAGTGAAAAAATTCGGCCGCTCTAATGGCGTGAAATCGCTTTTGTAGAACACAATATTAGGCAGTCGCCTTTACATATTAAGGTTGCAGTACAGTTTCGCATTTTTTATCATTCGTAATACCCATTGTTCTTTTAAATGGACCATTGTTTGGGGGGGGCGAAACGATTTTATGAATGACGTCCGTAGTCTTCCCACAACATCTATGAGAAAAAAATTAAACATTTTACAGAGATGCATAGCATGGAACTTCGGTGTCGGTCTATCCGTGTGTCACACCCGATTATCTCCGAAATGATTTGGCATAGAAAATTCAAATTTGGCACAAATATAGGAATTGATGGCTCCATCAGAGCCGTCTAGTTTTAAAAGTTAAATTTTAACTGAAGGGGGAAGTGGGGTGTAAAATGCAAGCTTATAAATACGAGTTCAAAAGTATATGTGATGTAATACTCGCGTAAACTTTTTCCATATTATTTTTAAAAATTGGAAAAATCGCTGTCCGTCCCCCCCCAACTCGAAAAGTACTGATCAAAAAATATTATAAACTGTAGATTGAGCGAAAATTATCACGAAGGCATTTCGTTTGATAATTTATCTGGTATAAACAAAACTTGACAATACGGAGTTGTTTTTCGTGGAAAGTTGTGCAGTTAACCGGGACCAAAAGCTACGAAATATCAATACGTATTCGGTGCAATCAGTAATATCATGATGATTGGTGAGAAACGGATAAGTACCGAGACATATATAAATATGTTTATAACTTTTTTTATTTGTTTTTAATTAAACAAATATTTAGGTAGTAAATATTTGTTTTAAACTTTTACTACAAAGATGTCTCGCTTTTTATATATTCTTGGTAGGTTTTATATTGAAGATTTGCATTTGGCTTTGATAGCTTGAAAAAGGCGCTCCATGATCACATGACTTTCTTGAAATATACCAGCTCCGAAATGTCATAGCGAACTCACTAGCACCAAGTGACACATATAATGGCATTCATATACCTTTCTTAGTTTGTTATTCTCTTTCCAAAACCGCAAGTAGTAATTTTCTGCACTTCCAGTTTGGGTTCATGTTGACTGGATAATAACCTTTTTAAGTACAGTGGTAAGTAATAAGGACCTAAGATAGGAACATGAAGGCCCTTTTACCCGTACCATTTAAAAAAACAATGTTGTGTTTGTTGTCATTCTTTTTGAGAAATTATATAGTTTGCAGAATATATAAATATCTTGCTTAACTTTTGAGTATAATTTTTTTCCTATCATTTTTATTTTAACCACTGACAAAAAGAAAATGAGTTATTCTGTGCATATTTACTTTTATTTTATTAGGATAATTTTATTCGGAAAGCTACTATACGTATATATGTATATTTTATCTAAAATATTCAGTAACGTCTAGACGTCACTTTACACGCTAACATCCATCATATTATTTTCCAGATTGCGACGACGAGTCTAGATCTCTCGACTTCGATCAACCCTTACTTCGGAAATCCCACAACACACTACTCGACTCGAATTACCAACTTACCAATCCTCCGTACCCCCCGGATCTCCTTCCCTTCCCCCCAAGGGCGGCGCAAGTTTCTCCAGCGGGATCTAATGCTTCAACTGTCGTTATTGATTCAAGGTAAGCTATAAAAGGATGTCGCTTTTTTTAATGGCATTTTTAAAATACTTTTAACAAAGTCAGGCTGTTATTTTTTTTAAAAGTATAAATTTGATTACGTTCATTATTAAGGATATTTGGATCTTTTAAAAAATATTTATTATTGGTCTTTAAAGTTATTATTTAATTTATAATTTTTACATCCAGAAAATCTTTTATTTTTAATTTTGTTGTCATTAATTGTATAACTGGAGTTTCCAAAAATTAAAAATAAAAAACGTTGAATTCTTAGGAATATTTGTGCAAGAATTTATGAGATGAAAAAGTGTAAATTTCTTTATGAATGCAGCCAATTTGGCAAGTCTATAACTAAGTTTTTAAAAACAGGATCATGAAGCTGTTTTTCAGTGGCATAATTATAAGTCTGTGTAGATGTAATAATGTCGAGATTATATTATGCATGCCGTGAGCGGGACGTTATGATATATCACGCGAAATTAAGGAATAGATTTATTTTAAAAAGAAAGGACCTTAGGCTAACGAACGATAATTGTTGGTAACCTTGTCTACTTTATTTGTACAGGAGTGTCAAAAATAATGAACCTTCCCCGAGGGTGTTGACTAAACAAGTGCTTTTCCCAGACACATTTCCATCTATTGGATCTCATCAAATAGATGTAAGCCTTAAATCGCTTTAATTTATACTCAGTGAGTGACATAGTGCAGTTTATTAAAGATCATTTTGAAGAAGGTGGTTTGAGGAGTAACAAGCTAAACCTCATATGAATGGATATGTTGTATTAGTACGGCATGTATTCCTCTCAAACGCAACTCTCGAAGGAATCAAGGGAGCTACATTAATTGAGTACTTTCCGGTGAAACTATTTATAGAACGGACTCCACTCATTAATCTTTTCTCGATGTTGCAAAGAATCAATGTTTCTGATAAGTTTTGAGTCCCTAATCAAACGAGTAGGTTAATCTAGCAAATCCCCAAACATAACAGTATGTCATCGAGCTTTGTATAGAAAGCTGTAGGGGTGTTTCGAGTGCCAAGCAACACTCCGAAAAACTTTCTTTACTTTACCTACACCATGGTCATGCAAAGATATTTGCTCCTAACCCCTAACAAGTCGAGTGATGATGCTCCTTGACTGTCCCTGTAACCCTACATCCAGTACCGCAACGTTCTATATATATATACAGTCCCTGGCCAAATTATTAGACGCACTGCAAGATTTCATGTAAAATATTAATTACCGAGTGATATTGTACCGTTTTATTATTTTAAATTGATTTGTTTTTTTTTTTTATATTATCCAATCAATTACTTATTTATTTGACATAAATAAAACAGCATTAATTTAGAAAAGCATAAGTTTATTAAGTTTTAAAGAAAAGTGAAATTAATGTTAGTAAAAGTCAATATTTAGTTGAGCCACCTTTAGCCGCTATCAAAGCTTTAATTCTGCGCGGCATGCTATCAATGCAAGATTGTACTGTCTCCTGCATTTGAGGATGATGATTCCACACATGAATAATCTTTTCTAGGAGCTGGGTTTTGTTGGTAATCACCTCTTTAGCCACTTCTCTTTTCATCAGCTCCCACACATTTTCAATGGGGCCAATCCAACAGAGGGATATTTTTTTCTGCCAAAAAAGCTTTAACAGACCGAGCAGTGTGGCAGGGAGCTCAATCTTGCATGAAAGTGAATGGTTCCCCATTTGGAAACCATTCTCTGAGCTGCGGAATCAACCGATTTTGTAATACTTCTTTGTACTGATCTTGCCTCATTATTCCTTTGATAACGTACAGACGTCCAGGGCCCTTGCCGCTGATGACTGACCAAATCATCACTTTGGTGGGATGTTTAACCGTCGGGACGACACAATCAGGATGAAACTTTTCTCCATGACGACGACGCATATACTGAGCTTTATTCTGCAAAATTTCGAATGTGCTTTCGTCACTGAAGCAGACTTGTCAAAAATAGGAAAAATATATAAACTTCCATGTTTATTTGCTTTATTTAACTGAAAATGATAATAATGTATCAATTATTGATTAAATTGCTGTATCTTACCGATCTCCAGAAGTCCACATCTTTGTCTTGCCATTGTTTGGCCCACTTCAGGCGCTTTGCTTTCATTGCAGCTGTTAACTTGGGCTTCCTGGCGGGACGACAGGCCTTAAAATCTAATTGGTTTTCTACCGCATCTTTTCTTTCTTTTCGGGCTTAATTCCTTCCCTGACTCAATTTTCTTTTTTATGCGTCGTACACTAGCTTCAGAAACCTCCAATCTTCGTGATATTTCTCGATTTGTAAATGTTTTTCGCAATCACAAGGGCCTTCACTTCAGCTTTTTTACGTGGTGAAAGATCGCCTTTTCTACCCATAATTAAAATAGTCCAATTACTTTTTTAAAACACTGCATCCAAAATAAACTAATAACTGAGTAGTATAAAACTGTTAAACAAACAATCACAGTCCATAAAGCCACAGAAACACGTCAGTACCTGACTCGATTCCGATCGCTACTGATACAGGTTTGTACTTATTTACGTTCATGTATCACTTTGTCAACACAGTGTTGCCATATGTTAAAAATAAATACAAATATGTAGTCTACAACACTTCTTTTAAATAAAAATCAATAATATTGTAGTTTAAATATACCATTATTGCATAAAAACTCTTAAGAAACATAAAATTACTAAAAAAAATACAGTGCGTCTAATAATTTGGCCAGGGACTGTATATATATATATATATATATATATATATATATATATATATAATATATATATATATATATATATATATATATATATATACTCTATATAGTGAAAGACCAAAATGTTGACCGAAATTTCACTATATAGAGTTTCACTATAAACAGTGTCGACTGTGTATATATATATATATATATATATATATATATATATATATATATATATATATATATATATAGAACATACTATGACTTAACTGGCTTTTAGTAATACTGACAGAAAGTAATTTTTGACAGATATCAAACAAGTTTTACGAGTATTAACGAGAATTAATCCCTTCTCAAGCTCAACAGTGTTTTAAATCTAGATTATTATGGAGTACACTTTTGGTATACTACCCATCAGACTTTTGTCAATATTGAAAGACGACTTCGAGAAATTGGACGATTTAAGCCGATCAGGAATAATGCTGGACGGCCTTCACAAGCTAGAGCACCCGATGTTGAAGAAGAAATCCTTGAAATTGTACACGATAATCCTGAAATCAACACTCGTTTAATTGAACGAATCATTAGACAACAAATTATTCACCCCTTATATATATACAATCCGTTCAGGAACTCTTACCTCCAGATCTTGGATCCCGTTTGCATTTTTCACAAATTATTCAAGCGCATAGCAGCTGTTCCGGCTTTTCACACTAAAATCTTGTTTACAGACGAAGCCCGCTTCACTCGACGTGGTTTAACAAATATGCTAATAATCATGTTTACGCTGAAGAAAACCCACATGCTGTGCAACAAAGACAGTTTCAACGCGAATTCAGTATTAATGTCTGGATGGGATTTCTCGCGAACTATTTGATTGGGCCGTTTAGATTACCAGATCGACTTGATGGTGACATTTACTTGAATTTCATCCGTAAAACTATTCCTGAATTATTGAAAAACTTACCCATTAGTTTACTTCACGACATGTTTTTCATCCACGAAGGTACACCATGTAATGTGAGAATTTTTTTGAAAATTTTTTTGATAAATGGATCGCAAGAGGTGAAGATGCTCCTGTTCACTGGCCACCTGGTTCCTCAGACTTCAGTGCTTGCAATTTTTTTCCTTTGGCGTGCTTGCTTGCGTGTTTATCAAGTTCAAATCCACAACATTAAGCAATTGTGGAATAGGATTCAGAATGCTGCTAACGCTTTACAAGATGAAGACATTTTAAGAAGAGTACAGAGTGGTCCAAATTGGACACTTTTAAAGGTAAACCCCTTTATCTAAAGGAGATAGACGAAAACTGATGTCGGTGTCTGAGGCTCAATTTTTATGATAAATTCAATGGTGAAAACCACATGTCCACATCTAGTACCGTTTCAGATATACAGGGTGTTTCTCGAAAATCTGCTTTTTGGAAAAATGTTTGTAATTCTTTTCCTATTGAAAATTTTTGATTTCTGTAAAAACATTCTCAAAGTACTTTTTCACCTGGATTTCAACAGTGTAAGTTACATTTTGTTACAACGAATATTTTAATAGTTATGAACGCAAAAATATATTTTTTAAATGGGATACCCTGTATATTTTTCTTTATCCGAATAGAGCTTAAATTACCATTCTAAAAATATAGCACACTTTATATTTTGCTTAAATCTACTTCAAAATATAAAGGTTTTCAGTTTTTTACGCGAGTTTTAAATGCACATTTTGTGAAGTAGGCTTTGGACGGAGCGGCCATATGGTTTAATTCAATTGTTTACTCGTAGTTGTCAAATTTTATTTCAGGATCAGTTATTGAATTGTCAAATAAATCGCAATGAAGTTTGAAAATTACGAAAAATGAGATATGATAGTGTGTTTCGTACAAATCGGAGAAAAATTCGGAAGCGGCAAGTAATTTGTACCACTTATGGCATCCAGAGAGGCGTCAACCCTTCAAGTATATATTCGCTCGATTGCGACATAACCTAGTTAATAGTGGCCAGTTTGAAAAGAAACGGCCCAAAAATTTTGCATCAAACAGGAATAAGGAGTTAGAAGAAATAGTAGTTTTAGGAACTATCGGAAATAATCCCAACACTTCAACCCAACAGTTAAAATAATCCACTGGACTACCAAGAACTAACGTAAATCGTACTTTGAAGAAGCACAAATTCAGGCCATATAGGACAAGAAAAGTTCATCACCTTAGAGACGGAGATGTTCAACGGCGTATGGATTTTTGCCAATGGTTTCTGGAGAATTGTAGTTCTGGAGAATTGTATTCCGAATTTTTCATTAATTACATTTGGACAGACGAAGCTTATGTAAGCAATGCAGGTATTTTTAACTGTTACAATTCTGATACGTGGGCACAAGAAAATCCTCATTTAGTTGTGGAACAAAGAAATCAAGGCAGATTTGGATTTAATGTGTGGGCAGGAAATTTTAGAGGCAGGGTTATAGGTCCATTTATTTACGAAAGAACACTCACCTCGCAGAGATATTTAGAAATTTTAAGGCAGCAAATAGAACCTCGTGTTGATGAACTGCCGTTAATGGACTTTAGAAACATATTTTTTCAACACGGGGCACCCCCTCATAACGCTGCAGTTATCAGTAATTTTTAACGGCCAATTTCGACAATAACTAGATAGCCAAGGTCCGAACCGTTGGCCGGCAAGGTCACCGGATTTAACATCCATGGACTTCTATCTCTGGGGAAGACCTAATTTTTAAATTGCCCACAAACACCAGGCAAGAACTAGAAGTCGCAGTGATACAAAGTTTTGCAGCTCTCACTCCTCTTGAACTAATCAACTCGGTAAGAAATGTCCAGAAAAGGTGCCGCTTATGTGTAAATGAAACTGGTCGACATTTCGAACATCTCTTATAGAAAATTGTTTTGTTTTAGTTTGCTCTACTTGGAATAAATTGTTTTATTGTTGTTTTGTTTTATTTTCTACATAATTTAAAGTACTATAGCATTTAGTAAATTTCATTGTAGTTATGACTCTTAGAGTTACTTCTGGGAATTTTTTTTTTACGATTTGACTGCTAAGGGTGAACAAATGATATTGTCAGAGCCTACTTCACAAAATGTGCATTTACAACTCGCGTAAAAACTGAAAACCTTTATATTTTGAAGTAGATTTAAGCAAAATATAAAGTGTGCTATATTTTTAGAATGGTAATTTAAAGCTCTATTCGGATAAAGATATACAGGGTATCCCATTTAAAAAAATATATTAAATAACTATTAAAATATTAGTTGTAAGAAAATGTAACTTATACTGTTGAAATCCACGTGAGAAAGTACTTTGAGAATGTTTTTACAGAAATCAAAAATTTTTAATAGGAAAAGAAATACAAACATTTTTCCAAAATACAGATTTTATATATATATATATATATATATATATATATATATATATATATAAATTTATATATATATATATATATATATATATATATATATATATATATATATATATCTGTATATCTGAAACAGTACTAGATATCGATATGCGGTTTTCACCATTGAGTTTATCATAAAAAATGAGCCTCAGACACCGGCATCAGTTTTCGTCTATCTCCTTTAGATAAAGGGGTTTACCTTTAAAAGTGTCGAATTTAGACCACCCTATACATTTAAATTTCCTGCGACGTAATATTTTATGCATTAACGAAGGTGGCGGTCATATTGAACATTTATTGTGAAACCAATACCTTCTCAGTTAAACGATTAAACTTTTTTCGAATTTATCATTTTATGGATAATCTTTTATGCCCTTAGCCAATTGGTTTTTACATTCTTACTGCTGTTGGCCCGTTGGTCTTCAAATTTATTATTGTTGTAAGCCTGTTTGCCTTTAAGCATACTCCAAATTTCAAAGACTGTTCTTCTGGACCTGTCCTAATCCTGGATGAAGTGTGAAGAAAAGCATTTGCGAATTTGACAATGGAATTAAAAAATGGAAATAAACATTCCATTATCTCAGAAACTGTTTTTCGAAGCAACATTTACCAAGAGAGCTTTTTTTAGACAGGAGTAGGCGGAAAATACGAATATTTATCTAAAAATATCATACAGAGTGGTATGAAAAAGTTGCAATGCAATAAGTGGCGCCCCCTACAATTTACAACAAAACTGTGAGCTGATTTCGATTTCTTATCTCAGAAAATCCCTTAGCACTGAATCTTGTACAAATAGTACAATTAGTAAGAAAGCTACTTAAGAAAAACTAAAATAAAAGCATAACTTTGACACTCTGTATTTCAAAAATTACGAATTTTTGGATAAGGTAAGTTAGGTTAAATCGTCATATTTTCATTCCAGAAATCCACAGTAACTCTATGTACACAGAATACTGGGATACCCTATATATATATATATATATATATATATATATATATATATATATATATATATATATATATATATATATATATGTATGTATATAATATATATATACCAGGTGTACAAGTATGAAATGAGGATTTCAGACAACAGATGGTGCACCAATGCAGTTTGTGCTATAAAGATTTGACACTGCGCCATTTTGTTGTGTCATCAACAAGTGTCAGATGCGCACGAGTGATAAATTGGAAAAGTGTGTACATAGTGTTGTGTTGTTGTGTTCAATATGTCGAAATTTATACCGAACAAAGAGCATTCGCGGACAGCATTAATTTTTTGTTTTCATTTGAAGAAAACTGCCGTTGAATCATACCGATTACATCGAGAAGCTTATGGTGAACATGCTCCATCGCAAGATACGTGTGAACGATCTTTTCGGCGTTTCAAAAGTGGTGACTTCGATGTTGCAGACAAGGAACGTGGAAAACCACCAAAAAAAATACGAAGATGTGGAATTGCAAGCATTGTTGGACGAAGATGATTCGCAAACACAAAAACAACTCGCCGAGCAATTGGGCATTAGTCAACAAGCTGTTTCCAATCGGCTACGAGAGATGGGAAAGATTCAGAAGCCGGTAGATGGGTACCACATGAGTTGAATGACAGGCAAATGGAAAAGCGCAAAAACTCGTGTGACATTTTGCTCGCTCGGTACAAAAGGAAGTCGTTTTTGCATCGTTTAGTGACAGGGGATGAAAAGTGGATTTATTTTGAGAATCATGGGTAGACCCAGGCGCACCATCCACATCGACCCCAAGACCGAATCGCTTTGGCAGAAAGACGATGCTCTGTGTTTGCTGGGACCAGAGAGGCGTGGTCTATTATGAGCTGTTAAAACCTGGGGAAACGGTTAATACTAAACGTTACCAACAATAATTAACTGATTTGAACCGTTCGCTGTTTGAAAAAAGGCCAGAATACCGAAAAAGGCAATCCAAAGTCATTTTTTCTTCATTACAATGCTCCATCAGATACGGCAAAACCAGTTCGCGACACGTTAGAAGCACTCAGCTGGTAAATTCTACCCCATGCGGCTTACTCACCAGACTTGGCTCCCTCCGATTACCACTTGTTTGCATCGATGGGTCACGCACTTGCTGAGCAGCGCTTTGGTTCGTACGAAGATGTAAAAAAATGGCTCGATGAATGGTTCGCAGCAAAAGGGGAAGATTTTTACTGGAGTGGTATTCACAAATTGCCCGAAAGATGGGAAAAATGTATAACAAGCGATGGAGCATACTTTGAATAAAGCACTTTTTATCATTCTTCCGAATTTAACATGTTTTTTTAGAAAAGAAATCCGCATTTCATACTTGTACACCTGGTATATATATATATATATATATATATATATATATATATATATATATATATATATATATATATATATATATATATATAAATATAAACTTTGATGTTATGTGGTTAAGAATAACGACTCAACAAACCACAAAGTTCATCTGTATCCTGTATCGACCACCAGGTGATACCAATTTTCGAACACTTTTTGCTTCTCTTGCAGACACCATCGATCATTTACAAATTAACTATCCAAGTGCCGAAATTGCCATCCTAGGCGACTGTAATGTCCACAATGTCAACTGGCTTAAGTATTCAAATACTACCGACGAACAAGGTCGTGAAGCTGTATCATTCTCAATCAGTTGTGGCTTAGCTCAGCTTATTGACGAACCAACACGGATCCCTGATCGAGACGCCAGTCTTCTTGATCTGTTTTTAACCACCAATCCGGAGATTTACACGGTCACCGTAAATCCGCCTTTGGGTTCTTCCGACCATAAACTGCTTTTGACATCGAGTATCCTGCCAATCAGTGACAGAGAGGCGCCTAGGCCGCGCAAGATTTGGCACTACAAATCTGCCAAATGGGAAGATCTCATGGAATATTTTCCAACTTTCCCTTGGATGGACGTTTGTTTTCGATCCGACAACCCATCTGACTGCGCCAGAGAGGTCTCCGATGTTATTTTGGCTGGTATGGAAGCTTACATCCCTTTTTCGAAGAAATGCCCCTCCAACGGCAAGCCTTGGTTTGACCGAAAATGCAAAGAAGCTAAACATATTGCCTACCGACAATGGCGTGAAAATCCTAACACCATAAATCGTAACACCTTTGTTCGTGCCCGGAACAGATGCAAAGGAATTATCGACGAAACCAAGGAGGCACACAATCAACGAATTAGAAACAAACTTCTCGCTTGTCCCAATAATTCCAGGTCCTTTTGGGCAGTCGAGTCGCTAAGGCAGTTAGTCAAAATTTCACCAAATCCAACATACCACCACTCACACGGCCAGATGATTCCATTGCAACCACACCTATTGAGAGAGCTTACTTGTTGGCTGAACTCTTTGCTTCACATTCTACTGTCGATTTTCAAGGAAAAACACCACCTACTATTCCCATATTTTAGTCAAAGATGCCCGATGTTGTCTTTAGACAGCGTATCATACAGCGTATTTTAATGAAGCTAGACACCCAAAGGGTTCTGGCGCTGACGGAATACCTGCCATAGTTTTAAAAAACTGTGCAAGGGAACTAACACCAGTTTTCTGTAGACTTTTTAAGATATCCTACAGAAAGGGAATATTTCCGTCCTGCTGGAAATGAGCCACAGTTCAGCCGATACCTAAAAAAGGCAAATAATTACCGACCAGTCGCACTGCTTTCAATAATATCGAAAGTCATGGAAAAGGTTATCAATCAGCATCTTCTAAAATATCTTAAACGATTCAATATTATTAGCAATCACCAATATGGCTTTCGTAAACATAGATCAATAGGAGGTCTTTTGACTTATGTAACAGATGTTTGGAACAACGCAATTGAACACTTTCGAGAATCTCGAGCGGTTGCTCTTGACATATCCAAGGCATTCGACCGTGTTTGGCACGATGGACTATTGGCTAAGCTACGCTCTTGTGGTATGTCTAAAAAGTTCTGTTTGTGGCTCTCATGTTTCCTCAGAGAGCGTTCTTTACGAGTGGCGGTCGACGGATTTCTTTCTAACACCTTCACTATCAACGCCGCGCCGGTGTGCCCCAAGGCTCCATATTGTCTCCTACTCTCTTTCTCATTTACATTAACGATCTGCTGGAAAAAAATTGGGAAGCCAATCTACAGCTTTGCAGATGACAGTACGCTTGTCTCTTCATTCACTTTGATCGCTCGGACATCGGCTGCTCAGGCGAATATCCGCAGACAGCAGGAGGTCGTTCAACAAAGACCTGGAAGAAATTCTATCTTGGGGGGTGACAGTAACCAAGTGGAATTTAACGCTACAAAAACTCAGGCGGCAGTTTTTTCTAAAAAAGTTAACGTTGCTGAACCTGACATAGTTATGTCGGGGCACTCCATTCCCCTAACATCGTCGCTCAATTTGTTGGGCGTTAATTTGGGAGCAAATATGTCCTGGCATGAACATGTTGCAGGCATAGCAAGGAGAGCTTCTCTAAAGTTGGGAATACTATTTCGAACCAGAAAGCTTTACACTCCACAACAACTGTTAATTCATTACAAAGTTGAAATTCGACCAATTATGGAATACTGCTCCCATGTTTGGGGCTCCGCTCCCAAACATACACTGCATTTGTTGGATTCTGTTCAGAGAAGAGCTGTTCGTCTGACTGGAGACCCGGAACTGACCGGCGGCCTTGATTCACTGGAACATCGAAAAAACGGTTGGCGACTTGAGTCTGTGCTACAAATATTTTCATGGAAAGTGTTCGAAGGAAGTAGCCCGCTTAATTTCTCCCAAAGCGGTGGATGTTAGAAATACAGGTCGCGCTGGTGCTTCACATCCGTATGAGGTTCAGCTTATTACTCCGCGTACCACGCTTTTCAAGCAGTTTTTTATATGGAGAACATCATCCCTTTGGAATAATTTGCCCAGCGCTGTGTTTCCCACCGAGTACTTTAGGGACTTCCCTGCAGCACGTGTATTAGACCCATAAAAAAAATATCTGTATGTATATATATATATATATATATATATATATATATATATATATATATATATATATATATATATATATATATATATTGTAACATTCATTTTTTCCTAGATTTTAAGACCATATAATGTTACTGATTTTTCTCTTAATAATGTACTTCTTTTCATTTTTGTATCGAGCGGTATATTAATCAGAAATGCTTAGCCGCTCGGTATATAGTGTGCTGTGCGGGTTTGCGACCGAATCTATCGATACGCCGGGATTGGTCAAATGTTTGTATCCGGAGTTTTGGTTCCGGCGTCGCCATATTACAGACAGCGTGCCCACGGTCCTATTTAAGGGTCCGGAGAACATGCATCTTGGCTAATTTCCACCAAGCCGCCGAGTGGTTAGTGCCATCAAGCCGCAGCCAGGCTGAGAACACCGAGCCGCCGCCAGGCAGTAACATCAAGCCGCAGCAGGCTAATTTCCACCGAGCCGCAGTAGAGGCATACGACAATACCTACGAGAGCCAAGTTAAGCACGAGTTTTTTTATCATAAAGCCGTAGTGGGCGTTGTGTGTTTTCTAAATGGAGTAGCTAAAGTAGGCTCTCCTCAAAAGTGTGAAATCGGTTTTGTGTAGCATTGAAGGCCTAGAAGCCCATAGGAAGACCGTAAGTTACCAGAACTACATCAATAAATATATTTCCCGCAAATAAGTGTTTCAACAGCAATTTGAACTGAAAGATCGCGAAGTGAAAATCACGACTCTTCGATTTCGGGTGTAGTCAAAAATTAGAAGTAAAATCTCTGATTTAGGGACTCTAATTTATAAAAACTACATTTAGGCTAGAACTTTTATAATTTTTATAACAGCAAAGGTTGGAACTTTTATTTTTTATTTTAAATCATGAATAAATTTTTCTTTTTTTGTTGATTAAAGCTAGTGTCTCACTGAATACCTATTTTCCTTTCAGGATAAGAAAAGTTGTACTAGTATAATTCTTTTTAGTAATATCCATAAAACACTTCAGTATTTTTTCATTTTTTTAACTGAAGTTAGATCCTTTCTATTTTAAAATGAATGGTGCCCAAAATTTGTACGACTGAAGTTTTTTTTTAAAAAAATAGAAAATAATTCCAAAAAGACGTATAACAAGTATCTCTTACCCATATATCTCTACCAAGGAAAACTGAGCTAGTGTTTGTTTAATTTCTTTAGTTCTTTTAAAATCATTATTCACTCAATTCATTCTCAGAAATTAAAAAGAGGTCGCAAGAAAATTGTGCCCAAGCGTGGGAAAAACAATTTTCACAGGGTACAAAATGACGCCGCAAAAAGCGACCAATTAATATACACGGTACAAAATAACGCCTCAAAAAGCGGGCAAGTTCACAGGATACAAAATAGCGCTGTCAACGCGGGGCTTTTGGAATTTTATTTTTTAAAGGGTTCAGTGTACTAGCTATCGAATAAAGTAAAAGCTCTAACTTTTCAGATATTTTTATCTCATAATATTTATTAAACGAAACTACACTATAGCAATAAGACAAAAGCAGGAAATTTGTAGAATTATTTATTTCAATTTATCTGATGGTGGTATAGATATTTGAATCTTGTTAATCGACTCTAAGATAAGAGATTCCTACTTTTTTCTTAAAAGCTACTTTTATAGTTCAGATTAGCAGATGTGCTGGTTTACTTTAATTTTTGCAGTGTTAGATTTATTTTGCGGTTAACCGAAGAAAAAACTGTACCTTTTTTCTCACCGATGTTTTGCATGAATATTAAAAATACTTTGCTGATACGAAACGGTATTTGGAGATTTTTTGTTGAAAATTCTTAACATATTTGGTAAAGGAATTTTAATACAAGGCAATACTTAGAAATTTTTTTTTTGAAATTATGGAAGATTTTTTAAATGTTTAGTAAAGAAGTTTACATATTTTAGTCGTCTTTACATGATTTTATTTTGACTATTGGGAGCACAGGAAAAATATTTTACGACTTTTTAAACAATTCTTTTAAATTTTTATACATTTATCATGGAAGCCTTCAATTTTAAAGTCAATCACCTACTGGAATATGAATTAGACTATGAACTGAAAATCCGTCGTACTTTCTCAGAACGTCCGGTCGCGGATAAAAGAAAGATTCTAACGAGGATCTTAAGTAATGAAATATTCCAATAGATCAGATTGGACTAAATAGTTACAAAAAGTTTCAGATTTTTTTTAAGTCTAATAAAAGTTCTCCTTCTCAAGTTAAAACTCCTGCTTCTCCAAATGGTCACATGTCTCCTTTATTCGTGCATAAATATTTAGATAATAGACCGCATATAAAGATAAATCTATTAGGTGTTAATTTCTCGGCTTTATTTGACTCTCGTGCAAATACCTCCGTTGTAGGTCAGAATGGTATTAAAATTTTAAGTCGTTTAAGTATAAAAATATGCCACGTCAAAAATAGAAGTGTTACCACTGCAGATGGCAGCCGTCTAAAAGTTTTAGGTACGGTTGAGTTGCCGCTAGTCTGCAATGGTCATTGTTTAGTAATCTCTGCTCTAGTAGTACCTTCTCTATCACATACTTTGGTTTTAGGATGTGATTTTGCACAAAAATTCGGAATTTTAGTAAATTTTAAAAATAATTCGTGGTATCCACAGTCCCTAGAAGTCAATTCTCAAACAAGTTTTAAAGATTGTTATTCAGAAAGTTTATAGAAATCCTTTTCTCGCGTCTATGTACCCTAGATGATCTCTCGCGGACGGAACGTTTAAACGCAGAAAACGTAATAAGCTCTTTCAAAGAAATAAGTAGTAAAGATAGGTTAGGCCGAACGAATAAAATCACCATGTCTATAGATACGGCTGATGCCAGTCCTGTAAAGACAAGGCCCATCGCCATGTCTCCGAACATGTCAAAAGTATTAAATAAGGAGTTAGACGAAATGTTGAAACTCGGTGTGATATCGTCTATGCTTTGACGGAAGAAAGCTCAACGAGGTCAGCAAATTTGATAACTATCCATTACCGAACATCGACAGAATTTTGACATCACTCAGGAATGCTAAGTATGTATCCTCGATAGATCTTAGAAAGGCTTTCTGGCAAATTCCTTTAGACAAATCCTCTAAGGAAAAGACCGCTTTTGCAGTAGTAGGCCGAGGTCTATTTCAGTTCGTCACTATGCCGTTTGGTCTAAAGAACGCTGCTCAAACTCAGCAACGTTTAGTGGACGCTATATTTGGTCCGAAATATGAGCCACATATTTTTACCTATCTCGATGATATTTTAGTAACATCGGAAGACTTCGAATCGCATATTCGCTTACTTAAAGAAGTAAAAAAAATAAATTGAAAGAGGCCGGACTAACGATAAATTTTGAGCAAATGTGATTTTTTCAAAACTTCTCTAAAGTTTTTAGGCTATATTGTAGGCTCAAATTCCTTGCGTACCGATCCGGATAAAGTAGCAAGCATGATTAATTATGCGGGACCTACCAATACTACGGAAGTTAAGCATTTCGTAGGAATGTGTTCATGGTATAGACGTTTTATTGAGAATTTTTCTACCCTGTTGTCGCCTAATAATGATCTTTTGAAAGGACGAAAAAAAGGACAATCGATAGATTGGACAAAGGCAGCCGAAGAATCTTTTATAAAGATTAAAGAGCTATTGGTTTTTCAGCTCCCATTTTATCCCAACCAGATTTTTCCCAACAGTTTTATATTTCTAGTGATGCTTCTAATACCGGTTTAGGGGGCGTCCTAACACAGAAAATCAATGGTGAGGAAAGAGTGATAGCATATGCCAGTAGAACTTTATCAAAGGCTGAACGTAACTATTCGGTTGTTGAAAAAGAATGTTTAGCAGTGCTCTTTAACATCGAAAAGTTTCGACCTTACATAGAAGGTGTTCCTTTCACGGTCATAACAGATCATTATAGTTTATTGTGGCTTAATTCTATTAAAAACCCTAGTGGCAAACTAGCGCGTTGGGCGATTAGGTTGAGACAACATACGTTTAATTTAATTCATAGAAAAGGAGTCCACAATGTTATTCCTGACGCTTTGTCAAGAATCCCAGATCATACAGTGGACGAGAAAACAGTCTTAATGCACAAATTGGCGTAAGAATTGATACAGTTGATATAGATCGCATTGATCCATGGTACGATAATTTACGGCAGCAAATTAAAGAATTTCCTCAAAATTTTCCGCAGTGGAAGGTGAAAAATGATTTCGTGTACAAGTTTACCCCCCAAACCAGTTGCCTTTAAAAGTTAATGTACCTGAGTGGAAAATACTAGTTCCTAAACCACAGAGAGAGGAAATTATAGACATGTGTCACACTCCTCCTACTTCTGGTCATTTTGGTTTTTATAAAACTCTTTACAGGGTTCAGGAACAGTATTATTGGCCAAAAATGCGTTTTGATATCTTAAAGTTTGTGAGGACTTGTGAAGTATGTGGAGCGCAGAAATCTCCAAATACACTACCTATGGGACTGATGGGAAAAGAGAAAACGGTTAATTACCCTTTTCAAGTCATAGCAGCTGATCTAGTAGGCCCATTCCCACGTTCAAAAAGGGGAAATAAATGGCTTCTCGTGTTTCTTGCTGGTTTACAAAGTATACCATGCTATTTCCTTTGAAAAGCTCTAAAGCTGAACATATAGAGAGAATTTTGGAAAATGATGTCTTTCTAATCCACGGTGTTCCATCGCTCTTAATATGCGATAACGGTACTCAGTTTACCTCTAAGAGTTTTAAGAGCTTAAGTGAAACTTATGGTTTTAACATCCGTTTTAATCCTGTGTACTCTCCACAATGTAATTTTGTTGAACGTAATAACCGAACAGTCGGGACCGCTTTAAGAAGTTACGTTGATTCACATGACACTTGGGATGGCAATATTTCCAAAATTCAACAAGCAATAAATACCGCAAGACACGAAGTAACAGGGTTCACACCGTCTTTCTTAGTTTACGGTAGACATATACCTCTATCTGGATCGTATTATAAAAATTTAGATTTGGATGTCAATGTTGACAGCGAAATAATTCCGGGTAACAGGGGTGCGTACGCCGAAAATTTAAAGGGTTTTAAAAGATATTTTCACTGACGTGCGTAGTAGGATACATAAGGCTTATGAACGGAACAGTAAGTCTTACAACCTTAGAAAAAGGGATTTTTGCCTTTAATATAGGTGATCACGTTTGGCGAAAAAATAAAATTCTTTCCAGTGCAGCAGATAAATTCACATCTAAAGTTGGTACCTAAGTATGTGCATTGCGTGATAAGAGAAAAGA
This sequence comes from Pachyrhynchus sulphureomaculatus, assembly GCA_019049505.1. Taxonomy (NCBI): domain Eukaryota; kingdom Metazoa; phylum Arthropoda; class Insecta; order Coleoptera; family Curculionidae; genus Pachyrhynchus; species Pachyrhynchus sulphureomaculatus. Next base: position 103,135,570 of record CM032449.1, on the reverse strand, counting down.
TTTCAGACTTAGTTTATGGTTTAGTTAATTTAGATGGGACTAAAGTAGGACGATGGCATATTAAAGACTTAAAACCATTCACGGGACCTAACCCTAATGAAAGTTTGTCAGAAGAAGAATAAGTTATATTTACATTATCTTAATTGCTTTACTTTACTTTTTTGATGTTGCTCTGTAGAGGTGACGACCTCGTTTTTTTTGACTGTTATAAAAGTTGAGCAGAGTATAGCTTACTTTTATTATTTTTGCTAAGGTTTTGGGTACTGATCATATCCAAACTTAGGTTGATTGTAGTTGATGTTTAGCATCGACTCAGCTGTTGCGAGCTTGCGAAAGAGTCACACTCAGGATTTATCATAAGACTGGTATGTCGGTGGTCGCGGGATTTGATTTGCTTATGACCCCAAATAATATCCAGTTCTTGACACTTGGAAGCGAAATTTTGATTAGAGGCAATCCAAAGTGATCTTGAGTATGGACAAGCGCAAGATGGAGCTCGTGTGGTATGATGTGGAGTCAAAAGATTTTATGAGCAATTTCAAAGTTTGTTACCCGAGCGGGTGTATTTTTATTACCTTAATGGTATATTTTGGGTGCAATTAAGAGTAAATTGATTTTGGTTTATCCAGTAAGTCTAAGACTTGGATTAATTTGATTTAGATCTTCTTCTGAATTGACAAACTGAGGGTATTTTCTATTTTTTTCAGGGCCGTTTAAACGTTACCTTTGAGTCACTAATTTTTTTTTAAAATTTTTTTTTGCATAGACTCATAGGCGTCTGATGAGTTTTTTTTCGGTCTACTATCAGATTGATAGGAAATTGAAGTCCTGCAGGAGAACTAAAGGCTGATCATTTACAAGAGATGAGAGCAGAGTAAGACAGTCGTTTCACAAAGAAATGATCAAAATCTGATACTGAGATGAGAACCTTGTCAAGAGAGGCTAAGCGCAGTGAAGGAAGATTCCTAACCGAATTTTTAGATTTTCACCAGATAATCTAGAAGTTTGGGCTGACAGAAAACGGTTATGCCTGATACCTGTAGCAGTTTCTTCTAGAGGCTATTGTCTAGGAAGACGATTAACACCATGATCGAATATTTTAGCTGTCAACGATGTTTTCTTCTTGTTTCTGATTAAGCTGGAAAAGCTCTTGTCGTCTTCAAAAGTTTTGTTGCGTTGCCACCAAAAATTTGAGAAATTTTTGCTTCATGTAGCTTCTTAAGCTCATTTTTCGTTTTTTTAAAATTTCCGTTAGAAGCTTGGTTAAGCTAACCTTGTAAACCTTTTAGGTTGTATCCCATGAGTTATTTGTCTTTACAGGCTGTGATGCACCGGGTGCTAACAGATGCCGTTACGACGTTTGGCAAGGAGTTAATCTTCCTGAGGAACAGACTGATTGGAAGGGTAGTCTATGGGAGCGAACGTTTGACCTTTGGGACCTTTAGGGGTTTTGTTACTCAATGGTTATTTCTATTTGAGCCAAAGGAGAGCCTAGCTACTGTAGTCGACCTCAGTTCCAATTAGCCTATTAGTGGTGACAGGCTGTTGGCAGTAGTGTGTTTCGGAACACCCTATTGATTAATTTTTTTTTACTTATGGTGGTGTGGTAGACACCGTTTTAGTTTAGTGGATGCTATAATCTACTCCCTTTAGTTGGTGGACACCAGGGTCACCATTTCCGTATTTTATTGTCTCCACCTTTCAGTATATCGTGGTGAGGTGTTTGTCTCCTGTTATGTGGGATGGATTAAATTCTTTTCGTTGTTGTTCTAGGGCGAGACCAGTACACGAGGGTTCTTCATGCAACTTGAAGAAGCGCAATGCTGGTTAAGTTTTATATCTCTGTGTAGCCACCCTGAAGAATGACGGAGGGCGTTTCTTCTGGCTCATGTTTCTAGGCAGATTTGTCACTTTGGTGCGATGTGCTGAAGATTTGATTAGCTTTTGCTAAGAGCTTTCACCAAGCTTGATATGGAGTCATCATGACCAAGAGTTTGGGATTTGAACTCCTGTATATATTTCTGTATATATTTCGGTGTATATTAGTTGCCTGAGGGCATGAGCTCAAATGCGTGATTTTGAGTCGTTTTGTTTATGGACTCCTATATATAAGATTATGATTTTTAGGGAGGTCCTATTTAGAGACTAGCTGTCTCACATAGTTATGCTAGGAATGTTTCCTTGAATGTTAGTTGCGCGTGGACTAATCATTCTGTTCTTTGTGAACATTGCTTTTTGAAGCAGGATCATTCAGTTTGGTGAATTTTAGCTTTTATAGCTATTCACTGTGTTTAGAGTGAATTTTAGCTTTTGTAGCTATTCACTGTGCCTATAGTGATATTGTTAGCTTTGATAGCTGCTCACTATGTTAATGGCGAGATTGTTCTTTTAGAACGCAGACTTTGTGTAGTCGAGGACTATTTACAGAGTGTTTTCTTGGCGAGGAGCCGAGGCTTTTTTCTGGCGATATACCAGAGTGTTTTCTTGGCGAGGAGCCGAGGTTTTTTTCTGGCGATGTACCAGAATGTTTTCTTGGCGAGGAGCCGAGGTTTTTTCTGGCGATATACCAGAGTGCGGTTATCTGGCGATCAACCAGAGCGTTTTCCCTGGCGATTTTTAGCATGTCTAGATGTCTTAGGACGTCGACATTGTGCGATAGAGTGCGATTATTTTCTGATGCGACTAGTAGTGATACTAGATTTAGAATGTTCTCTTAGCGGTGAGCTAGAGCATTGATGGCGATTTTTTCCGAGCGTTTGTCTGGATTTTCATCCAGGTGTTTTTCTTAGCCTTGAGCTAAATGGTCTTACAAGACTTTCTCCTTTTAGTGTTAGTGTTTGCACTAGAATCACTTATTTTTTTTTGTTTTTCTTTATTTAAGAATTTTTTATAAATTTCTTTTGCTGAAATAGAAAAATTTTCAGACAATCCTTAAAATATTTTAAGGGGGGTGTTCATACTTTGTTTCAGTTCACTTTTTTTTGATTTAGACAAGAGTCTAGACAAAGTTATATTTTCTTTTGTTTTGGTAACAATAACAGAGCTGATTCTTTTATATAAGAAGACCGCGATTGTTACTTTGAACAGGTATTTCTTATGTTCATGCAAGGATTTTTATTTACTTTTTGATGTACTTAACCTTAGTGCTTAATTAAGTTAAGTCTAGTTATAAGATTCTTGTGTACATGCAAAGATTTTCATTTGGTTTTCATTGTACTTAATATTAGTGCTTAATTGAATTAAGTCTAGTAGTAAGGTCCGAAGTTTGTAATTTTGTTTTAAGTTCTGACCTTAGTATTAAGTGATAGTGTACCACTTTGTACCTTTTCATAAGTAGCCTTAGTTTAATAGACTAGGGTAGTCTATTTCTTTTTGGAAGGGGGTAATGTAACATTCATTTTTTCCTAGATTTTAAGACCATATAATGTTACTGATTTTTCTCTTAATAATGTACTTCTTTTCATTTTTGTATCGAGCGGTATATTAATCAGAAATGCTTAGCCGCTCGGTATATAGTGTGCTGTGCGGGTTTGCGACCGAATCTATCGATACGCCGGGATTGGTCAAATGTTTGTATCCGGAGTTTTGGTTCCGGCGTCGCCATATTACAGACAGCGTGCCCACGGTCTATTTAAGGGTCCGGAGAACATGCATCTTGGCTAATTTCCACCAAGCCGCCGAGTGGTTAGTACCATCAAGCCGCAGCCAGGCTGAGAACACCGAGCCGCCTCCAGGCAGTAACATCAAGCCGCAGCAGGCTAATTTCCACCGAGCCGCAGTAGAGGCATACGACAATACTACGAGAGCCAAGTTAAGCACGAGTTTTTTTATCATAAAGCCGTAGTTGTGTGTTTTCTAAATGGAGTAGCTAAAGTAGGCTCTCCTCAAAAGTGTGAAATCGGTTTTGTGTAGCATTGAAGGCCTAGAAGCCCATAGGAAGACCGTAAGTTACCAGAACTACATCAATAAATATATTCCCCGCAAATAAGTGTTTCAACAGCAATTTGAACTGAAAGATCGCGAAGTGAAAATCACGACTCTTCGATTTCGGGTGTAGTCAAAAATTAGAAGTAAAATCTCTGATTTAGGGACTCTAATTTATAAAAACTACATTTAGGCTAGAACTTTTATAATTTTTATAACAGCAAAGGTTGGAACTTTTATTTTAAATCATGAATAAATTTTCTTTTTTTGTTGATTAAAGCTAGTGTCTCACTGAATACCTATTTTCCTTTCAGGATAAGAAAAGTTGTACTAGTATAATTCTTTTTAGTAATATCCATAAAACACTTCAGTATTTTTTCATTTTTTTAACTGAAGTTAGATCCTTTCTATTTTAAAATGAATGGTGCCCAAAATTTGTACGACTGAAGTTTTTTTAAAAAATAGAAAATAATTCCAAAAAGACGTATAACAAGTATCTCTTACCCATATATCTCTACCAAGGAAAACTGAGCTAGTGTTTGTTTAATTTCTTTAGTTCTTTTAAAATCATTATTCACTCAATTCATTCTCAGAAATTAAAAGAGGTCGCAAGAAAATTGTGCCCAAGCGTGGGAAAAACAATTTTCACAGGGTACAAAATGACGCCGCAAAAAGCGACCAATTAATATACACGGTACAAAATAACGCCTCAAAAAGCGGGCAAGTTCACAGGATACAATATATATATATATATATATATATATATATATATATATATATATATATATATATATATTGTATCCTGTGATATATATGTATATGTTACAATAGAGGTTTTTACAGATGGTGGAATATAATACATTAAAATTCTGGATTTCAATCCGTTCGTCTAACAATGACTTTGCACGACGTTTCAGCAAAATCTCATTTGGCATTTTCAAGTGCTCCCGCTGCTGCTGCTACTCGATACTGCGATCTTGCTGTTGCTGCTGCTCGAAGCTAACTGCTATATATATATATATATATATATATATATATATATATATATATATATATATATATATATATATATATATATCTCGCAGGATTATTATCAAAACCAGAATATTATATTATAATCATACTAGTAAAATTATAAACGTACGTATTGTTAATTTACGCTAAGACTCTAAGACAGAACTTTTTCCAGATCTTGGTTCAATTTTAAAACTGTCGGCTGATATTTTCATCGACAGCTAGCATGCAATGTAAATAAGAGAGGAGCATGGTATTTTCAGCAAGGCTAGCCAGGCTATAGATTAGAGTAGAATTTTGGTCCTTTTAGCAGATCGTTTATGAAAGGAAGGAAAAGAGTAGGAGATAGAATGTATTCCTGGGATACATTGGCATTGATAGTGAAAGTCTCATAAAGACATCCATCAGTTGCCACTTGCAGAGAATATTCTCCAATAAAATTCATCGAACAAACAAAATATATAACTTTTAGAATATATTGCTTTGGAATACTTTTACTGATTAACATTAACTAAAATTAGTATTGTATTTAAGGATTTATTTATCATTTTATTTTTACACTTTATCGAGTTATTTTTATAATTTATTGGGTTTATTTTTATAATGTATTGGGTTAATTTATTTTTATAATTTATTGGCTAGTTACTAGTTTTACTAAAAAAATGTCTAATTAGAAATTGAACACATCATGTAGCGGAGTTAGAGTGGGAAGCCAAAAGACAGTAAAACATTTTTTTTTACTTTTTCTTTGGCTCCGGGGTCACATAGGGTGACTCTGAGAGAACTTTGTCTGCAGAAAACCAATCGGTTTACGAAATTGCTCTATCACGTCTGGCTCTGAAAAATGTTCGAGATCTAAATTGCAAAAAACAAGGGTAAGAGACTTGATATTGCTTGCAAATTAGAGGAAAAATATCCAGAAACAAGAAACAATTAATGAATTTGATTATGCACGGTTGTACATTTACTTAACGTCTCCGCATAGGTTCAACGGTGCGCGTCAAAAACTCGCGTCGAGAGTACAGTCTCACAGTTCACGCGTAAAACGAGCTGGTCAGAGTATCATTTGACATATGTTGTATAATTAATTTTAATATCCTAATCGAGTTATGGCATTTAAATAAATATTCATCAAGTCCATATTTTGTAATTTCTTTTAAGTAACTAGTAAAAATGTACTTTAGAAATTCAAAGAATTTTAGTAATTTTATCGTTAAAATATAAATTTTTAACTGTGCAGTTAACATACACGAGTGAGTGTTGCGCAGTCGCTGAAATAAAATTAGTAATATTAGAAGCATGTAGGATGTTTCATCTCTAATTATTGAGGGGCTTACTTTATTTTAAATCTTTAATGTAATTGCACTAAGTACCGTCAAAACCATGTATTTCGCAACTTGAATCGCAAAGATCCGACGTTATAGAGCAATTTTATAAACAGAATTACAGCAAATATGCTATGGAAATCACCATATGCAGCCCCGAAAAATGTTATTATACCGTGTAATCGATAGACAACATTGCTTTAATTTGTTATGGAGCCTTAAAATGAAGTTCACCGAAATTCTAAGATTAGAAATAATTTCTAAACTAAATAAATATTAAAAAAATACCGTACATACCTCTGAATCAGTCAGTCAGTTTTACAGCTTTTAATAGATAGTTAGCGGCTAAAATAATACTCATCCTTCACCAGAAC
>CM032449.1:103103933-103123933 GCA_019049505.1 Pachyrhynchus sulphureomaculatus | reverse complement strand
GAGCTGTTCGTCTGATTGGAGACCCGGAACTGACAGGAGGCCTTGATTCGCTGGAACATCAACTAACGGTTGGCGACTTGAGCCTATTCTACAAGTATTTTCATGGAAAGTGTTCGAAGGATGTGGCCCGCTTAATTCCTCCCAGAGCGGTGCATGTTAGAAGTACACGTAGCGCTAATACTTCACATCCGTATGAGGTTCAGCTTGTTACTCCTCATACAACGCTTTTTAAGCAGTTTTTTATATGGAGAACATCATCCCTTTGGAATAATTTGCTCAGGACTGTGTTTCCCACCGAGTACAATTTACAGCGATTCAAGAACAACGTGAATCGCTTTTTCCGCACACGTGTCGCTCCTGTAGCGCTTTAGGGACTTCTTCCCTGCAGTACGTGTGCTAGACCCAAAAAAAAAAAAATATATATATATATATATATATATATATATATATATATATATATATATATATATATATATATATATATATATATATTGTAGTATAATTTAAATTTTATTATTATTAAAATAAAGCAGCTAAACCGTTTAAAATTTTCTTTCCTGATATGGTTTAATAGTCCCTGTGATTTGAACTGCATCAGTTTTTTAAGAGTGTTAGCATATCCTAAATGGCCGTACATAAATTTTGTAGATTTTTTCGAAAAGCTGTGATGAGGTATTCTAAAAAGTTCATGACACCATAAATATAATAGAGTTTGCCTTTTTTCAGGTCTTTGGTAAATATGATACTCAAATTCGTCAAGCAATATTAAGGTTTTAGTGGTTTGGTTTTCCTTTAAGAGAGTATAAACTGTTCGGGTGGTTATAACCAATATGAAAACCTGAACATTGGTTTTTTTTAAGTTATCAGCTTTAGTCACGTTCAGTGTTACTGAGGACTATTCAAAACGTCTTCCTGTCTCGACGAATTGTTGTACATCTTACTGCCATCGACAAAAATTATTACAAATCATTCTAGATCACTCAGTAAATCACACTTATACAGATTAAACAGAATATGAGTCAATCTAGCCTTGTGGAACGATGTAATATGAACACAGAACTATTTTTTTATATATACCGAGTTATTGCTGTTTTGTGTTTCTATTTAAATTCAATAATTTACTCCGCAATTTGATAAGTAATTATATTTAAGATGAAATAATATTTAACAATACATAAATTTAGAAAGTAATATATATTTGTTTAATGTAATCTACAGACATTTCCACGATATGTTTGTTACAAGCCGAGTTTTACTTTTTTTGTAATTTACGTCGCTCTTGTGAATTTAACTAATTAACAGAGATAACTGGCACATATGAATTGGCACGCATAGACAAATAAACAATTTCAATGGTATACGTAACAATAATTTTCAATTTTTAGCTGAATTAACGAGTTTAATTGAATTTTGAAATAATGATCAACTTGATACATATATATATATATATATATATATATATATATATTATATATATATATATATATATATATATATTAATTTGGATACCTCGACAGAATTTTATCGTTTCTACGTTCTAAACTCGTAAATGCTCAAAATAAAGTTGCTCAGAAGTTTAGAGAACAGAAGAGGGCTTAAGAGATGGCTTGAGTAAACCTTTGTAGGCTTAAACATAAAAAAAATATTACCAAAATATTATGTAAAGTTAATAAATTTCTATTTTCCATTAGATTTACTATTTGTAAGCTTAACCAGCTCAAATAACCTTTATAGCAACTGTTTTGTATAGTAATGTTATATTTACAAAGTTTAAACATTTTTGTGAAACAATTAGACAAAATATTAGTTTTGTAGACCTATGAAATACTTGCAGGTTATGAATGCTAACAAAGTTTATGGATCAATAAAACTTATATATCGTTCTTAAGCCTAGTTAATATTCCCAATGCGAACGAGGAATCGGTTGTTTAGATACATGAATGCATGAAATTATATGCAAACCTATTGCAGAAAAGTAGGATTATATTCAATAATACATATTTAAAAAATTTGTAAAAGTATTTATCAAGTACTTGCAAATTGAAGTTGTAATCTTTTTTTTTTTTTTTGAGGTGACTCTGTAATCACAATTCGTTACATATTATTTCTAGTAAGATTGAATATAATGAAAAAATAACATAACTTCCAAATTTCTCGACTTCAAGAACCTCGATATTAAAATTATTTTTATTGATATTAATAACAGCTCCTTCTAGCCATTCCGCAAGGTTGTTTTATTGTAGAAACAAGGTGTGTATGTTTCTCCCTAGAGAACGTGAAGACGTGAAAATTGAGGTTTGGGTTTCATTGTTGTTTAAATTTCAAGGTTGTAATGATCCTTCTTGTAGAGAAAATATGGGACCCCACTCCCAGAGCACCAAATTTTTTCTGTTGAGTTGTTATACTCCCTAAGCTATAATAAGACATTTTTGATCAACTCATTTTATTACAGGATAATGGCGGGCTCAGCATCTTCGCTCCTAGGAAACATAGAAAGCTATAGTAAGATTTAGGTTCTAATTCTAGTTTGGTGCTCTCAAAAATTATGTCAATTTCAAGGTGTTTAAGAACGGAGGTCACAACAAACGGTTGTGACCTCCGTTTTACTATGATCGTCAATCTATATATATATATATATATATATATATATATATATATATATATATATATATATATATATATGAACCTTTCCGGAATATTCCTAAAAAAAGTGTTTTATTAACTCACGAGTATCAGTAGCTTTATAATCACACTCGAAACATTGAAGTTGTCCAAATTTGTTTTTCTTAAACATTAATTTTGACTAGCTTCTTATTATTGTTTTTTTCTTTATTCGCGTGATTGCCATTAAAATAAAAAATTTATGTATATATACATCTTTCCTTATATATATATATATATATATATATATATATATATATATATATATATATATATATATATTTATTTATATATTTATATTACATATACAATGTAAATAGGACTCCTCTCTTCTTTCAATTAAAAATTATATCGCAAGGGACACCCGCTGGAAGAACTGCAAGATGTATAAAAAGATCATGCAAAAAGTCCTTGCATATCATTTTAACTAAATTGAAATATATGATGTGTAAATATTCTTCAAACTTATTCACCTTTAAAATTATTTAGTTAAAAGCTTGGAAAGAAATTAGCCCGTAATTGCGTTTGGTGGTTGAAAAATACTGAACAGTTTGCAATCATGAATTCTAAAAATTGATCATCACTTCAAAATTTTTAAGTTAATCCATGTGATATAGAATGGTCTTATATTTTGACATTTGTCTAATTTTCTCGTGCACACGTGCTTATACAGCGAGAATTTCTGCCTAGAATATTGAGCTTTTCTGCATATATGGCAGCACCTACTTGGCTTGAAGTTTTTGATCCGTCTTAATCACCATATAGTCAGATTGCCTGTCATCCAAAAGATTGTCGTCAATTAAAGCCATAACTCTTATGTTCCCAAATTAAATAGGTTGTTGTTTCCATTCCCCATTTCTCCTAATTTGATAGGCACTATTGCTAACTTTACTTTTGATGTACATATCTAGGGGTATTATTAGTCTTAAAATGCTCGGCTCTGTTTTCATCCTCCATACTGCAGCTCCGTATGTAACCACGGATCTAATAACCGTGACGTATACCCAAAGCACCATCTTTGGTTTACTGCCCCATGTTTTTTCAAACAAGTTTCTGCATCTCATGAAACATATTTTTGCTTTATTGAAATTTGTTTATTCCACGGTAATTTCGTGTCTAGTGTCAAGTCTAGATACTTGTACTCATTAACGGTTCTTATCCGTTCTCCGAAGAAACTCAGGTTGTTGTAATTGCCCTGTTTCTCTGTCAGGCGCTTCTCTGGGAGTTTGATAGCACTTAGGGTTTCATTGAAGGCGCTCCTGGTATTATAGAATTAAAATCCACAATAAAATAGTTACAGTAATCTATTTAGGTGTTTCATAATAAAACACTTTTACTGATTCTGTGTATTATCCGTAATGGAAAACAGAGACGACACATACGTTCCTCCCCCTTTAAAATATTTGCTTAAAAATGGGATTCAGCATATCTTGTATTTCTCCATTTATTACAAAGGACCAAAAGCAATCCTTGTTGTCCCTTTAATTTCACGTTTATTTACATCCCTTTTAAAACAGGACTCGTTTATTTACAGGAAATAAGCTATTTCCCTTTGTCAATCTACAAGACATGATTTTTTCAGTTGTCCCTAGATAATCAGAATTTTTACTGGTGATTACTATATATTTAGATATTTTGTAAACAAGAAATTATGGATTTTATTTAATGGATCCGAAATCCTACTATTTCTTTATCTATATGTTATTTTAGGCTACCACCTCATCACGGCCCACAAAGCCCTCTTCATAGTCCAATCTACGATCAACTAAACCTCTATAAAACATTACCATATTCAAGATCACATAGTCCATTCGTTCAAGGCGTTACAGTTCCAAGAATTCCTAGACAAGGAGTAGGATATGTCACTATTCCTAGAAGGCCTAGACAGAGCTGGAGCTCAGAACCTCCTCTCAGTAATGATACTATTGGGGAGCCCCTTTATGATAATTTGGGGCTGAGAACAACGTCGACAGGTAAGTCAGGTAATTCGTCGTAGCTTACAAATTTACATAAATAAAATGGCATTTCAACTCTTTTGAAATTTTTATATAGATAAATAAGATTGTGAGGACAATGTATCTCGCAAGAATTATTAAATTATTTACGTTGTTTCCACTACATTCGTATTATTTCTAATAAAATAAAATGTTAGCGAAAATAAATTATTGACAGAGATCGGCCTCGTCCTAAAATCAAAAAGCTGGTGTGAATTATCTCATGTCTTACCTGAATAAAAATACTACCTTAGAGTTAAAATATATTTGTGTACGTATTCACAAGGTTGATTGATCGCAATGGACAAGAGAGAAGCGGATCGCGGTGTTTACCCGAAAACAGATCTCACAGCTAGTCGGTCGTCAATTCACCTAAATTATCTCTATATTTGCAGCAGATTCTCTTGACGTCTTTAGCTTCATTTATGAATTTGGTACAGAAACTCAACTAAACATAATTAACATTGAAAGTTTAGTTATTATCACTAAATAATAATCTTTTAATGGAAATAAATGTTTGTATTATATGAAAAAACTTTGAAATTTGAACTACTACTGATTTCACAAGTCATGGTTGAAAGCAAAGATAAAAAAAAAATGGAATTTGCGAAACTTTATATTATTAGGGCAACATTTACAAGTTGTTCCAAAAAATTTTAATTGTTTACATCCATTTATAGGTAACATGCATCATTCAATTTTTTTCTTAAAAATAGATCTTATTACAGACTGACCTAAATGATTTATTTGTTATGTCTTTTTTTTTTAACTCTTTAATAAGGCTAATCTGTGTTAATTTAACTTTTAAATATATATATATATATATATATATATATATATATATATATATATATATATATATATATGCATAAAAATAGGCTAGCAGCCAGAGGCATTCAAAGCATCTAAAAATTGGAGCGGACCTAAATGACACAGAATCTAAAAAATTCTAGCTACCTAGTTAACTTTTATTATTGATAATATATTTATATATTTTATATTGTAAATATCGCCAAATAAGCGTTTTTGGATGGCGAGGATACTATATTTACAATCCGACAATTGATTGAAACATCATTAAAATTCAATAAATCTCTTAGTTCGGTGCTTAATTGATCTAAAAAAACATTCAATAGGGTACGGTTGAGAGACGTGTTACAAATTTTACGAAATCATGACTTCAACAACAATTACATTAAAATGATAGAACAGCTCCATAAAAAACAATGGAACACGTATAAAGACACAGCAAGGACTAACTGAAGAAGTACCAATATAATCTTGAATTCAACACAGCGATAGCATAATCCAACACTTTTTAATTTAACCATGGACAAAATAATAAATAATGTCAATAAAGTCAATAGCAGGTACAAATCGGACGAAAAACTCTAAAAATATTGTGCTTTGCTGATAATGCAATATTAATGGCACAAAATGAAGATGGCTTACAGGGACTAATACATCGTTTCCAGACAACGCAACGGCAGAAACTTACAACATGAGAATATCAGTGGAAAAAACAGAATCAAAACTGAAGACCCCATTAGATGTAAATTAGCCGTCTACAACAAAACAATAGCACAGAACATGCACTGCACATACCCGGGAGTACAACTATCGAGCTCAAAAAATCTGTATCCAGAAGTCAGGTAAATAAAGCATCGAAAATATCTGTTTGTTTGAGGGACTTAATATGGAAAAATCCCTGCATGTCTACAGAAAGTAAAATCGTGGTAAGACCTATTCTAACGTATGCAGAAGAACCAAAAGCAAAAACATCTAAAACAAAAAGTCTCATGGGAGCTACAGAAATGAAAACACTGCGCGCAATTATATGAAAAGAATTCAAGATTCAAGACATCGTCCGTTTCGCCAAATCAAGACGTCGATATTAGAGGATCACGTAAGTAGAATGCCAGCTAGAAGCTGGCAAAAGATGAAAAACCAGAAACAAAAAGACCACCAAAACGATGGCACGAAAACTGGACATCTACGTCACAAGATGCTTAAAAACGAATGAACCAAGACTGTGTCTTATAAGAAGAAAAAGAGAAAAATAACACAGTTTTCAGATTCCTCCGGTCCGAGAGCCCTGGAAAAAATATATAACATAAAAGTGAAAATTAGAAAAATAACTTAATTTTCAGACTCCTCGATTATAAAAATCCTGAAAAGAACATATAACAGGATATATACAAAGTAACACCTCTAATCGCCTCCCCCACACCTCTTACGTGTTTTGCTATAAATATTTATGCCTAAAATTTGTTTATTATTACAACAAAAAAAAACAAGAAAAATTACTATGTTACTAATAAAATCATACAAAGTTTATCAACCCCCACCTCTTTCACATCGCTCAAAAACTGCAGGTTTCATCCCTTAGTTAGGTATTACATATGTGCCAAGTTTGAAATTGATAGCTCGGTTCGCTCGAGAGTAATCATACCAAGAGACCGACAGACAGTCAGACCGAGGGACATGACTATGTTTTTTCGAAAAAATACAAAGATATCGGAGGGTGTTTTTTCCACGAATACAATACTTTTCCAATTACTGCACAATTAGAGCTTCTGTAACAATGTCATTATTTATATAGATAAGCATTTGCTCCCACAGTAACGCTCATACTATTATGAGAAGAGGACGCATCATACGTTCAGAAGATACTACAGATACTCCAGCTTACTCGATGAGGCCAGATAGACACGAAATTTTTATTATTATTATTAATTTATTTTTTGGATGAAAAAAAATAATTTTCTTAATTTGCTAATTATTTATAAAACTTTCGATCAAAGATCTATTACTACACAACTCGTTTTTATTATTTAGAAATCTAAGCTACGTTTATTGTCAATTCTTAAGTTACTGGCTCCCCAGACGACTTCGCTTCTTGCTTCTGTACAGTATTTATCTTTCTGTATCACAAATCTAGTTATAATAAAAATAATTTTAAACAATATTTAAAATTCCAATGGAAAATATCTACTAATCACCATCATTTTGGTTTTCCCAATATTTATATGTAGACCATACTCCTCGCCAATATCATTCAGGTTATTGATTAGAATTTGCAGATCTTCCATGTTATTGGCAACTCTTGCGGCATCGTCTACATATCACATATTATTTATAGGCTTTCTATTAACTTCATCCCTTAAAAGTTAGTCAAATACTATTCATATTCTCCTTTATATTATTTATTTAAATTATCTCAGAGATACGAAGTAATAGGACGATAAAGTTGGCTAACTATATCCTCGACGCGTGTTTTTTGTAAACTCTAGTAATGCCTATATCTATAACCTTTACCGTAGTGTCTAAGAGCACTCTTCCATTAGAAATAAGTGTTAGATAAAAAGTGTTCAAACCTGAAAAGACGGTAATGCTTGTCCGTTTTTTTACTTTTCTTCTCAAAGAGAAGTATTATATTTTTTGTAGTTTCATTTTAATTATGACAATTTGGTTTGGATTGTGATTCTTATAATGAGTAAATTTTATGCATAATTAGTTATGGTAAAACATACAAGGGGTAGAGGCTAAGTAAATTTATTCGAATATATCGTGGTCTACGTCGTTTTCAAGGCTTTTTCATTAGAAAAAATTCGAAAAATTTTTTTTTTTGGTATTTTTCAATTTTAAAAGAAACCTTTCATCCTATTTTCTTTATTAATACCCCATCCTGAAGTAGTTGTCATGTAAAATTTTGAATTGTATTGCTTAGATTAAATTATTAGGGAAAGTACTGGGTAAATTACTTTACCATTTTTTTGTAAAAATAATGTATATTACAAATTTGCAAATTTGAACATATAATACTTCAAATAAAATTATATTTTAAAAAGATGTTAGGAAGAAAGTGCCAGTGACATTCATTTACTGTAAGAAAAAATGTTGCAATTCATACCTTATGATTTTTTTTTTTTCAAATTTTCAAAAATTTAATTTTTTTTACTGATTTTTATTCTCTATACTTCTAAGGATTATTCAAAAAAAAAAATTTAAGAAAATTCCATTCCGTTACAAAGTTATAGCATTAAAATGTGACCTGGCGCCAGATTGGGACCGCTCCCTGATTTCAGACACTGTCTGCAATATTATTCAATCAATTTTTAATATATTTTTTTTTAAATCTTAATATTTACTTTTTCTACAAAACGTCGAGAAGTTTTTTTTCTAATTTTTCTAATAGACAAGTTTTTATAAATAATTAAACATACATTTTTTGGCCGAAAATTGCATATTAAAGTTTGAAACAACGTAAATTTTTTATTTTTGAAAAAAACCCTTCGTCAGTTTTTAACTACTTCATTATTTTATAAGATAAATTTTTATTTTTGCAAATTGGATTATACTCGTATTTTGTGAAGTTATCCTGCAGACAAGGAGGAGGCGCCATAGTTTTCATTAGTGGTTCATTTAACCCTATAAAAAATAATGTTAACATTTGAAACAATTAAAAAAAAAAATTTCTTATAATTTAAAGTATAATAAAAATATATAATCGCCATTCTTTTGTATTATTCACTTAATAACATTTAAAATATTTTTTTTAAATATACATACTTTTTGCAGCGCCCAGGTCTATGTAACTCCTTAAAAATAATAATTAGTTTTTACATGATGTACCCAAAAGTTATGTGTTAGGTAAAAATGATCTAAAATTATACTACTCTTTACTCGACTGCATTCGTGTGGGTCAAAAGGATACTTGTATCAATAGCTAGTTATACAAAGGACTATGTTTGGTCACATTACCTTGAGGAACGAAGGTTCTAAAAAGTAAAACGTTGTACGCCTTATAAAAGTACTGTTATACTTAACTGATAATACACCTGTAGGGTGTTTTATCATATGTCTGCTGACTACCGACAAGAAACATGCACCTTTGAGTTTTTGTACATAGATTTTACTAAAAATTCTTTATTTATCTTCATTTTCTTCTAGCTTCATGTTACAGTGAAAATTTATCATTTAACCTTAAAATATGTACACTAAATGAAACTGTATTATTTTACGCATACATATTATAACACAAAGTATATTTTGCATTTAAACGCAACTTGCCATTATTTTCTTTCTAACTAAAACAAAAGCTAATAAATTTAACTCTAATAGAGGCCTTAATGCATTATGCATATCCTAATTGCGAGTATAAAAGTTTTCACAGACTTTGCATTTGCGTCACGTTTCGACATGGTAAAGTCTAAAGACAAGAATAACAAAAGACGTAAAAAGAGCCTCCGTTGCTCCATACAGCTAGTTCTAATGTTATTACACCGGATATAAAACATGCACAAGACATTAATTTGTTCCCTTTTATGCACGTGTATAATAACATTTCAAACATTATGAGAGCTGTTGCATCGGGAGATAAATTACTATTTTGTAGTTTTATGAATGTTTTTACACTCCGAAAAAGGAAAAGTTACTAACCAAGACTATACAATTTAAGGCTTCAAAGTGGGACCTTAAAAAACAATTTACAAACTATAATATAAATAAATATTATTTTTTAGCGTGAATTGTCAAAACTTTTACTATACAGTCAGTCCAAAAACCCTCCATACACCACCTGCTTTCTATACTATTTTTCTGTTATGTTTAAGTAATTAAATGAAACTATGAGAAAACATGTTTAAATTAATATTTGAAACTTAACCAATGAGGATTAGTATTAAAAATAACTACGGAACACACACATTTAGAAGTTACATTATTGTTATAAAAATGTAAACAAAATTAATGTCAAAAAAGTCTCCATACACTCAAGAACTGCATTGAAAAAATACGTTATAATCAGCCGTATTTTATCAAGCTGTTTATTGCTCGCTAAATGGAAAACACATGAATAATTCTCGGCCATACTTTATAATTTGTCACTTGTTGCTAGTGATTTTGCAGTGGGTTTTTAAAGTAGTATTAAAAATGAGCGAGAGAAATTGTGAAATTCCATTTTAAATTCGAAAGATCGTAATTGATTTGTGGAAAGATGGAAAATCGTACTGAAATATAGGAAAAATTATTAAAAAGTCGCATGCTACTGTTCAGTATATTGTAAACCAGTATAAATCAACGGGTTCCTATAAAATTCGACCACGCCCCTACCTACATCTTGCCTACCGACAATGACGTGTAAATCATAACCGCATAAGTCGTAACACTTTTGTCGTGCCCGGAACAGATGCAAAGAAATTATCACCAAACCAAGAAGGCACACAATCAACGAATTAAAAACAAACTTCTCGCTTGTCCCAACAATTCCTGGTCCTTTTGGACAGTTGCTAAGGCAGTTAGTCAAAATTTCACCAAATCCACCATACCACCACTCACACGGCCAGATAATTCTGTTGCAACGACACCTGTTGAAAAAACGAACTTGTTGGCTGAACTCTTTGCTTCACATTCTGTTGATTTCCAAAGAAAAGCACCACCTACTATACCCATAGTGCAGTCAAGGATGCCCAATATTGTCTTCAGAGAGCGTATCATTAAACCTATTTTAATGAAGCTAGACACCAAAAAAGCTTCTGACGCTAACGGAATACCTGCCATAGTTCTCAAAAACTGTGCGAGGTAACAAACACCAGTTTTCTGTAGACTTTTCAACCCATCCTACAGAAAGGGAATATTTCCTTCCTGCTGGAAATGTTCCACAGTTCAGCCGATACCTAAAAAAGGCAAGAAGACCTTGCCGAATAACTACCGACCAGTCGCACTGCTTCCAATAATATCGAAAGTCATAGAACAGGCTATCAATCAGCATTTTCTAAAATATCTTGAAGGACCCAACAATATTAGCGATCACTAATATGGCTTTCATAAACATAAATCAACAGGAGATCTTCTAACTTATGTAACACATGTTTGGAACAACGCAATCGAACACTTTGGAGAATCTCGAGCGGTTGCTCTTGACATATCCAAGGCATTCGACAGTGTTTGGCACGATGGAGTGTTGGCTAAGCTACGCTCTTATGGTATGTCTGAGAAGTTCTATTTGTGGCTCTCATGTTTCCTCAGAGAGCGTTCTTTACGAGTGGCAGTCGACGGATTTCTTTCTAACACCTTCACTATCAACGCCGGTGTGCCCCAAGGCTCCATCTATCTCCTACTCTCTTTCTCATTTGCATTAACGATCTGCTAGAAAAGACCGGAAACCCAATCTACAACTTTGCAGATGACAGTACGCTTATCTCTTCATTCACTTTGAACGCTCGGACATCGGCTACTGAGACGCGGGAAGTTGTTCAACTTAACAAAGACCTGGAAGAAATTCTATCTTGGGGTGATAGTAACCAAGTGGAATTTAACGCTACAAAAATGGGAATATTATTTCGAACCAGAAAGCTTTACACTCCACAACAACTGTTAGTTCTTTACAAAGCTCAAATTCGACCAACTATGGAATACTGCTCCCATGTTTGGGGCTACACTCCCAAACATACATTGGATTTGTTGGATTCTATTCAGAGAATAGCTGTTCGTCTGATTGGAGACCCGGAACTGACCGGCGGCCTTGATTCGCTGGAACATCGAAGAACGGTTGGCGACTTGAGCGTATTCTACAAGTATTTTTATGGAAAGTGTTCGAAGGATGTAGCCCGCTTAATTCCTCCCAGAGCGGGGCATGTTAGAAATACACATCCGTATGAGGTTCAGGTTGTTACTCGTCGTACAACGCTTTTCAAGTAGTCTTTTATATGGATAACATCATCATCCTTTGAAATAATTTGCCCAGGACTGTGTTTCCCACCTAGTACAATTTACAGCGATTCAAGAACAACAAGAATCGCTTTTTCCGCACACATATCGCTCCTGTAGCGCTTTAGGGACTTCCCTGCAGCACGTGTGATAAACCCATAAGAAAAAACGCTCCAGTCGTCCCAAAAAACTCACTCCACGTGAAGAGGCCAGTATTGTTAGACAAATAATTATAGATCCCAAGAAAAGTGCATCAAAATTAAAAGAAGAAGTACCGGAACTATTTTCGAAACATGTTGGTTCACAAACAGTGAGAAATGGTTTACACAGGGCAGGCTATAAGAAGTATGCAGCCAGGAAGAAACCGTTAATTTCGGAAACTAATCGCAAAAAGCGGTTAGCTTTTGCTAGGGAATACGTTACTAAACCTCCTGAATTTTGGGAATCCGTAATCTTTAGTGATCAAACTAAAATTAACCTTTTTGGGTCTAAAGGCAGAACTAAAGTTTGGAAAAAGAAGAATACCGCATTCGATATTAAAAACGTTTCTTCCACGGTGAGACAAGGGGGTGGCAGTGTTCTGCTTTGGGGATGCATGTCCGCTGGAGGGGTTGGAAATTTACATTTTATTAATGGTACCAGGGATCACCATGTTTATCTGAACATTTTGAGAGACAATTTAATCCAAAAAATTAGCACTCTAAAAAAGATACATTTTCTAACAGGACAATGATCCGAAACATACCGCAAACTTGGTGGGAGAATGGATGATCCATAATGTGCGACAGCAGCTTCATACACCTCCGCAGTCACCCGATATTAACCCCATCGAGCATTTATGGGAGGAATTTAAACTGTTAAAATTCCTTTTTGTCATCCATGTCAGAGGATTATTCATTTATAATTTAATAGTTAAATTTTGGGTTTTTCAGAATTTTCTTTTTTTACAATTACGCTATCATGGTAATTTACGTTATTCTAAAACAAACCCAGTTTTATCCGTATATGCCAAGAAGGCCTATGAAGCCTTTGACAGTTCGTGTGCAATTTGATTTAGTTTACACTAATACTAAAATTGAAACAACTGAAAACGCGGTCACGTAACTGTAAATCACTACTAGAAAAGACGATGATGTGTACAATTTCGAAGAAATCACCACACTAAACTTTATGTTAACTGTTTGTTTCTTATTAAAACGTCACCTATTAATTAATTTTAGTATTAACAACGAACTGTTTGAGTTTAAATACGTGAAAGTAAAAATAATTTTAAACTATACACTTTTTTTGACCACCTTGTAATAATTTTTAAAAGGAATAAATAACATATAAATGTAACCGTCATTGCTTTGATACTACAAATAGAGTTTTCTTGATATAAAATTTCGGTGTACTTTCTTAGTTTTATATGTAGCGCTTGTTATTTTTTTAATAAGAAAATAATTTGTTAAATTCACAACTTCATAAAGTTACCCTACGGCATCGACGGCTCTGATTTCCGCGAAATCTTTGAAAAATATCCCGTGTTTGCTCAGCATGCGCGAAAATGCTAACTAAGAACGAATTATGTTCACTAACATAAATACAATAACATTATTAAATAGTTGCGTAATGAATTTTACCTCATTACAGAACTACACAATTAAAATAATAAATTAACTCACATTTAAATTTTTTGCGTCAACATGTATAGCATACGTTTTTGAGATATATCCATTATTTCTAAGATTTTAAAGAAGGCTATTTGATTATACTGGATTTTCAACCCTTTATTATCGGAAAATTAGAATTTAAAAATATACATAATTCGAAGTTTTTTTTTATGTTTATGATATTTGCCTTTATAAAATAAATTTGCCTTAGGAACTGAAAAAAATCGGCCAAGTACAAGTCGGACTTGCGCAATTAGTGTTCCGTACGTTGATTGCTTTTAAAATAAAAAATCTTATTACGGAGGTATAAAATGATCCATGACTTTACAAAACTGACCTTGAAATTTTTGTTTTTTTTATATACCAAATAAATTATTAAATGATGATGTGATAATTTTCGTTCAGCCTACACCTTGTGGAAAATATTCTAGAATTTTTTCAAAATTTTTTGATCAGTACTCTTCGAGATACGGGGGGACAGCTATTTTTCGCTATTTTTTTGAAAATAATACGAAGAAAAGTGTGCGCAAGTATTACATTACCATATATACATTTTTAAACTCGTATTTTCACAAGCTTTTATTTGACACCCCACTCGATGACCTGGTAAATTTTTTTTTCACTTCCGATTTCACTCCCCAACACTAACCCCTTAAGTTAAAATTTAACTTTCAAAACTACACGGGTCTGATGAACCCATCAGTTCCTATATTAGCGCCAAATTTCAACTATCTATGTCAAATAGTTTCGGAGAAAATCGGTTGTGACAGAAAGACAGACAAACGGACAGACACCGAAGTGATCTTATAAGTATTCCGTACGGAACACTAAAAATTATCGAATTTACCGACTCTGCACTATAAGTAAATTACCTCTTATGGAAAGCTATGTTTATGAAGGGCTGATAACCAACAGTACTGGTGCGAAATAAACACCTCCAAAAATGAATAAAATTCTTAAGACCATCTCTGCAACCTACCATAAACAAAAGGTCAGAATTTTTATATTGCCTACTTAAAACGGCAAAAATCTGGATCTTATATTTTGGGACAGGTTATAACCATTTTAAAGTTTTTGAAAATAAATCACAAATATACTTCTAGGTCCTGTCTATAATGTTGAAATGTTTAATTTTAATTTCTGGTACCTTAATTGCGTTTTATCATCAAACCACAAGTTAGAGAAAATCCAAAACTTTATTAAATTAAAAATTAAAGCATATATTTTATATATCGTACTATATATATCATTATACTTTTTTTATTTCTTTAAATATGTAACAATTATTTCCTTTTTATAATTTTCTTGGGTTTAATAAAATCAAAAGACTTGTTTTATATCATAGTATAAATTTGTGGCAAAACGTTTTGACCATACATTTTTTTCAAAACATTGTAACTAAAAAAAATTTTTAAAAATGTTTTTCTGCTGATTAAACAACTGATGAAGACAATGGTAGAAACGTTTCTTTTGATTTAATCAACATTAAACCCAAGAAAATTATAAAAAGTGCATATATATATATATATATATATATATATATATATATATATATATATATATATATATATATATATATATATATTTAAATTTAAAAACATCGTAAATACTCTTTATTTTTGTGTTATTTCTTCTACCAGTAAGCCTTATTTATTAAAGAAATGTACAAAACTTTATACGAAATATAGGATTGAGTAAAATTGGCGCCATTAAATAATAAAAAGGATATTGATGGTAAAATTATATGGATAAGACTCCTATAAACGGAGGCACAAATCTTATCTTAATTCGCACAACACAGTCATGTCATTTACGAGGTTGTTTTTTCAACTCATCATAAGAGGAAGATTTTCGACCTGAGACGTCTTTCTTCAAATGTTTGAACAAAAAAGTCCCAGAGTGCTAATTCAAGGCTGTCAGATGGGTGTTGTGTAACTCGGTTAATTCACAGTTTTTGATAATGGCCTAAACTATACGAGCCTTTTGGACCCTACAGTTGTCCTGTATGAGCCAGATTTTGGTTCTTTATAAATTCGGATGTTTTTCTCTACTGGTCTACTTTAAGTTTTTAATCGACCTTCTCTCTTTTCATATTCTCAATAGCAAAAAAAAAATGGTCGACATCAACTTTTCAGAAGATGACTGAAAATGAATCCGTTGCATCGACCGCCGTTTCTTGGGAGAATCCTAATAAAACACCTACATCTCGTGGCTTGTGACAATTTGTGAAAAATAACTATCATTGTTCTCTAAAACGGTTAAATGTTCTTGAGACATTTCTTTTCTCGCCAGTTTCTGCTCTGGTGTAAGAAGATTAGGGATCCGTCGTGCAAAAATATTTTTCATCCCTAAATCTTCCAGCACAATCTTTAGAACTGTGGTTTTTAATACTCACGCTTCTTTAGCAAGAAAAAATTGTACCCCAACTTACATGAAACTATACCCAGGGTATCCCATATGTATGGAATAATGATTCCACAGCATTTAAGAAGAATATCAAAAAAATGTTTAAATAAAAGTTATAGGGTGCACATGCTAACGTTGATAATAAAATGTTTTGAACTGTCTGTTCGAAGAAATTACGCCATCTTAAATTTTTTTAAATGGAAATCCCTGTATATTATTTTATTTTTGAGCCCTACAAAAATTCTAGATATTATAACATATCATATGTCTGAATTGAACTGTTTTGGAATTATTGATATTTGAAATTAAGGAGATCAAATTAAAAAAAAAAATTCAAGCTGGCTTGTGTCAAACATTTACTGTCAGGTAACGACTTAACGCGTCAAAAAATGATTTAGTGCCAAAAAACATAATGGTACATTTAATAGAAACTGAAGGAATCACTTTGTTAATGATGGTTGGTTACGGCGACCGTAGGACAACAAGAGGTTTGTGATCTTTTTTTTTTGAACGCAGAATATCCGAATCGACAACTTATTATGTTGTGGGCTGGCATCGCTTGTTTAAAACTTTTGGTGGTCCAGATTTAAAACGATCCTTAACATGACCCAATTTTCTAAATTGTTTTAATGTTTTGCTAATTACTGATTGGGTAATAGGTTCTCGATTCGGATATTCTGCTTTAAAAAGATCACAGACATTTTGCAACGCTTATTTTCCACATGCCTTTATCCTTATCGTTATTTCAAGCATGCGCAGAATTAACGCGAAGGAATTACAAGGTTAGGTTAGTATTCATCTTCTGTAAACTGGATTTTTTTTCATTCATTTTATGGTTAACTACACCGGTTGTTAGTATTAGATGGATCAACATAAGTTTCTAAATTAAAACTGTGTCTAACAGGTTTCTATCACTTCCTTCAATATTTCCAGGTAATACGAATGTCGATAAATAAAATTTAATTTGAAATTAGCATTACACACACTATAATGCCATTGTGACCAAGATTGCAAAATTCCAACATAATCTGAACACTAATTACCTGTTTTCAGTGTTGTTATTTATAATAAAAGATTATCATTTCAATTTTACTGTATTTTCTTAATGGTTTGTATACCTATATATATTTCCGGATTTATAGCGTCTTACGCCTTCCGGTTCCTAGCCACCACTCTTGTCGGTCGTTCTAATCTCGTGGTCTTAGATTTCTTTCCGACATGGCTCTTTGAATACCTGACGACCATGCTATTTTTTGGTCTACCCCGTCTTTTGCATTCTGAAGGCATCCATGGCATTGTTTGTTTTGGTATTCTTCGGTCGTCCATTCTTTGTACATGCCCGTACCAGCATAGTTATTTTTGCTGTATTTCCTCGATTAGAGTTCTCTCAGCCCTCATTATTTCTCGAATACGGGAGTTAGTTATTTTGTCTCGTCTGGATACACCTGCTGATAATCTCCAGAAGTCCATTTCTAGTGCATTTATTTTTTCCTCTAGACGTGTGTATACCTAAATAGAAAAAAAAACAGGCCCTATCATAATAGCGATAAGAATAACGAACTTCCAATAACCTCTCTTATAAGTTCCTAAATAAGGGAGATCGTTATCCTTAATAAAGGTTTCTCTTATTTTGTTTCAATACCGTGCAACCTCCAAATGGTGGGTGCATGCTTCAAATAACGATAACAGCTGAGTCCTTATATTTAATTTTTTCTTCTTCCTACTACGGAAGCTCCAAACGGTAGGCGCATGCTTCAAATAAAGATAGTGTGGCCTACCAAAATAAACGTTGCAAAATCTCTCTATTGATTCCTCAACTGCTTAAAAATTGTGCCTCTATTTATCTGACGCAATCTGTTATGGAAAATATAAACACTTTTCGAGCTCTAATCTATATTTTTTTATAAGCAAAAATATTTAGTGGGTATCTTAGAAAAACTTGATTAGAACGTAATTTTATTAATAGTATGACTTGAATTTCCTTTTACAAGTCACACATCAATGAACTTATATTGAATTATTTAATTTGTTCACGTTCAATGTCCCTAAACAGGAATTGACCCTCTTAAGACTGACTTAAATTATGTACTTCATTAGTCAGGGACAGGACATCCTCTATTATCGAGAACTTTAAACCACAATTTGAGTTGGTCCAATGAGAATAACTAAGTGTGAGTAGTTGTTTGACGAAACTTAATATGCCAATATTTCTTGTACAGTTTACTACAGATATATTTGCAAGTTTCCATATCTTCCTAATGGAGTTAGACGAATCTAAATTCCTCTACTGATTACTAAACATAAATTTAAACAAAAATTTTAAAAATTTGGATACATTTCTGTAGCAAGGTGTACAACGTTTTAAAATATCAGTGCAAGATTGTGCAACAAGCAAGCATTGAGAGAATTATGCTGCCGGCACAGCATAATTTCATATCTATTATTTTTGGGACACCTTATAAGTATATATTTGCTTATGTTTATTCGTAAATGCTTAAAAAATGTCAATTTAGCTTCTTTATTCTGTCGGAGACCTCCCACTTATTTATAATATGGAAAATAGGTTACCCGAATGCCTGACCTTTCCGTTATTAGTGAAATGTTACCTTTGTTACACCCTTCGAAAGCAATATGCCTGTGACATAACTCTACATTGAGGTATTAACTACTTGTTCACTCTAAGCATGTAATATACAAGTGATTAACTCTGTTTAACTTCATTTGAACATAAAGAATGTAATAAACACAAGAATCACAAGTGACACCTCATATTATTTACACCGGATATAAAATACGCAGACATTTATTTGTTCCCTTCTCTGTACGTGTGACAACACTTAAAACATCTTCAGCTTCACGCTCTTTCAAAATTAGTTATTATTTAAATACTATACGTAAGTCAGATTAAATCCAGAGTATATTCTTGTTATAAGTGAACCGATTACAATTAGTCCTACTGGTTTGAGATTGAAAATTTATTCGTTAATTACTATAAAAAATTTAATATAGTGCTAGAAATTGAATATAAGTTTAGATAGGTTATATTACATAAACTTTGTTTTTAATCTGTAGCTGTAAAGCGACGCTAAAAATTAGTACATGGTTATTGGTTTACCCCTCCCATTCATAACTATGATCATTTTCTTGAAGCCTTAAGGTGTGTCCTGCGAGTGTCCAGAACACACAATTAACATTATATTGATTCGTGACTAAATGCAGAAATAAACCAGCTTCTCGAGCTAAATACACAAACAGTAAAATACTGTCGGGCAATTTTCAGTCCATTTTGTCTCACCCTCTGGACGGTACTGGTGATATTAACTAAATAGAATTTTAATTTTATTGAGGGACGATACCATTGGTACATATATATACACAGACAACATGTAACACCCTGTAATTTTTTTATTTTGAAAGTTACATATTTGCATTTTTAGATACCAGAATAGGACATTATTAGTCTTTTTTATCACTTAAGAAATATTTTTAACTTACTTCCGGTTTGACTGGAAGTGACTGCAACTTTCTTATTTTTAATGGAACCCTGTATATTTTTTTATCAATTTCAATTCACTTT
>CM032449.1:102983215-103103833 GCA_019049505.1 Pachyrhynchus sulphureomaculatus | reverse complement strand
CAAATATTTATGGTCAAACGCATAAAGGATTAATAAGGTGCGGGAGGTATTGCTTATTATATATTCGTGCGTCGAAAAATCTGAAAATTAAGCCCATTATTACCAATTTTAACAAAAATTGTATCTAGAAAAAAAATGTTAGGACTCTGTTTATAAATTTTATAACTTTAAATTTCTTCCTCTGCTCGATTTTTTTAGAAATTTATAACTTTCCATAAAGTATGTTGGTAAAGTAAGTTATTTAAAATAAACGACTTGTTGTGGTTGTTTATGTTTTGGTATGAGAAGTCAGATTCAGTATTTATTGAAAGACTACATAATTTTTAACCGAGACACTGAGTTAATTAATTAATTGATGTTTTTTTTTCTTTTAATACAGAATTACAATCTTGATACATTTTTTTGATAGCCTTTTTAGTTCAGGATACAATCTTATATCGCAGTTAATAAAAAAATAGTTACTCAGTACACAAACTTTATCTCTCTCGGTAATAATTCGTGAAATACTAAATATTATATGTAGTTCTAGTCGGAATTTAAAGAATCTTACAAAATATACCGAAGCACAGCTCTCCCTATTTCAAAAGTTTGTTTAGAACTACGAGACGAAACGTCACAATAAAAAACAACTTTTTTATTCGTACAGGTTCTAAAGAACTACTAGCATCAAGTTTTTTTCCATTTTTCATTACCAATTAAACTGAATTTCAAAAAAAATAACCTGCAGATATTTTTCAATTTTCCAAAAAGTTATTATAAATTCTTTCTTTCTCCTTTATATCTTTAACCGTTTAACGGATTTCATGAGTAAGATGCGCTCTTTTGACTACTTAACATATAGAAGCTTTCATATTTTATTATTTTTTAATTCAGATTAGGTAGAAGACTTCTCTATATACTCATCCATTCTCATGTACTTACTTTACTTTATTTTTTCGTATTCAGATTGTTCTAGAGTTTCTCAGCCCAATAATGAGCTAGGTCCAATACTTCGGCCTTATCAACCATAGGTCGTCGATGGGTACACTGATTTGAGCAGTTTGGGCATATTAAGAGATGTTCCATGTTTTGAGTTGCACCACAGTCGCAATTGTCGTCAACGTCTCGAAGTAGGCCCCACTTTGCCAGATTTGTCTTCACTAGGCCAGTCCCAGTTCTAGTACGGTTTAACGTTTTTCCAGAATTTTTCCAGCTGCAGGATGCACTACTGGGCGCGTCTTTTGACAGTGGGGGTAACTGGCAGGTGGTTCGTCTTTGCGTGTGTTCGAGTGAGTCTTGATTTTTAGTCTCTGGGGTCCGCATTGGCTTCCGAAAAGGGAGTCGCGCTCATCGAAGGTTTGCTTATATGTTTCGCTGAACTCGTGATTCTGGGCTGTTAAAACCAGCCGCGCTGTAAAGCTTTGCCATTGGCGTGGGCTTCATACATCCTGTGTCCAATTTACATGTTTCATTATGGTTTATGTCGACCTTGTTAGCGTGTGCCGATCGAGACCACACAGGGCAGGCGTATTCGGCTGTGGAGAAACAAAGTACTCATTTACTGTTTGTGAGTTTCTTTAGGATATTATTCCTTGTAGCTACTTTATGATGCGTTTTCTCACAGTAGTGTTTGTATGTGAAGGATCTATCGAATGTGACCCAAAGGTATGTAGGTTTGTTGGTGTGCACAAGGGTGGTGTTATTTCAAACAACGTTAAGCTTCCGATTCAACCATGCGTGTGTGAGGTGGAATGCACTTAGATACTTAAACATTTTTTTTTTTTTGTTTTTTTTATTGGTCTAGCACACGTGCTGCAGGGAAGTCCCTAAAGCGCTCCAGGAGCGGCACGAGTGCGGAAAAAAAGCGATTCACGTTGTTCTTGAATCGCTGTAAATTGTACTCGGTGGGAAACACAGCGCTGGGCAAATTATTCCAAAGGGATGACGTTCTCCATATAAAAGATTGCTTGAAAAGCGTCGTACGCGGAGTAACAAGCTGAACCTCATACGGATGCGAAGCACCAGCGCGACGTGTATTTCTAACATGCACCGCTTTGGGAGGAATTAAGCGGGCTACATCCTTCGAACACTTTCCATGAAAATACTTGTAGAACAGACTCAAGTCGCCAACCGTTCTTCGATGTTCCAGCGAATCAAGGCCGCCGGTCAATTCCGGGTCCCCAATCAGACGGACCGCGCTTCTCTGAACAGAATCCAACAAATGCAGTGTATGTTTGGGAGCGGAGCCCCAAACGTGGGAGCAGTATTCCATAGTTGGTCGAATTTGGGCTTTGTAAAGAATTAACAGTTGCTGTGGGGTGTAAAGCTTTCTGGTTCTAAATAATATTCCCAATTTTTGAGAAGCTCTCCTTGCTATGCCTGCAACATGTTCAATGCCAAGACATATTTGCTCCCAAACTAACGCCCAACAAATTGAGCGACGATGCTAGGGGAATGGAGTGCCCCGACATAGCTATGTCGGGTTCAGCATGTTAACTTTTTTAGAAAAAAACTGCCGCTTGGGTTTTTGTAGCGTTAAATTCCACTTGGTTGCTGTCACCCCAAGATAGAATTTCTTCCAGGTCTTTGTTAAGTTGAACGACCTCCTGCTGTCTGCGGATATTCGCCTGAGCAGCCGATGTCCGAGCGTTCAAGGTGAATGAAGAGACAAGCGTACTGTCATCTGCAAAGCTATAGATAGGATTCCCGGTCTTTTCCAGCAGATCGTTAATGTAAATGAGAAAGAGAGTAGGAGACAGTATGGAGCCCTGGGGCACACCGGCGTTGATAGTGAGGGTGTTAGAAAGAAATCCGTCGACCGCCACTCGTAAAGAACGCTCTCTGAGGAAACATGAGAGCCACAAACAGAACCTTTCAGACATACCATAAGAGCGCAACTTAGCCAACAGTCCATCGTGCCAAACACGGTCGAATGCCTTGGATATGTCAAGAGCAACCGCTCGAGATTCTCCAAAGTGTTCAATTGCGTTGTTCCAAACATGTGTTACATAAGTCAGAAGATCTCCTGTTGATCTATGTTTACGAAAAACCATATTGGTGATCGCTAATAATATTGAATCGTTCAAGATATTTTAGAAGATGCTCATTGATAACCTTTTCCATGACTTTCGATATTATTGAAAGCAGTGCAACTGGTCGGTAGTTATTTGGCAAGGTCTTCTTACCTTTTTTAGGTATCGGCTGAACCGTGGCACATTTCCAGCAGGACGGAAATATTCCCTTTCTGTAGGATAGGTTAAAAAGTCTACAGAAAACTGGTGTTAGTTCCCTTGCACAGTTTTTGAGAACTATGGCAGGTATTCCGTCAGCGCCAGAAGTCTTCTTGGTGTCTAGTTTCATTAAAATACTCTTTATGATGCGCTGTCTGAAGACAACATCGGGCATCCTTGACTGCAATATGGGAATAGTAGGTGGTGGTTTTTTCCTTGGAAATCGACAGTAGAATGTGAAGCAAAGAGTTCAGCCAACAAGTTCGCTCTCTCAACAGGTGTGGTTGCAATGGAATTATCTGGCCGTGTGAGTGGTGGTATGGTGGATTTGGTAAAGTTTTGACTAACTGCCTTAGCGACTGCCCAAAAGGACCTGGAATTGTTGGGACAAGCGAGAAGTTTGTTTCTAATTCGTTGATTGTGTGCTTCTTTGGTTTCGTCGATAATTCCCTTGCATCTGTTCCGGGCATGAACAAAGATGTTTCGATTTAAGGTGTTAGGATTTTCACGCCATTGTCGGTAGGCAATATGTTTAGAAGCAACAGCTTCTTTGCATTTTCGGTCGAACCAAGGCTTGCCGTTGGAGGAGCATTTCTTCGAAAAAGGGATGTAAGCTTCCATACCAGCCAAAATAACATCGGAGACCTCCTGGCGCAGTCAGATGGGTTATCGGATCGAAAACAAACGTCCATCCAAGGGAAAGTTCGAAAGTATTCCATGAGATCTTCCCATTTTGCAGATTTGTAGTGCCAAATCTTGCGCGGCCTAGGCGCCTCTCTGTCACTGATTGGCACGATACTCGATGTCGAAAGCAGTTTATGGTCAGAAGAACCTAACGGCGGATTTACGGTGACCGTGTAAATCTCCGGATTGGTGGTTAAAAACAGATCAAGAAGACTGGCGAACTCCCCGTCTCGATCAGGGATCCGTGTTGGTTCATCAATAAGCTGAGTTAAGCCATAACTGATTGAGAAAGATTCAGCTTCACGACCTTGTTCGTCGGTAGTATTTGAATATTTGAGCCAGTTGATATTGTGGACATTAAAGTCGCCCAGGATGGCAATTTCGGCACTTGGATAGTTACTTTGTAAATGATCGATGGTGTCTGCAAGAGAAGCGAAAAGTGTTCGAAAATTGGTATCACTTGGTGGTCGATACAGGATACAGATGAACCTTGTGGTTTGTTGAGTCGTTATTTTTAACCACATAACATCAAAGTTTGGGGGCTCCAGAGCTTCTTCTCGTTGACAAGAGAGGTCGCTTCTGACGAAAAGACAGATTCCAAAGTTACGCCTAAATCGGGAATAGAAGTCGTACCCAGGATAAAGATAGTTGACCGTGCTGGTCGATGGACTGACCTTGGTTTCACATAGAGCGAGTACATGAGGTTTATCTGATTGCAGGTGTTGATGCACTGAATTTATGTTCGAGTTTATACCTCGTATGTTGCAAAAATCTATCTTAAAAATTATGATGTCTGCAAGTCGACGCCTCCGAACCAGCCCTACCCGGAGATCCGAACGGGGGGCCATCTACCGCGGAACTTCTTGCATCCAGGCGCCTCATCATGCTCTTTGGTCCCACAGTAGTTAATGTGGAATTTTCCTGTTCTGTCACATGTTTATCTTTGCCTTCTTTGGCTTTGATCCAGTGGGTGTTATTATTGGGTAGTTTGGGTTCTGACCAGATACTTTTCCAATGATCTGTGAGTTCCTGTTTGTTTGATGGTTCGGTCACTGCTGTCTGTTTGCTGTGCATAGTTTTCCGGTAGAACTGTGTTTGGCTTCTTCGGAAGAGGTTGTTGGTATCTTTCCTCTCATTTGGTTCTTTGTATCTACGAAGTCTTGCGGCATATACGGATAATTTTTGTTTCAGAGTATCCAGGATTTCTGCCAGTGTTCTGTCGGGAGACCCGGACTTGATCTTGTTTATACTCCGCGTGACTCGTTTGGACACGTTTCCCGTTGATAAACTGGGTAAGGTGTCCTAGATATCTCCTGATGTTGTTGATTTGGTTTTCTATTCTTATTTGCCGTTTGAATTTTGGTTTTGTGCTGTTGGGATTTCTTTGTCGTTGCGGGAGTTTTTGATTAAATACTTCGTCGGTTGCGTTTGGGATTGATGGTGGTGGGTCTAGGCGGCGAGTGATTCCCTTCTCAGTGGTTTCTTTGTCAGGACTTGTGCTTTTATCAAAGCAACGCATGGTGTGTTCGTTTGTTCCTGTAGTATAACTCATGCGTTGCCTTGACTTTCCCGCCTTGGTGGGTGTCGGTTTACTCGCCGGCACAACACTTTTGGCAGGTCCATTGTCAGTTGCCCGGTCTTCATCGTTTTGGTCGAGCTGCCATTTCCCGCGACGTCCTCGACCGTTACGTCGCTCGCCCGATGCTTCTTTTATTGGTCTACTGTTGTTTGGGATGTTTTTTTGTAGTGTTTTGTGGTGTCAGAAGCTCAAAGTGTCCCGACATTGGGTTGCCTGTTAGTAGAAGGTAAATAGTTTCGGTGTGTTTTCTTGTGCTTATTATTGTTGGCTTGTCCCTAAAAGTTATTTTTGTATCTCTTGTTCTTCATTGTTTTGAGAAGATATGAAAGTTGCTATTCTGGGTTTCCGAGAGGGCAAGTATCTCTAGGCTCGTTCCATAGGTGCCATTTTTTCCTCATATAGTTATAGTAGTTATTGAAGTCTTTCATATCGTCGTCCCCAATTAATGAAAATGTGTTAAGTTCCGACCAGTTTTGTTGTATATATCTTAGAGCAGCCTCTCGGAGTCTTTCATGATGGTTTTGGTGGCCATATAAGTGTAAGCTAACTGCACGGAAAAGGCAATTTCCATCACCTACAATGTCGGATCTGGTAAAACTATCGGGAGTAGTTTCAGCTGAGGCGGTTGGTTGGATCGTTTGTCGTTGTTGTTGTTGTGGGGGTGCTGTAGCTGTTTGTACGACAGGGGTCCGCCTCCTCAGCACCCTGCCATTATCACTAGTATAATTATTATTTTGTGACATAGTGTTCCCACGAATATCCTAGGAAAGAATGGTCGACTGCGGCAGAGCCTGGATGCCACAGCAAGGCTACTTACACCCGGAGGGCGCCCGGTATCCGGGGGATTGTAATCAAGGCATTGCTTAGTTCTTCCTCCATTTCCCCGAAGAATTTTTCGCCTGTGCTGTTACAAGCCATCTGCATAGAGGAAGTCCTTTGTGGATCGGGGTGTTGGTTGATCGTTCATGTATACGTTGAATAAAATTGGCTCCAACACACTTTTCTGGGCCAGGCCGTTCTTTTGGATCCTCCAGCGACTTTTCTTGCCTTCTAGGGTGACATAGAATTGCCTATTTTCTAGCAGTGACATTATTATTCTTACAAGCTAGAAATCCTTGCTGAGTTCGTAGACTTTCAGTAATAGTTTCTTGTGGTTAACTGTGTTATAGGTGGCACTCAGGTCGACCAGGGCTAGGCCCATTATTTGTTTGTAATTGTATCCTTCCTCTATATGCTCCGTGAAAGCTCAGACTTGACTGGTTTAAGATTTCTCCGGTCTGAAACCAACTTGGTGTGGGATGAGCCTTAGGTTTCCCATGTCTGCTATTTATTCTATGTAAGATCAGCCTCTCATATAGTTTATAGAGGTGGCATAAAAGAGATATGGGTCGGTAACTATTAGGAAGGTCAAGGTCTTTTCCAAGTTTCAGGAGGGCCTCTATTTTGCCTTCCTCCACAGTTTCGGGATCTTGAAGGTTTCTTGGCAGTTATTAATAAGTTGTAGGATCCAGATTTTTGCTCCCGAGCCTAAGTGCTTTATTTGTTCTACGTATATGTCGTCGACACCGGCTGACTTTCCATTCTTCATGATGTTGAGTCGTTCGTTCAATTCTTTCAGTGAGAACGGGATTGTAAGGTAGTTAGTTTCTGTCTCCATAGTGCGTGATAGTTTGGATGTCTGGCATTTTGAGGTGGATTTGTTGTTGAGAAGGAGTTGGTGTGCAACTTAATTGGGTGTTGCTTTCGGTAGGCATTCTCAAGTTTCTTTCTGTGTCTTCACTATTTTCATGCTGTAGTCAGTAGGATCCTAATCACACCTAGCAGGTAAAAATGCCATAATTCATTGTATTAATGTCGACATCATGAATAATGACCAACAATACAATTGTTGTGTTGATTTGAACGAAAATCTTACACTTAACGATCAAAGTCACAAAAATATGATATGCTCAATATGCTCAAATATACAGTGGCGTGCAAAAATAATATAGTAAAAGAATATTATTTATATTTGTGAATATATTTATTATTATTATTCTTATATTTATATGTGCAAAAGTTTCCGGCCGCATAATATACATTGACGGAGTAGGACGTTCAAAGACGTATTTATTTAATAGCGCGTTGAATATTCCCATTTAGTTCATAAAAGGTCGTGGAAGCATAAACATGGCTCGGCATATGCAAATCCAAATTCGTGAGAGAGTAATAAAATTTTCAAAAGAAGGAAAGTCTTCTCGTGAGATTGCTTCATTATTATCGAGAGGTAAATCAACCTTGAACGATATTATTGTAAAATACCGTTGTGGATATGGTTTAAAAGATCGTCCGCGTAGTGGAAGACCAAGAAAAACGTCTAAAAAAGTAGATCGTATCATTAAACGTAAATCAACTACGGATGTCAAGAAAACTGCTGCCGAAATTGCACGCGAGCTAAAGGATGAAAACCTAGCTAATGTTAGTCGTTGTACTGTGACACGAAGACTACATGATGTGGGACTTTTTGGCCGTATAAGTATTAAAAAACCATTAATCAGTAAAAAGAATAAGAAGGCCCGATTACAATTTGCCAAAGATCACCTAAATTGGACAATCAAAGATTGGAAAAAAGTAGCTACCAAATTCCTACTGTAAAACACGGTGGAGGAAGTATGATGGTTTGGGAAATTTTCTCTGAACAAGGAATCGGTCCATTGATCGAGATCAATAGAAATATGAAAGCTGATATTTACAAGGACATTTTAGAAAACAATTTGTTATCATATGCTGAAGAAACATTGCCGCAGAATCGGATATTTCAGCAGGATAATAACCCCAAACATACATCCAAGTTGTTAAAACAGTGGTTTTCTGCTTCAAATGTGAGAGTTTTAAGCTGACCATCTCAATCACCGGACCTGAACCCAATAGAACACTTATGAGAAACACTAGATCGTGAAGTTCGAAAGCATACATATTCAAATAAAGCCGCATTATTTAAATCATTGAAAGAAGAATGGGATAAAATTTCACCTGCTTGTATTAATCGATTAATTTAGTTAATGCCACATCGTTGTGCGGCTGTTATCGCTGCAAAGGGTATGGCTATAAAATATTAACATAAAAATATAATTTAAGTCTATTATAGAGAATATGAACTAATAATTTTTCTCGTAGTACAAAGTGGCCGGAAACTTTTGCACATAACATATAAATATAAGAATAACAATAATAAATATATTCACAAATATAAATAATATTATTTTACTATATTATTTTGTTTCCTATATCTCATACTCACATCTTATAATGATTAAAAATCATTAGTCTTTTTTTTTAATAAATTAGAGTACGAAATGTCACTGGCCGGAAACTTTTGCACGCCACTGTATATTTTTTGTCGAGACAATTATTACTATAGACGAAGGAGTTTAGTATTATTTCGTATAAAACCATACAATTCAATGTAAAATTTAGACAACCAAATAGTTGGTAGCTGGGGGCCGCAGAATCATCCCTGGGGGAAGAGGAATCACAGAGGTGGCGGAGACACGATATGCTCGTATAGTATGTAACATAGAAAGCGTGCTAATAAAATAGGCGTCGTTGAAGTTCTTACGCGTTCTAGGGATTTTATTTCCTGTTGAGTAGCCGCCATTTGAGTAAATATTCTGTAGTACATATTTCTTTAGTTTACGTTACTACCCTCTGAACGTTATGTTGTTCAAATAATACGATCTCCCATTTTTGGTAGGAAGCAACAAGCGTGTTTACAAATATTTCGTACCTGGTATGCAAATATTGACAAATAATAACAATAAATAAATAATGATTTATCTTGTATATTAATTTATACAAATGTACCGAAGGTTATGTACGCATCATGTTCGAACAATAATATTGTTGTAGCAAATCTCGAGACCTTTCAGGGCTGTGCCTTTAGGGTTACATGAAGCTTGCTTATCCATCTTGCAAAATACTACTTACCATATAAACACTTGCGTTTTGTAATTATCTTGTTTAAAAAGCGTCGATATATGTGAAAATCTAAAAATGTAAAGATATTTAATCATTTAAAAATTATTACAGTTCTAATTTCTGAAAGTTCCGTAAAATTCATGGTGTCATTGGGGAAAATTTTAAAGCAAGCGATCTTTCATTTTATTTATGTTTTTTTTTAAATAAGTTTTTTTCAAAATTTCGATATTGCTAAATAATCTTATTACTTATTTTCGAATAGATTAGAATCTGACTAACATTTTTTTTTCCAAAAGAAAATAGCAAAAAAGTCCTAAATTAGACATCAAAAATAAATCTTCCTCTCTAGTAGAGAACGAACTATTCCCAACGCCCACGTTACTTCTTTTAAAGCAAGAGCTTAAAGAACATTGTTTATTTAACGCATACAAATTAACAACCAGCAAAGCTGTCAAGAACTCAGAAAATGAAGAAAACAATAGATTGGTTAAATGCATTTCCGCCTCTGTTTTATACATTTAACGACTAACAAACTGAAATATATTTTAGAATTTTGTAGTAGAAATTTGTCATAATGAGGTACTTAACACAAAAAAATATTAATAAATTATTATACATTACTAGAATCACAGCTACCAGTATCTGATTGAACTCACCCATACTTATTTTACTGAAATTAGCGAACTATTTCAATTTTTGATTGTTTCACAGTAAGTAATAAACAATGAATGTCTCCTCAGCAATTAAAAAATTTCATAGGAAGAAATATATTATATTATATTAAACACATCAGATATAGATTAAATTAATTAGGCATACACACATCATAAGAAAACTTCTTGTCTCCGGCAGTCATGTATATCAAGGTTGCTATCAGCTGAAGTGGCGCAATATTTTTTAATAAAATAAGTAGTTCAGTAATTATATAAATTTTCAACTAAGTTCAAATTATCATTTCGATACATTAAAGACACACACACGCATATATATATATATATATATATATATATATATATATATATATATATATATATATATATATATATATTATATATATATATATATATATATATATATATATATATATATATATATATATATAGATATAGATATATATTATATATGGTTAGACGTTTGTTTTCGATCCGACGACCCATCTGACTGCGCCAGGGAGGTTTCCGATGTTATTCTGGCCGGTATGGAGGCTTACATCTCTTTTTCGAAGAAATGCCCTTCCAACGACAAGCCTTGGTTTGACCGAAAATGCAAAGAAGCTGTTGCTTCTAAACATCTTGCCTACCGACAATGGCGTGAAAATCCTAACACCATAAACCGTAGCACCTTTGTTCGTGCCAGGAACAGATGCAAAGAAATTATCGACGAAACCAAGGAGGCACACAATCAACGAATTAGAAACAAACTTCTCGCTTGTCCCAAAAATTCCAGGTCCTTTTGGTCAGTCGCTAAGGCAGTCAGTCAAAATTTCACCAAATCCACCATACCACCACTCACACGGCCAGATAATTCTATTGCAACGACACCTGTTGAGAAAGCGAACTTGTTGGCTGAACTGTTTGCTTCACATTCTACCAAGGAAAATACTACCTACTCTTCCCAAAATGCAGTCAAGGATGCCCGATATTGTCTTCAGACGCCAAAAAAGCTTCTGGCGCTGACGGAATATCTGCCATAGTACTCAAAAACTGTGCGAGAGAACTAACACCAGTTTTCTGTAGACTTTTCAACCTATCCTACAGAAAGGGATTATTTCCTTCCTGTTGGAGATGTACCACAGTTCAGCTGAAAAAAAAGGCAAGAAGATTTTGCCACATAACTACTGACCAGTAGCACTGCTTTCAAGAATATCAAAAGTCATGGAAAAGGCTATCAATCAGCATCTTCTAAAATATCTTCAAGGATTCAACATTATTAACGACCAACAATATAGCTTTCGTAAACATAGATCAACAGATCTTCTGACTTATGTAACACATGTATGGAACAACGCAATTGAACACTTTGAAGAATCTCGAGCGGTTGCTCTTGATATATCTGAGGCATTCGACCGTGTTTGGCACGATGGATTGTTGGCTAAGCTACGGTCTTCTGGTATGTCTGAAAAGTTCTGTCTGTGACTCTCATATTTCCTCAGAGAGCGTTCTTTACGAGTGGCAGTCGACGGGTTTCTTTCTAACACCTTTACGATTACCACTCGTAAACAACGCTCTTTGAGGAAACTTGAGAGCTATAAACAGAACTTTTCAGACATACCAGAAGAACGTAGCTTAGCCAGCAATCCGTCGTGCCAAACACGGTCGAATGCCTTGGATATATCAATAGCAACTGCTGAAGATGCTCCACAGTATTCAGTTGCGTTGTTCCAAACATGTATTGCGTAAGTTTGAGGATCTCCTGTTGTTCTATGTTTACGAAAGCCATATTGATGGCCACTAATAATATTGAATCTTTCAAGATATTTTAGAAGATGCCGATTGATGACATTTTTCTTGACTTTCGATATTATTGAAAGCAAGCGACTGGTCGATAGTTCTTTGGCAATTTCTTCTTGCCTATTTTGGGTATCGTCTGAACTGTGTCGCATTTCCAGCAGGAAGAAAATATTCCCTTTCTGTAAATTAGGTTGAAAAGTCTACAGAAAACTGGTGTTAGTTCCCTCGCACAATTTTTGAGAAGTATGGCAGGTATTCCGTCAGCTTCAGAAGCTTTTTTAGTATCTAGCTTCATTTAAAAACGTTTTATGATACGCTTTCTGCACGCTTGACTGCACTGTCGGAATAGCAGATCGTATTTTTCCTTGAAGATCAACAGTAGAATGTGAAGCAAAGAGTTCAGCCAACAAGTTTGCCTTCTCAACAGGTGTTGTTGCAATAGAATTACCTAATCCTGTGAGGGGTGATATACTGGATTTGGTGAAATTTTGACGAACTGCCTTAGCAACTGACCAAAAGGACCTAGATTTGTTGCGGCAAGCAAGAAGTTTTTTTCTAGTTCGTTGATTGTGTGCCTCCTTGGTTTCGTCGACAATTTCTTTGCATCTGTTCCGGGCACGTACAAAGATGTTACGATTTACGCCATTGTCGGTAAGCAAGATGTCTAGAAGCAACAGCTTCTTTGCATTTTCGGTCAAACTAAGGCTTGCTGTTGAAAGGACATTTCTTCGAAAAAGAGATGTAAGCATCCATACCAGCCAAAATATCGTCGGAAACCTCCTTAGCGCAGTCAGATGGGTCATCGGATCGAGAACAAACGTCTAACCAAGGGAAAGTTCGAAAATATTCCACGAATTCTTCCCATTTAGCAGATTTGTAGTGCCAAATCTTGCGTGGTTTAGGCACCTCTCTGTTACTGATTGGTAGGATGCTGGATGTGGAAAGCAGTTTATGGTCGGAAGGACATAACGGCGGATTTACGGTGACAGTATAAATCTCTGGATTGGTGGTTAAAAACAAATCAAGAAGACTTACGAAGTCTCCGCCTCGATCAGGGATCCGTGTTGGATTGTCAATAAACTGAGATAAGCCACAACTGATTGAGAATGATTCAGCTTCACAACCTTATTCGTCGGTAGTATTTGAATACTTAAGCTATATGATGTTGTGAACACTAAAGTTGCCCAAGATGACAATTTCGGCATTTGTATAGTTAATCTGTAAATGGTCGATAGTATCTGCAAGAGAACTGAAAAATGTTCTAAAGCTAATATTACTTGGTGGTCGATAGAGGCAGCAGATAAACCTTGTGGCTTGTTAAGTCGTTATTTTTAACCATATAACATCAAAGTTTTGGAGCTCCAGAGCCTCCTCTTGTTGATAAGAGAGGTCGCTTCTGACATAACGACAGATTCCAAAGTTACGCCTAAACCGAGAATAGAAGTCGTACCCAGAATAGAGAAAGTTGGCTGTGCTGGACGATGAACCGACCTTAATTTCACAGAGAGCGAGTACATGAGGTTTATTTGAGAGCAGGTGTTGGTGCATTAAATTTATATTCGAGTTTAAACCTCGTATGTTGTAAAAATCTATTTAAAGTTGTGATCTCTGCATGTTGACGCCCCTGAATCAGCGCCCACCTAGAGATCCGAGCGGGGGGCTATTTTACCTCCGGAATTTTATATATATATATATATATATATATATATATATATATATATATATATATATATATATACATACATACATACAGTGTGTCCCAAAAAGTTTTATACAAATGGAGAAAAAGTTTATCTTACTTATTAAAAAAATTTTATTCTTGAAAAAAAGTTCTACATCACATGGAAATCCATAATCAAGCTTCAAAACTTTAAAATATTTGATGGTATACAGGGAAAATTAAAAATAATGATTTATAATGAAGAGTAAAGTGTGTTTAAATTTAAATACAGAGCAAAATGTTAATTGAAAATTTTAATAGGAACTAAAAAATTATGCTCACGTTTAGATTTGTGGCCTTCCTAGTGAAGCTATAACTCCTGACTGTGTCAGTAATCAATTGCGCGTGAAGCCCTCCACCGCGTTGTCAACATCACATCGTTGGCCTCCCAGCGCTTCTTTAAGTTATCCAAAGGGATTTTCTCCAGTTTTTCGCTAGTGAGAGTTGCAGTGTGGGGTCGAGCGTTCTCATGGAAAAGAATCACGTCTCTTATCGGTTGGTCACGTCTTTTGCGGAGACAAGCAAGTTTAACCTCATCCAAAAGGTTGCACTAGTACGCTGCATTGATGGTGCGATGTTCGTGCAAAACACCACGTCCGTGGACGACGATCATGGCTCTCATTCTCGACCTCTTCACGACCTCCTTATGCCAGGCGAAGACACGAGGCATTGACAGTGTTTGATCTTCGAACTGTGCCCTCAATCTCCGCAGAATTTCGGTCGGTGTCACGCCTTCATAAGTGAAAAATTTCATAATGACGCGTTGCGCAATCGAAGGATGCACGACTCGCTCCGACATTGTGAACTGTACTACTGAATGCACTTGACGAGGCCAACCGATCATTCTCCCCACTCCTAACAAACCCAACCATGTATATATATATATATATATATATATATATATATATATATATATATATATATATATATATATATATATATATATGTATATATAATATATACATATATATATATATATATATATATATATATATATATATATATATATATATATATATATATGTATATATATAATATATACATATATATATATATATATATATATATATATATATATATATATATATGTATATATATATATATATATATATATATATATATATATATATGTTGTATTCGAAGAAACATTCTTCCCATTTTAAAAATCCAGTTCTAGCTGAATAGCTAATAATTCATTTTATAATGGTTTGCTATGGGTGACCTCTCGATTTAAACTGTTTTAATTATAATCCCCTTGAGAGCGATTTTTAGCGCGTCATTTTCAATTTTATAGTATTTATCATGACTTATATGGTAATTTAAGTAGCGATTGTCATTACTGTGGGCCAACCTTCTATTAACTACCAAGTCATTATACAATGTGAAGAAATTTCTTCTATGTAACATATTACAATAGTGCTCCTATTGTTTTAAAAGGTTCATTATTTAGATCTACACTATATACACGTGCTCTTTTTGAATAATTTCCTTTACTAATGAGAATTTTCTTTAAAGAAATCACATTTTTTTTCTCACATTTGTGTATATTTCGCGCACAATTCACGTGATGTGCACAAGGTTTAAACGAACTTTGTTTTAGTTATTAATATTATCTTTTTCTTTTTCAGATAAATTTCACAAACAACCATGAGTTCCAAACTACTTCTCTTCCTAATATCGTCGGCTTCGTTTATACATACGACATTAACCGACTCAGATTGGACAAAACAGTGCAATATATGTTCGTGTATTTGGGTTAGTGGAAGAAGGACTGCCAATTGTTCTAATAAAGGTTTTAATATAATTCCAAAAGACTTAAGTACTGTAGTGCGTGATATAGATTTTTCAAATAATCCCCTTTACAGCCTTGATGATAACGAATTTCTTACTGCCAATCTTGTAGATATACATAAATTGAAATTTCAAAATTGCTCAATAGAAATGCTTCATGAAGGTGCATTTAAAAGATTAGCTCTTCTAATCGAACTAGACTTATCGAGAAACTCAATTATTGAGTTAGGAAAAAACACGTTTAAAGATAATATTAAATTAAGAATTCTAATTCTTAGCTACAATAAAATTAGGAGAATAGAAGACGGTTTGTTTCATAATATGTCTTATGTACAAAGGATACATTTAGACCACAACGAAATAGAACACATTACGGAAAACACCTTTCAAAATCTGCCGTCTTTAAATGACATTAGTTTAGGTTACAATAGACTAAAAACTGTTGAATTTGATTTAAAGCAAAGACTTTCAAGGCTAAATAGTCTTAACGTTGAAGAAAATCCATGGATATGTGATTGTAATTTAGAACTTTTTCGTCAAACTATTATTAGAAGTAATCTTATTACACATGTGACAAAATGTACAGAACCACCAAAACTTCAAGGACGATCATGGACGGAACCAGTAACTTTTGCTTGTTCACCAGTTATTATAGACCCTTTACCGTCTACTCAAATACAGGCAACAAGTGAGAATATTACTCTGACCTGCAAAGTTTCAGGAGAACCTCAACCTGACGTAGATTGGACTAATAATGGTCATATTGTTGAAAGAGATCCAAGAAAAAATAAAACAGAAATACTTTACATCCAAAAGTAAAACTGGAGAATTCACTTGGAATAACTTGACAATAACAAATCTTAGTTACAAAGACCGAGGGGAGTATAAATGTATTGCAAAAAACCCCGGAGGTGAGGATGAAAAAAATATTACCCTTATAGTTGACAGCGATAGTTTTGCAGGAGGTGCTATAACAAGTTTAGGTAGCTCAACAGTTTTAATAATAACTCTTTCAATCGGTTTAATAATACTACTTATAATTATTTTAATTTTGGTTTGCTTATTTTTGCAAAAAAGCTAGTAATAATGTATTGCATTCGAAACGTAGAGAACTTGGCAGTTCTTCAGAAGAGTGTATCAACATGAGCGGACACCTTGAAATTAAGAAAGGTTTGATGACAGAAGTCAATCCTATTTGTAAACCTCCTAGAGCTTCTGTTCCTGCTTCAGTGGTAAGCGGGGGTACAGAAGTCAGTGACGTTAAGAAAAATTTATTGGACAACGAATCCGTTTTTGGTAAGTCTTTAATTACTAATTATTTATATAAGTATTTTCCATTATATACATTTTTTGTAAATACATATTATCCCTCTATACAAAATATCTTTCTTGATAGTATAAAATGAAGTTTTGGTACAATTTCAAAGAAAATAAATACAACATAGTCCCAAACCATGTTATTTTTACTGGACACTCATATAGAATTCATTATTTTGGGCCTAATTAAATTAATTAAACCCTTACACTTAAGCAAAGTAAATTTATTCGGAGCTCCACGCCCATAGCCGTGTCATCCGCTGGCACCACAAATCCGACGATTTCATGCCAATAGTCCTTGTCCTGATGCCCAAACAGGACAAAGTCATCTTCGCCCTGAAATATATCTACGACACCTCGGTAAGAGTTGCAACACAAAGCTCTAAATCGAAAACCACACAACGCTTCAACTGCCAGCTTTGGGTACTCCTCCCTTAGCAGCGCCCTTCTAAATTTTTCAGATATCGCAAAGACCACATTCTCTCCTGCACAAATCACAGAGAGTCCCAGTATGCTGCATCAACTGCCAGAGTGGCCATCCGTCTTCCTACCGCGGAGGTCCTAAACACCACCAGCTGACTGTGTTCAAAAACTTCGTCTGGAATAAACAAGACAACTCCAAGCTTGTAAATCCTTCCCAAAACATAGGGA
The DNA here is from genome assembly GCA_019049505.1 of Pachyrhynchus sulphureomaculatus. Lineage (NCBI taxonomy): Eukaryota > Metazoa > Arthropoda > Insecta > Coleoptera > Curculionidae > Pachyrhynchus > Pachyrhynchus sulphureomaculatus. The sequence continues at coordinate 103,086,475 of CM032449.1, read as the reverse complement.
ATGCCCTTTCCCAGCTTAACTCAATGAATGTTACCATGCTAACCTCCAGCGCCTGTTCGTCATTTCCTTGCCCAAACAAAACTCAGCCTTCCACGGGAAACATCTCAACAGAATTAATTCACTAGCCCTTAACATCCTGTCATGGAACGTCAACGATGTTATTTCCAAAAAAAAAAACGAGCCCCTACAATTTCTCCAGGAGCACAACATCGATATTGCCCTAATCCAAGACACCACAACTATATGTACGTAAGAGATTTGATTAGAACAGTTATAAAATTAAAATATTACATTGTTAAATAATCAATACTTATTAACTAAAACATCAGTCTGCACCAGACCCAGTGTAAACCTTCCGTGTAAACCTTCAGTGTAAACCTTCAGTTTGTTTAGTGACATTTGTATAACATTAACGTTATTAAAAGTAAAATAACCAACAATAAATCTTAATAATGCTGCTGCTTTATATTTGAATATTCTCTAAAAATCTTATTTATATTTTTCTTTGTAAAGAGCACGCAGTAATAATACATATTAACATAAAGTATAAAAATATGTTAGCTTAACTTAAATCAAATGAAACATCGATCAGTAAGTCGTAAAAAATAATTAGAAAAATTTGTTAGAGGTAAATCAGTTTTAGAATCGTATGATCAGTGTTTGGCTCATTAACTTAAACTATTTTTTTATTTACAATATGAAAACTATCTGTTATCATTTCATTTTCATACTTGCCTAACTGCTTTTTTCTTTAAAGTTAATTTTAACTTTCTAGGAAATACTTGGTTTTTGGGCGGCACTAATGTATGGATCACATCAAAATAGGATAGGTAAAACAAACACCAAACTATTCGTTTGTGATATAACTTGGGTTTCGTTCTAACAACTTTATTTAAAAGCTCATTGCTTATCCAATTAACACACTTAACATATTCCTAAATAAATAAAAGTTGGTGAGGGGTGCACGACTTCATGTTTTAAGGTTAAGTTAAAAAGATTTGTTGATTATTACTCGTCGATTATACTGGTTGGTAAATATTTGTAACAAACGCGTAAGCAGAAATTGGTAATATTTAATTACAGATATTTCTAGACTTATTTTTACATGTCGGAAACAAAATTTTTTATTCCAGCAAGCAAAAATATTTGCATATTTTTGTTCATTTTTATTATACGTAATTCTTAAAAAAAAAATACCAATACGAAATTTGTTTTTTTTTTTATGTTTCCGATGTTTTTTTAATTAACTATTATGTGGTTTACAGCAGGTACCTTGTTAGTTCTTTAGCATAAATCATGAAGTAAAATTTTGCGATATAATGCACCTATATGTGGCAGGAAACTGCATGAAAATCATATCATTCTTGCAGACAAATGTTAATAATATGATACAGTAATGATATAATAAGCTTTTTTTATAACTTCGTACAATATCTCCCCAGTAATTGTAGTATAACATTGACGACCCTGTATTAAAAAGTGATATTTTGACTGCCTGAATGCATGACCCCATACTGGTAAATGCTTTTATAATAAGCCAAAAAAATTATTATAACTTTAGGGTCACTTATTTTAGATCGAGAGAGTGACACTATTCTCTATAACTTTCATTAATCACTCCTTTTGAATTGGTTTTTGACTACCTTGTAGTCTCGTCATTGAGGTTGTCATTCGACCACAAAATGTAATCTACGCAAAGCCCTCTTACTCACTTTATAAAATATTAATATCTAGAGATGTTGATGTTTTTGAAGAAAATTAGTAACCTAATTATCTATTGGTAAAGTCAATAGCAAATTAATAACGAATATACTCTGTAAAACCAGGATAAAAATAACTGCATTCTGTTATTAAAGAAGCAAAATTTTGGGTAAAAATCATTATTCTTTTGGTACTATAATTGACAAAATGGTAATATTTTAATTAATAACTAAATTAGCATCTTTTAACAGGTTGACTGCCGACCACTCCGATCGGAGTGCGTCGGGTCTCTTCGCCAACGCCGTCTACTCCGATCGGAGTTCGACATGCGTTCTTACGAAACGTTTTAGTATTCCATCGGCGTTGTATATGAAACGTGTTTCTAGTGGTGGCGTTGCTTAAAAACGCAAGTTCTAACAGGTGCTTAAGTGGTTCCGCGGATTTGCTTTTGGTTTGGTTGTAATCTGCCGTACAATATGGACAATCAACCTGGGCCTTCTGGTATTAAAAAAAGACATTGTAGTGATGAAAAAAAGGTATATGATAAGAAAAAGAAGCTAACTGACACTGAATTATTGCAGTTATTGGAAGAAAGCGGCGGATAGTGATGTAAATTCAAGCTCCGAGTCCGAAGAAGAGAATTTTATATACCCTATTCGGCCACATCAAACACTTCCTAGCCTTGATGAGATAAAATGGAACGACAGAGGTGCGTTAAAACAAATTTTGTTCCAGAAAACCCAGGAATTATTGGTGCAAATTCCAGGACAGGGTGCACCTATCGATTTTTTCGAAATGATCATTGATGATGATTTTTTACAAACTATTGTAGAACGAACGAACTCTTACGCAGTCGAGGTTTTGCTGCGCCCAGAAACAAGTACAAAATCACGTATTACTAATTTTAAAGATCTTACTCTTGACGAACTAAAAATTTTTTTGGCCCTGTTACTTCACACTGGCACAATATCCTTGAGCCGTCTTAACGATTATTGGAAAACTGATCCGCTATTTAATCTACCTGTTTTTAGAAAATATATGTCAAGGAATAGATTTTTGCTTATCTTGAGGTGTTTGCATTTTACATCTCCAGATATGGATCCGGCAGATCGGCTAGGAAAGATTAGATTTGTGGCAGATTTTTTTAACAACAAGATGGGAGAAATTTACTATCCTGGAAGAGAGTTGTCTTTGGATGAAGCTATGGTACTTTATCGGGGTCGTCTCCAGTTTAAACAGTATATCAAGAATAAGCGTCATAAGTATGGTATGAAGTTATACATGCTGACAGAGCCTAATGGACTTATTTTGAAATTTCGTGTCTACGAAGGTGCGACAGATGTTTATGGTTGAAGCGGACATACTGAAAAGATTGTTTTACATTTATTGGAGGAAAAATTGGGTGTGGGACATGCTGTTTATCTAGACAATTTTTACAATAGTGTTAATTTAGCTAGGAAATTACTTCAACAAAATACATACTGCACTGGTACGCTGAGAGCTGAGAGGAAAGATAATCCGAAAGAGGTAATGAGTGCAAACTTAAAAACGTGGTGAGAATAAATCTATGTTTTGCAATGGAGTGCATGTCGGAAAATGGCGCGATAAACGCAATGTTCAATACATTTCAACAGAATTTGGAAGCGAAATGGACATTTTTAAAAACAAAAGAAATCAAGAATCTGAAAAACCTTCCGCAATCATTGGATATAATGCTTTTATGTCCGGTATAGATAGACAGGTTCAAATGATGGCATATTATCCTTGCAGCCGTAAAACCATTCGGTGGTACAAAAAGTTATTCATGCATGTGCTGCAAATGAGCATGATAAACGCCTATTTTTTGTACAATAAATATTCGCGGTCTGACCAGTTACGATTATATGACTTCCGATTGGATGTCATAAGAAATTTACTAGCCAGACGACCAATTACTAATTTGCCGCAAATTCCTCCAGGCCAAATAAATGTCCACAGCATTAGCAAAGTAGAAAAAATTGTTAGTGAAAAAAAAAATGAAATAAAGAAACAAAACGGGTAAGCAGAAAGGAATGCAAAGAATGCAGGAAAAATAAAATAAGAAAGCAAACAGTGTATGAATGCAAAATGTGCCCTGGACAACCAGGTTTTTGCCTTAATTGCTTTGAGGATTACCATAAAAATGTACAAAAATGATTTAGAAATAAATGTTTTGAGTTCATGAGTTCGATTTATTATTTCTTTACTTATTTAATTGGACACTCCGATCGGAGTGTTCGGCATCTAGTAAAAATTTTCACTTGCAATGCCGATTACTCCGATCGGAGTGAAATTTTTTTTTTTTCTAATATTTTGAATGGCACATAAAAAAAACACATCCAAGACTCATTTTAATTCATATTTACCACAATAAAATAAAAATATTTGGAAAAATCTTACCGGCGTCAACCACAAACTCAAAAATATAGATCGGCAGTCAACCTGTTAAATAATTGGTTACGTTAGTGGAAGATAACGACATAATACTTCCATATTATTTGACATGTCTCGAAAGTGTCATAAACAGCCTCAAGGCTCTTTGATTTATTTTATTATTGAAATAGTGGTGTTAAACAAGCAACAGTTTTTTTTGATTTTCAAATCAGTTTTATAAAGGTTTTCAATCTGGAGATGTTGAGAATAGTTTTAGTTAAATTTAGTTAACCATCAGCTCTTTCCCCTAACTTCATTTGATTAAAAAAGTATATATATATATATATATATATATATATATATATATATATATATATATATATATATATATATAACACGTAGGCTGAAAAGTTTTTGGTCTGGCACATAGATGTCGCTCTTTTCAAAAATTCATATGATTTATAGGAAGTACTAATCTTCAAACGATACGTGTCAAAATTTCATGACATTTCAACGATTAGTTTACAAGTTACAGTGGTTTTAGTGACGCTACTTGTGATGAAAACAGTGGAAAAAACGAATTTCGTGTGTTGATTAAACACTGTTTTTTGATGGGAAAAAATACCGTTCAAGCAAAGCAATGACTTGATAAATGTTACGGGGACTCTGCCCCTGGAAAATCACTCATCATTTACTGGTATGCTGAATTTAAACCTGGTCGTGCAGATCCAAATGATGCTAAACGCTCTGGATGCCCAAATGAGGTGGTTACACCGGAAAACATAAAAAATCCACAAAATTGTTTTGGGTGACCGTAAAGTGAAATTACGTGAGATAGCTGACACCCTAAAGATATCAAAAGAACGTGTTGGTCATATTTTGCATGGACATTTGGGCTCTGTTCGAAATGAGTACTGCGTTTGCTCACAGTGGACCAAAAACAACAACGTATTGATGATTCTGACGTCTATTTGGATCTGTTTAAGAGCAATAAAAAGGATTTTTTCATGCGATATGTGACAATAGATGAAACCTGGATCCGCTACTACACACCGAAATCAAATTGGCAGTCAGCGGAGTGGACAGCAGCCAGTGAAAGCCGCTCGAAGAGACCAAAGACACAACAGTCGGCTGGCAAGGTTTTGGCCTCTGTATTTTGGTATGGGCATGGAATTATTTTCATCGACTATGCTAAAAAGGGAAAAATCATCAATAGCGAATAATATATAAAGTTATAGGTGTGTCTGAAGGCAGAAATCGCAAGGGAACGGTCCCAAATGAACAAGAAAAAAGTGCTCTTTCATCAAGACAATGCACCATGACACAAGTCAATGGTTACGATGGCAACATTGCATGAATTGAAGTTCGAATCACTTCTACCGTATTTTCCAGCTACTATTATCTATTCGCAGACCTGAAAAAAATGCTCGCGGGAAAGAGATTTGGCTCCAGTGAAGAAGTTATCACCGAAACTGAGGCCTATTTTGAAGGCAAAAATAAATCCTTCTACAAGAAAGGTATAGAAATGTTAGACAAGCGTTAGACTGATTGTATCACTCTTAAAGGAGACTATACTGATAAATAAAGGTGAATTTTGCAAAAACAGTGTGTTTTAAGTAGCTAGAATAAAAACTTTTCAGCCTACGTGTCATATTCATAGCGAGTAAAGAGATACTAGAAAATTTGGAACTTGTTTGCACCAAATTTTAGAAGTGGCTTCCGAATAATTTCGATAAATCGATAAACTATAGTCTTACCTTTAATACCGATAGTAATACGCTTTAATCATCAAAAAACAAATTATCTTGTATATTAAACTTTATAATACAGCCAAATTAACCATTATAAAATATAAACTCAAAAATAATCAAAATCAAATTTCGCGTTAAAAGGTTAGTATATTTAATGTCCTAAATATTCAGAACTTAGGTAGTTATAATATTGATTTTCCTAATTACTTTATATTATACTAGCAAACGCCCACAACTTCGTTCACGTGGAAGTATTTTTTCAAAAGTTTTTTATTTGAATTTAAGTACCTACGTTAATTGGATAGAGCTTCTCTGTATATTATGTTGTGCTGGAGTTCCGACTCTTGATAACCCGACATATAATTGGCCCTGGGACTTGTTTATTGTGAGAGCAAACGATACTTTCATCGAAAACTGAAACCGCTTGAAAGGGATCGGCAGATTTGTTGGGCTCATAGGAATACGCGGAATGTGCGCTAGTCTTTAAAAGCAACCACACATGCATATTTTCTTGAAAGTACAAAACTACTTAATGAAGATTAAACAGTTGCATCATACATCTCCAACTGAAATTACCTACGTAATATTAGTAAAAAGAAGTGCAATTATTGCTCACAATTTCTCAGAATACGCTTACTAAGTAGCAGAGAACCCAAAACTAAATGAGGTAGGTACCTAAGTGATAGTGAAACCGTAGGTATACCTAAATTAAGGAGGATTACTAAAATAGTATTTGTTGCCTAAATGAATCTCACACTATTAGATACTTATTAAACAAAAATACGCTGACAATAAAAAGTGTAAATAAATGTTTTTATTGTTATTTAGTACCTATTGACACCAACAAAGTACCGACAATGTGCCTATAACAAGAATGAAAGAATCTCCAAATTAAAAACAACAGCGCGGACGCCTGGCACGCTACGCTGCCTCCCATCGGCCTCTTGCTCGTGGGCGTTTCTTTCTCCACCACGTCAGCTCTCTTTTGTCACAACCTCATAAAATATAGCCTATGTTCATCCCAAAAGTCCAGGCTACATACCAGTAAAGATTACACTGGTCAACACAAGTCTTGTTCCCTTTATTTTTTTTTTTCTGTTATTGGGTATTTCTATGGCCCTGACTATAAAAAAAATACTGGGAGATTGCTAACAGCTTTACCTTTTGAAATATACAGTTTTATTATTTTGCCAAAAAAATACAAAAAAATAATACATTATGTTAACAAAATTTCTATTGAACACTACCAAATGATCTTTTATAAGATTTCCTTGAATGAACGACTTTAGGTAGATCTCGTTGCAAACTCCAGCAGTAGTCTGCCATCATATGTCAGTCCCACCGCCCCTGATAACGCTCTTCCATTGTCCGAAAATCCTGATGAAATCTTTCACCCTGCTCCTCACTAAAATCACCCAGATTTTGTGGAAATCGGTCTAAATGCGAGTGCAGGAAGTGGTTTTTTATGCTCATGTTGCGCCCTAGCTCTTGCAAGTTCGATAGCATGCACTCAACAAGCTCGACATGGTCGTCAGATCTCTTTTTGCCTAGAAAGCTACTCATAACCAAAACAAATGAATTCCAAGCTTTGGATTCGACTTCAGTCATTGATTTGACAAAATTAGGATCTTTCACGAGTTGCCTAATCTGTGGCCCATCAAAAATACCAGCTTTCAATTTTTCTGAACTTAATCCTGGAAACTTGCGTGAAAGAAAATTAAAACATTCGCCACTTTTGTCAAGCGCCTTCACAAACTGTTTCATTATGCCGAGTTTAATATGAAGTGGTGGAAGTATGATGCGGTCTCGGCTAACTAAAGGCACGTTTATAACATTTTTTGTACCAACTTTTAGCTCTTCCCGCACTGGCCAAACTTTTTGTGACCAATGGTGTTGTTTGTCACGACTATCCCAGAGACACATGAAACAAGGGAACTTTGTGTACCCCCCTTGTTGACCTAAAAGAAAGTTAACCATTTTCAGATCAACACAAATGACCCATTTGTGGTCTTGATACTTAATTTTTTCCATAACCTTAGAAACATTTACCTATTCTTCTTTTAAAGTCGTCGAATGTGCAATAGGTATAGATCCGTACTTGTTACCGTTATGAAGCAAAACACACTTTAAACTTCTTTTGCTGCTGTCTATGAAAAGACGCCAATCACTAGGTTGGTACTGTTTTAATCCCATCTGCTGCAAAATACCACCAACATCGTTACAAAAAACTAAATCCTTCTCTTGAGAAAAATACGGTAACAGATTTTTTTTTTCGGGTACGATAAAATGTAATGTTAGTTTCTGGAGTAAGCAAATTTTTTTCTTTTAAACGAGATGCTAAAATTTCAGAAGCTTCTTTTGGTAAGTTCAGATCTCTTACTAAGTCATTTAGTTCTTTCTGATTAAATGGTTGAGGTTCTGAAAGGCTACATTTGTAGTCTGAATCAGAGTCCTCACTTGATGTATTTCGTTCGGGTTCACAGAGATTTGGATCATCAGAAGATTTAGATGTGCTGGGTTGTACCTCTTGTGATTTTAATTGAGGTCGTCGAGCAGAAGATAAGTTAGGATATGACCACTTACTTCGATTTCCAGGGTTAATTTCGTTTATTTTCACAACGCAGAAATAGCAATCGTCATGATGGTTTCGAGGTTCTCGCCAAATCATGGGTGTTACGAACATTATTGCATCTCTTTTTCCACTGGACCATAACCGTAGACATACCACACATTTCTGGCATACAATATGAGGAACCCATGGCTTGTCCTGATTACAGAATTTTATTTTAAAGTATTGATGATACGCAGTTTTTCACAAAGTCCGATATAAGTTTTCGATATTTTGCAAATATATATTCACCACAAATATAGCAAAAACAATCAGGATTAAGCACACAACATCTTCTTGACGAAGCCATATTCAAAACAACAACAAAATATATTTTAGTGTCCAATAAAAAACGAAAATCTAAGTAAAAATAGTAAATGAGGGTAGTTAGCTATAACTCAAAAACAAAAGCTGTTAGAGAAAAAATTTTACCATATTTAAAAAAATACGCGTCAATTTGAGATAGAAACAAAAAAAAAAAAAAATCACAGGAAACAAGCAATTTTCTTTTGTTTTGTTGACCAGTGTTACCTCTAACAAACTCACAAACTTTACTTCTTAAAGCTCACGCTATAGACCAGTAAAGATTGTTTAAAATGGGATAAGTAGTTCCAGAGATTACCTCTAGCAAACAAACAAACTCACTTACTTCTTTAATATATTAACATAGATTTAGTACCTATTGACACCAGCAAAGTACCTACAATATGCCTTCAAAAAGAATGAAAGAATCTTAAAATTATGAATAACAAAACAACAAACCTTTTCATCATAATATCACGGAATCAGAAACGATCGTGTTACTAAACTTCGAGAAAATCAAATTATATACTGCAAAACAAACACAACATCCCGCTAGCGCATTGGCTGGTCGGTCGATCGCTGGGTCTCCCACGACGACCACGAGAGAGTAGCTCTACGCCCATTCGTGGCCGTGTCTTTTCCCACTGCGTCAGCTCCCTTTTGTCACAACCTCATAAAATCTAGCCTATATTTACCCCCCAAAAAGTCCAAGCTACATACCAGTTAAAAAATTTTTAAATTCGAATTGGTGGTTTTAGAGATCACCTCTAACAAACAAACAAACATACAAACTTTATTTTCTTTATTATATTATACTAACCGTCCCCGCGGATCCGCTCGCGTGGACTTAATTCTCTATTATCGTCACTGATTATTCCTTATGTTACCTAACGTGATAAAATATATCCTATAACCTGGCTAAAGAACATATGCATGAATTTAAAAAAAAAACACGTAAATCGGATACGTGGTCCTCGAGTGATAAGCGCACTAACGGACAGACAGACAGAGAGACGTTGCATTTTATATATGCTACATGATATTGTTCCATATATAACGGTTTAGGCAGCGTATTAATAATAATAATAATAATAATAATAGCTTTATTACCCAACAGTTTCCCATTAATAGGGTAAATATTTAGACATTTACATATTCAATGACAGTCTGTAGTAATTGCTTCTTAGTACAACAGTATATATCACAAACACTACAAATATGATTAAAATTAGTACACATTACATGAATAGGTGAATTCAATAACAAATTAGTATTAGGTCTGTTACATCTAAAAAACATACTTGATCGTGAGTGTATCCGTGGCACATTGATGTTAATACGAGACAGTATATCCGTGCAATCAATCATATTGTGCAATACTTTATACAGGAATAATATTGAGGCACAAACTCTCCTGATTCCCAGGCTAAGAATATTTGTCTGTTCACACAAATAATCGCTGCTGATTCCCCGTTCAGGATACATTCCATTAATCTTAAACAACAGAAATTTCAGAAATCTCCTCTGCACTTTTTCAAGTGAAACTCTATGCACCTCGTACATTGGACTCCAGACAATACTTGCATATTCCAGTTTCGAGCGAACAAAGCAGAAATACAAAATCTTCAGTGATGCAATATTAGTGAAACCCCTACAATTCCTAATGATGAACCCGTAAGACTTCATTGCTTCAGAAACTTTCAATGCTATATGCTGAGCAAATGTTAGTTTTGCATCAAAAACAACTCCCAAATCCTTAGCTGTGCTACACCTACTTAAATTATGGTCTTGAATTCTATATTGAAACTCTATTGACGCTACCCTCCTAGTATATGTTAGAACTTTGCATTTTTGAGCATTTAGATGTAGTTTGTTGTCACAACACCAAGAATGCACGAAATTCAACTGGCTTTGTAGATAGGAACAATCGAACAGTTTTTTCTATTGGCATAAACATTTTTAAATCATCAGCATAAATTAGCCTGTTACATTTTAAATCCTCGCAAAGGTCATTTATGAACATAATGAAGAGCAGGGGTCCCAAATTTGAACCTTGTGGAACGCCGGAGGTAGCCACAAATCTTTCTGATTTGAATCCGTTGTAGGCTACAAACTGAGTTCGATTAAACAAGTAAGAACTTATAAGAGCCCTCGCACCATCAGTGAAACCAAAGAAAGACAACTTATTAATGAGAACATGATGGTCGATCCTATCAAAGGCCTTCGAGAAATCTGTATAAATAACATCAACCTGCTCACCATCATCTAATATTTCCGAAATGAACTGTGTCATAACAGTTAGATTTGTTACCGTAGATCTCTTACTAACAAATCCGTGCTGATAAGGAGAAATTTGATTTTTAATTTGGCTATAGATACGTGCATACAAGACTGACTCAAAGACCCTTGAGAAGTTACAAAGTAGAACGACACCCCTGTAATTTTCAACATTTCCCCTGTCTCCATTCTTAAAAATAGGACTTAATCTACCTTCTTTCCATCGTTTCGGATAAACACCCTGTTTAATTGATAAATTAAAAATATACTTTAAAGGTCTTACAAGGACAGTCGCACAGTCCCTAATGAGAAACGAGGGAATATTATCAGGGCCAGAGGTCATCTTATTCTTTAATTTTTTCGTGGCCATCAATATTTCATCCCCAGTGATGGGCGAGAATTCCACAATTGTCAACGACGTACTAAGCGAATGACAAGTCCCTGCTGGTTCCGACAGTGCGAAGACACTCTTGAAAAAATCTGCAAACGCGTTAACAATGCCCGACGGAGACTTCAGAATGTGATCTCTATACACCATCATACTGGGAATCCTAGAAGATTTACTTTTGGAATGGACATAACTCCAGAAGCGTTGGGGATCCAGTGCCAGAGAAGCCTGTGCATCCTCCATGTATTTAACATATGACGCTTTAATTTGCTGCTTAGAAATTGATCTTAACCGTCTAAATTCTAGATAATCATTGTGATTACCATATCTCTTGAATTTTTTTTTGCATGCTTTGCTTTCCTTTTTATATTCTTGATAATATCAGCAGAAAACCATGGAGGATACTGATGAGCAAAATTTTTGTATGCCGGAACATGTTCATCAAACAAATGAAAAACATTATCATACAATTGCTCCAGTGCAAGATCAACATCACAACAACCCTCAAGAGACGTCCAGTCAACTGCTGATAGGGCTCTGTATAATTCAGGAAAATTTGCTTTTCTAAAGTTATAAATCTTAGCCGGGGAATTAGTAGAGAATTTTTTTTGTCTTATATTTATTTTTGGAATGGAGAACATAAGCGCCGGATGATGTGTATCCTCCGGGACCATTGGGGTATCATCTCTCCTGACAATACACTCTGATCCAGAGATAATTAAATCAAGTAGTCTATTATTCGAGTTAGTTATGCTGTTCCATTGCTTGCACTGATTAATTTCAAGAAAGTTGTTGATAACCAAAGTCTTGCGATCAGAAACGTTGCCGTCAACAAAATATGGAGCATTAAAATCACCCATTATGAATACACTGTCTCGACTCAAATAATCAATCTCTTCAGTAAATTCGAAAAAATGATCATATACATCAATACTTAATCTATCAGGTATATATAATACTACTACATACAAAATTTTATCATTAATACTACATTTTACCATCAACAAATCAATATCCGAAAATTGTAAATCAAATAAAGTCACATCCACAGACTCTGAGTTTATATAATTCTTGACGGCCAGTAAAACACCACCACCACGTTCTTTACCTGTTATATCAAATTTTCTATCCTTTCTGTAAACCGTATATTCACTCGGAAACAATTCCGAGCTATGAACATCTTCGTGAAGCCAGGTCTCACTTAAAGCCAACAGAGAGAGTGCGCTAGCGGCAAACTTTATTCCGACTTTAATCACTATTATCGTCACTGCTTATTCGTTATGTTACCTGACGTAATAAACTATATATTATAACCTGGCGAGAGAACATATGTATGAATTAAAAAAAAAAAAAAAACACGTAAATCGGATAAGTTGTTCTCGAGTGATAAGGGCACTAACAGACAGACAGAGAGACGTTGCATTTTATATATATATATATATATATATATATATATATATATATATATATATATATATATATATATATATTATAGATAGCTTTTTTAATTATCTAGATGACATAACGTTTCAAAACGCATGTATTAATATAAGACAGATTTATTTTGGCAACTAGTGAGTTCTATAGTATTAACAAATCTTCCAAAAGAAAACATGTATGATCTTAATCTATAAAACAAAAAATTAAAAAAATGTCTCTACCACACTGGTATTAATAGTTATAATAATCAACCCCTATTTCTAAAAATAACTATATGAATATTTAATATAATATTCCAATTTTTAATGGAGATGCAAAAACATTTATGTTAATTTGAGGTAGGGTTTAATTTATTTTTTTTTTGTTTTTATGGGTCTAGCACACGTGCTGCAGGGAAGTCCCTAAAGCGCTCCAGGAGCAGCATGTGTGCGGAAAAAGCGATTCATGTTGTTCTTGAATCGCTGTAAGTTGTACTCGGTGGGAAACACAACGCTGGGCAAATTATTCCAAAGGGATGATGCTCTCCATATAAAAGACTGCTTGAAAAGCGTTGTACGCGGAGTAACAAGCTGAACCTCATACGGATGTGAAGCACCAGCGCGACGTGTATTTCTAACATGCACCGCTTTGCGAGGAATTAAGCGGGCTACATCCTTCGAGCACTTTTCATGAAAATACTTGTAGAATAGACTCAAGTCGCCAACCGTTCTTCGATGTTCCAGCGAATCAAGGCCGCCGGTCAGTTCTGGGTCTCCAATCAGATAAACAGTCCTTCTCTGAACAGAATCCAACAAATGCAGTGTATGTTTGGGAGCGGAGCCACAAACATGGGAGCAGTATTCCATAGTTGGTCGAATTTGAGCTTTGTAAAGAATTAACAGTTGTTGTGGAGTGTAAAGCTTTCTGGTTCGAAATAATATTCCCAACTTTCCTCTCCTTGCTATGCCTGCAACATGTTCATGCCACGACATATTTGCTCCCAAATTAACGCCCAACAAATTAAGTGACCATGCTAGGGGAATGGAGTGCCCCGACATAACTATGTCGGGTTCAGCAACGTTAACTTTTTTAGAAAAAACTGCCGCCTGGGTTTTTGTAGCCTTAAATTCCACTTGGTTTCTGTCACCCCAAGACAGAATTTCCTCCAGGTCTTTGTTAAGTTGAATGACTTCCTGCTGTCTGCGAATATTCGCCTAAGCAGCCGATGTCCCAACGTTCAAAGTGAATGAAGAGATAAGCGTACTATCATCTGATGTCAAATGATTCAAGCTCAATCTCTAGTCTAGTAGTAAAAGTTTAAAACAAATATTTACTACTGAAATATGTGTTTAATTGTAAATAAATAAAATAAAATTATTTTGTCTTCGGTACCCATCCGTTGGTCACCAGTCATCATGACATTACTAATTACACCAAAATCCTATTAATATTTCGTAGCTCTTAATTTCGGTCGAATTCTTAACTTTCCAAACCTTCACCATTCTGTCATGCCATATAGTTTTTTAAATACCAGAAAAATTATCAAACCTAATGAACTCATTATAATTTTCGCTTAATCGCTTCATTAGACTATTTTAAAAAATTTTCACAATTCTATGATCAGTAGTTTTCAGTGACAAAGATTTTCGTCAATTTTTTAAAAATAATGCAAAGAAAAGTATATACAGTGGCGTGCAAAAGTTTCCGGCCAGTGATATTTCGTACTCTAATTTATTAAAAAAAAGGACTAATGGTTTTTAATCATTATGAGATGTGAGTATGAAATATAGGAAACAAAATAATATAGTAAAAGAATCTTATTTATGTTTGTAAATATATTTATTATTATTCTTATATTTATATGTGCAAAAGTTTCCGGCCACATAATATACATTGACGCAGTAGGACGTTCAAAGACGTATTTACGAATAATAGCGCATTTAGTTCATAAAAGGTCATGGGAGCATAAACATGGCTCGGCATATGCAAATCCAAATTCGTGAGAGAGTAATAAAATTTTCAAAAGAAGGAAAGTCTTCTCGTGAGATTGCTTCATTATTATCGATAGGTAAATCAACCGTGAACGATATTATTGTAAAATACCGTTGTGGATATGGTTTAAAAGATCGTCCGCGTAGTGGAAGACCAAGAAAAACGTCTAAAAAAGTAGATCGTAGCATTAAACGCAAATCAACTGTGGATGTCAAGAAAACTGCTGCCGAAATTGCACGCGAGCTAAAGGATGAAAACCTAGCTAATATTAGTCGTAGTATTGTGACACGAATACTACATGATGTGGGACTTTTTGGCAGTATAGGTATTAAAAAAACCATTAATCAGTAAAATGAATAAGAAGGCCCGATTACAATTTGCCAAAGATCACCTAAATTGGACAGTCAAAGATTGGAAAAAAGTAGCTTTCTCAATGTTGTTGTAGCTTTTTGGAAGCGATGGTAGACAACATGTACGACGTCCTATTGTTACGAGAAATGATGTTCGGTACCAAATTCCTACTGTAAAACACGGTGGAGGAAGTGTGATGGTTTGCAGAATTTTCTCTGCACAAGGAGTTGGTCCACTAATCGAGATCAACGGAAATACGAACGCTGATATTTACAAGGACATTTTAGAAAACAATTTGTTATCATATGCTGAAGAAACATTGCCGCAGAATTGGATATTTCAGCAGTATAATGACCCCAAACATAAATCCAAGTTGTTAAAACAGTGGTTTTCTGCTGCTTGAAATGTGAGAGTTTTAAGCTGGCCATCTCAATCACCGAACTGTTACCCAATAGAACACTTATGGGAAACGCTAGATCGCCAAGTTCGAAAGCATACATTATTCAAATCGTTGAAGGAAGAATGGGATAAAATTTCACCTGCTTGTATTAATCGATTAATTGAGTCAATGCCACATCGTTGTGTGGCTGTTATCGCTGCAAAGGGTATGACTACAAAATATTAACATAAACATATAATTTAAGTCTATTATAGAGCATATGGACTAATAATTTTTCTCGTAGTACAAAGTGGCCGGAAACTTTTGCACATATAAATATAAGAATAATAATAATAAATATATTCACAAACATAAATAATATTCCTTTACTATATTATTTTGTTTCCTATATAACATACTCACATCTCATAATGATTAAAAATCATTAGTCTTTTTTTTTAATAAATTAGAGTACGAAATGTCACTGGCCGGAAACTTTTGCACGCAACTGTATATTTTTGAACTCGTGTTATCACAAGCTTTCATTTAACATCCCACTCGATAACCTGTTTTTTTTTGCTTCCGATTTCACCCCCCAAAACTAACCCCTTGAGTTAAAATTTAATTTTTAAAACCACACAGCTCTGATTGGGCAATTAATTCCTATATTTGTGCCAAATTTCAACTTCCTATGTCAAATAGTTTCGGAGAAAATCGGGTGTGACAGACGGACAGAGACGGACACCGAAGTGATCAGGTAAGTGTTCCGTAGGGAACACTAGTGACACTTTCATTAGTTACTTGCAGGGAAAAAGTTAAAAATTATGGCTGTTATTCACTTCTAGAAGAGCAATAATGTCAAAGTTCCAAAGATTTTTCTATTGGTGGGCAGTCACTTTCTTCGTTTTGATAATTGCAAACATGACGTATGGAACATTTGTATTCGTCAAATTTCCTTGAACTAACAACTGTACAAGCTTTAACTTAATAAGTGTGTACATTAAACTTTAGTATTTTGTTGCAGTGCCTTCAACTTAAATCTACTATCTAAAAAACTGCAAAGTAAACAATGCATTTTTAATTGTTTAGTGTAAACATGCATTTACCACACATCTAAAATTAATTATAATACTATTGCAATTGCCAGGACAATATAAAAACTTACTTTTATTTGTCGAGAAAATAACCAGATCGAATATTCGTTTTAGCTTGAACTAAAAATTACATTTTTCTGTTACAACTTACAACAAATTGTCTTTCAAACACGTAGTATTATGGTCTATTTGATTCACTTTCAAATGATTTTAGTTTTTTGAAGCTACTTTCTTGCTGGCCCTCATCGACTCTAAAATCTACTCAAAAACTGATTATTAAGTATATAAAATATGATATTTTTCTATTTTCCGAGCTTTTTTTCCTTTACTGACCATTATAAATCTCCCTTAAAGCAGTATTTTCGTGAAGTTTTAGTTTGAACAAAAGCAAAAGAAAGCTTTTAGATACCTTTTATACCTAACCTTAACCTTCATCGTATCTTTTGGATGTGATACATAAAAACGGCACATAAAATTTCCTAAATCCAGCTTAGATAGAAATATTCAACGAATTTTCAATACGAAGAAACTCTTGAACAGTTTCATTTCGAATAGGATTACAAACAGCATTTCGTTAGGGAAACGTTAAAGCGCTTTTCAAGACAAGCATTAATTTTTAACTAGTTCACCTTTTCGCTGATAGTTGTAATATGTTTCCTATAATAACATATGTTAAAGAATATTAATGGCTGACTTTAATAAATATTTAATGCACATTTGTGCTATAAAAAGCTGAAAATTATGTCACGATTGCCATCATAAAGAAACTATTCAAATAACTAACGTCACATATTATCTTACGTTGTCACTAGATCTAGGGTTTAAGACTCTAATGCAATGACAAATTTCTAATTAATTTCGCAGTTATTATAAAAAGTTCCCAAAATTCAAGCAATTAGCACATAGGCAATAACTTATTTTTCTAAACCCAGTAAAAAGTTATTCAGCCTTGCGAACATTGGAAAGTCTTTGTGATTCGGATTAGTTCCAAAATTAATCGACATTTGGTGAATACGTCACTGCATTAGTATTTTAAAACGTATTTTCATTGTTTTTTTTTTCACGATGTTGCCGCTGCTTGATTGAAAACAAAATTACATTTGGTTATTTGGTTACATCCACTCTAAAATTAATGTAACGGGTAGACACTCTTTTACGATCCCGGTGTAATACAGGTCTACTTTAGGGACGCGACCCTACCTCACGCGAAGCAATGATATGATGCAAGATAAAGGACATGCATGGTAATGTAATAACAAACAAACAGATCATCGAATTATTTTATCAACAATTATTACCAAAAGTCCTAAATCAGGGGTCGGAGGATATCCCAGACATCATAAAAGAAAAAAAATCACATCAGCCTTGAAGGATATGAAAAATAACAAAGCTCCGGTGAAGACAATATTGTAGTAGAGGCAATTAAACAACAAATTATCAAATCTCTTAAAATGTTATTCAATAAATGCCTCCTGGAATGAATAGCTCCATCACAATGGAATAATGCAACTATCGTCATCATGCATAAAAAAGGAAATACTTCAGAACTTACAAACTATCGACCCATTAGCCTCCCGAGCCCGATACAAGTTATTCACGAAAATACTTACCAAACGTCTAGCAAATAAATTGGAGTTTTTCCTTTCAAAAGAACAGGCAGATTTCCGCTCGGGGTATGGAACAAAGGACCATCTGCTTACAGTTAAAATCCTTATTGAAAAATGTATAGAATATAATAAACCTCTTGTGCTCATATTTGTGGACTTCGAACAGGCTTTTGATTCTGTAAATCAGCAGAGACTTTTGGAAGCGCTTGCTGAGGTATTGATCATCGATATTCTAGCCATTCTCTATCCTGTGAATATTGGCCTTTCTCATGTGTTTCTATATGTCTCTGTTTAAGCAATTTGATACCAATCGAGCCTGCTGAGTGTCGTATTAATCATGCCACCGCTCATGTTAAAACACAAACTAACCAATCCACCCGCAAATTTCGAATCGAAAGGAGAGTTCGGCAGGGTGATACATTCTCTCCCAAGCTTTTCGTAACACTCCTAGAAAGTACTCTAAAATAAATAAACTGAGAAAGAATGGGACTTAACAATGACGGTGAAAAGTTAAATCACCTCTGTTTCACCGACGATATTGTCTTAATAATAGACAAAATACAAGAAGCACAAACTATGCTACACATGCTTCAGGAAGCTTCAGGAAAAAATTGGTCCAAAAATTAATCTATCCAAGACCCAGTTTATGACAAAATTTGTATTAAGCGACAGTATAAAACTGAATAACGTAGAAATCGAGCAAGCGTACCAAATAAATACCTAAGACATGAAACCAGCATAGGACGAGATAACCAAACACATGAAATTCAGCGGAGAATAGGTCTCTCATGGGCTGCATATGGCAAACTGGCCTATGTATTCTATGTATCTAACCTTCCGTACGGAGCCGATACTCTCACAATGATGAAGGAAAACATCAATAAAATACATGTCATGCAACGAAAAATGGATAGGTCAATGTTAGGCATTACTCTTAGAGATCACATCCCAAATCACATTATCAGGAAAAGAACAGGGATACAAGACGCAGTCAAATTCATTCTACACCTGAAATGGAACTGGGCTGGGCATGTTGCTAGGTTTAAGGATGGACGATGGACAGAGAGAATTATAGAGTGGCGACCAAGATCCAAAGCCTGTCGGAGTAGAGATAGACCACCAATTCGGTGAACTGATGATTTGAAAAGAGTGGAGTGGAATTTGGGTACAAGCGGCCCAGAACAGAAAATCTTGGCAAAATTTGAAGAAGGCTTTCGTCCAGCAGTCGACAGTATAAGCCGATGATGATGATGATGAGTCTAAAAATGCATATCATATGGGAAATTTTTTATTACGGGTTTTAGTTGAAATTTAACTTTCACATTACCTTTCACTTCAATAAAAATGAAAAATGACTTACTCGATGGTACTCACGTAAGTTCCGTTACCTATTAAAGTCGACATTTTTTCAAAAAAAAAAAAAAAACCGTTTTGTTAAAATTTCGACATGTTTTATAATTCTCTTGTCAATTTTAGACATAATTTTAAGGGTCCATCCAAACTTTAAATTTATATCACTTTCTAAACGTTTACGAAATTGCTAAAAAACAAGAAACTTTTCAAGTTTCTAAAAAACTATTCTCAGCCAGTAACATTCATACTTTTGTTTTTTTTTAATCCTAAAGGTTGCTTGTAATTACTTTTTTTTTAATGAAAACGAATATGACCTTTTGAAATTCTGTGACATTTGATGCACTTAGCGTAATTTCACAAATTAAGGAGGTTCGGACCTTACATGGCGTTAAGAAAATTCTCAAAAAATTCACTATGGTAAGAAAGTAAAACTAAAAGATATTTGGGAAGATGCAGTTAATTTGACTCGCTGGTTCACGAGAAAGTTGCTAAAAATATATGGGTTGTTATGGAGAACTAATTTGATTAATATATAATTTATTATGTAACGATAAAAGAATGATAAAAATTTTATAGACATATAACAATACCTTTAGAAACTACATATCAAATTTCATTCATTTTCACTCGTTAGATTTTTAGCAATAAGCTATAATACTTCATCATGTGCAATGAAAATAACTAATCTGTCGTGACTTTATAGAAGTACCAATACAGCAATTGAGAACGTTTTGCGCGGGCGCGGCTCTTGAACCGCGAAAAATCTATTTTATTTGAAAATATGAATGATAAATATATATTCTATAAATTTCATTCCATAAACCTATTAATTATATAGAACTAAATATCGTTATTACAAATAATAACAATATAAAACTTTGGTGAAAATTGAAAAAAAAAACTTATTTCTTTAATAGATATTTATTATTTACTAATATTTAATAAAATTGTATAACAATGAACATTAAAACATTTCATAGGTATAATAAGATAATAGAAACTGAACAGATTTTTCAACAACAGACAGGAACATTTTTTAAAAAAGAAATAACTGAACTAATAATACTTGTAGTGATTCCAGGTATTTATTTCTTACCTTTTTTATTACATTCGAGTAAACAAAATTTTTGAAGTTTATACAAAAATAATTCTTCTCTTCACAGGACTACAATGTCGCAACGTTATATCAAATAATTGAAACTTGGAATTTGTTATATGGACAGCAGTTAACCCAACCTAAAGATTTCATTTCTGTTTTGCAACGTTCCCACATT
Organism: Pachyrhynchus sulphureomaculatus; assembly: GCA_019049505.1. Classification (NCBI taxonomy): domain Eukaryota; kingdom Metazoa; phylum Arthropoda; class Insecta; order Coleoptera; family Curculionidae; genus Pachyrhynchus; species Pachyrhynchus sulphureomaculatus. The sequence continues at coordinate 103,065,587 of CM032449.1, read as the reverse complement.
TATTACTTATAATACATGTGTTATAATATTTTTTAATAAATATTTAATATATTGGCACTATTCGATAACACCGATCATTAAACATAGAATCAATAAAAAAGATGGCTATTTTCCATTTTAATATAATAAAAATGATTAATATAATTTATTTTTTCATGATTGGTAACGTTCTTCTTATCTGTGTGTTTAGCATTTGTGTACCCCCTTTTCCGTCACCCCGCAACGAATTACCCGAACCTCCTTAATAAATTTAATTAACTTCAATTCAAAAATTTAATACCCCTTCAAGACCTGGAACATTAGCTGAGCTTTATAAAATGGAACGTGATTGGACTCTGCGAGACGCGTCTCCCAGATGAAAGAGTCACTGAATTGAGATCGGGACATATACTTATTCAAAGAAACTCTGATTCTCCAGACCATGTTGATGGAGTCACATGATAAATGAAACATGGAAACACTAATTGCAAAATACTATGCAAATATCAGATAGAGTCATCTATATGAAATTGAAACTAAAACAAAAATATGAAATCCAAATAATTCATGCATACTTCCCAACATCCTCTTCTGAAGATGCAGACGTAGAGCAGACATATAAAGATATTAGAACAGCAAGATCACTAGAAAAAGCTAGACAGGTAATAATAACAGGCGATTTCAATCCTAATATCGACAAACGAAACCATGAAAAGACTGAACATACAGGCGAATTTGGATTGGAAGACAGAAATAACAGAGGGAAAATGTAACTGGATTTCCTAAAAAGTGAAAATCTCCGCTGTCTAAAATACATTTTATAAAAACCAGAACAATGTCAATGAACAGCCCACATCATAAGTCGAAAAATAAAATAGATGACACAATATCAGACGGTAAACAAATATGTAAGGACGTGTCACTACTAAATAAGTTTCACACAGGGAGTGATCACCATATGGTCAGGAGACGATTTCTAATTAACATACAAAAAAAAAGAGACAAAAGAATTATAATACCTAAATTTCCTACACATAAAAAATTAGAAAAAAAAAACGGAACAAAACCAAAAGGAACTCGAAAAGAAATTAACACCAATATAAAACATAAAATAACCTTAGTATTTACCAACCGACTCACAATAAAGAATGATGTACACGTTGCATCCAATAAAATATGTTCAAATAACTACATCTAGACTAAGTACAAACCAACTGACAGTATTTACCAACCGACTCACAATAAAGAATGATGTACACGTTGCATCCAATAAAATATGTTCAAACAACTACATCTAGACTAAGTACAAACCAACTGACCTCACGAAAAAAAGAAGAAATATACAAAGAGAAACGCGTGAATATAGAAATCTAACTAAAATCATAAAAAGAGAAACTAGAATAGAAATGAGAGCACACAGAACTTGATAAGAGAAACTAGAGAGAAGAATTCAAATATGAAAGTCTTAAGTTTAGTATTGTCGGAGGGGAAACGCAGAACACCAAGATGAAAAATGCCCAGGAAGTCATAATTACAACCATGGACGAAATTACGCATAGTTACTATATACATATAATAACTTTCTACAGTTCACCCTCTACTTCACATACGTCAAAACAAGTCCACTACACAAGAAAATCGTGAGAAATACAGGATTAGAAGAACTACCTGTAATATCAAACTCTAAAATATATTAAAAGAAACGTTAAAACAAATGAAGAATGGAAGATGCCCTGGAGAAGGCCCAATAACGTTAGAGATATTTAAATTAGGTTAGAACACCAACATGAATGCGAGAAGGCTACTTAAGAACAGATGTCTAAAAAAAGGGAAAACATCCACAGCTTGGAATAATATAATAAGTGGGGATATTTAAAAACGGGACATAAACAAATATAAAGAACTATAGACCCATCAGCTTGTTATCCGATCTTTACAAATTAGTTACAAGGATACTAACAAACCAGCTAACAACGAAACACGATTTCTACTCATCCATAGAACATGCCAGATTCTAAGAGGGATACAGCACCATAGACCATCTTCATACTGAGAGTAATAATTGAAAAGGCAAATGAACACAACATCCCTATCCATTTTCTTTGTTAATTTTCAAAAAGCGATTGACAGTATCAAAGTATGGGCAAAAAAATCACTCCAAAGTACCAGGATAGAAACTATTGAAAATATGTATCAAAATTTTTGACGATTTTTCGAAAAAATGTCAGTTTTGACAGCCAAGGGCAGTCACATGAATACGAATCGATATTATTATGTCATCTGGGAAAGCTAATGTTAAAGTCGAATTTCAACTAAAAGTCCTGATAATACATTTTTTCCATATGATGCCAATTTTTCGAGAGACACTATCTATGAGTAAAACAAGCAGAAGCTTATAGAACAGTTTTGAGAAAAAAAATTAAAGTAATAAAGATCAAGTATAGAGTATTTTCATTAATTTTTTGATGTTCATAAATATTAAGAGCTTCACGAAAATAAAATTTTAGTAAATTATTAAAAGTGAAATTCACTTGCACATTTAATAAAAAATATATATTGTTAAGAAAATTAGTTTTTTTGCAGAATATTTAAATAAAGGGATTGGTGGCTTCATGTGGTATGATACAAGAACTATATACTCTTAAAAAGATTTGTTTTTTTTTGCAGAATATTTAAATAAAATATTCGGCAGCTTTATATGGTCATGACTTAAATTGAATTTTCATATAGAAACTGATTATTTTTAGTACAACTGTTTACATCAATTGAACGTGGATAATATAAAGTATAAGGGACTCTCTCTTTCTCTGGACTCTTCAAGTCTTCCGTCTTTCAAACATTTTTTATTTACAGTAAATATTTCTCCGAAAGATGACCTAGTGATTTCAAATGAACTGCATAAAATTACATATGTACCAGGGGACTAAGCAGTAAAAGATTATATACGCAAGAGCAATACCATTATAAACGTTTACATTTCATGCCATTTACAAATTACAAAAGAAAATTAATAATGGTCTTATTTCTCTGGGTAACTTCGAACGGATTCGTAATTCACTACCGCAACGAAAATAGATACTACCTACAAATCCTTGAATATAATGTTACACCACATTACCGTGTCTAGTCACAATGTTAAATATGTTTTACTGGATAATAACAGTTTTTAAAATTACTAGATAGTTCACCACTTATTCTTCCTTAAAACTTAATACCATAAAATGGTAACAAAGGTTTTTAAAAACTTAAAATTCAATGTTGGATCAACTATGGTTAAATTCAATATAATTATCCTAATTTCTAAAACTGGTCATCATGGTGGTCAGAATATTTACCTCTTCTTACCTGAAAACTCGTTCTAACACTAGAGTCTTGAATACATCCACATATTTTATTATAAATTAATTTCTTTTTGTATTCAATGCCTAATTATTCTACCGTTGGTAAGAGGACATTAGATTTTTATTTTATGTTTTGATGAAATGCAAAAATAAAAATTAACTAAAGAAGGAAAGAAAATAGAAATAATAAGGATAAAAATAAGCAAATACTATTATGCAGCGCCTTAAAATAATAATATTCCACTGCAACAAGTAATTTTTTTAGACTGGTAGTGTATAAGTTGAATTAAACAAATTTTCCCGCCTGATTAAGTGCACCTTTTCAGAACGATTTAATAGTGATTCATAGAATAGAATAGGTTGGATATGTGTTTTTTTTTTGGATATTTTACATCCTTCATAAACAAATCTTTAAAGTAATCCATTGATTTATTTTTAAATATTTCATCGTTCATTAAAGAAATTATTGATATTTTTAAACCTGAACTGAAAATGAAAGTATCCTTCTCAGTGCCAAATAACTAAGTTAAAAATTAAAAGTATCAGAAACGACCGGCTGTATCTGCAAGAAATGACATAAATTTAAAATAATCAGAGAAAATTACAGAAAAAAGATGAGTAAAGTTTATTTTAGTGTAATGGCAAAATACTCGTAAAAATACAACCCATAATTGTCAATAAAGTGTTATAAGGTTACTAGCTGTTATACGATTTGCATCATTGAAGTAATAAAAGACATAATAAAAGTCGCAAAAGTTCCATTCGCTACCTATCTACGAGTACTACTAAACCTAGCTAAACGTCTGGCTTTTCAATACATATTATCGATAAAAGTTGAAGGTGGAGTTTTCTAATACAGAGGTTGAAAGTATTAAGTGTAAAGGTACTTAATATACTTAACTTCCGTCATCTTTATTACTTGATTAACTGACACTTACGGGCAGTATTGTGCAAATAAATTTCGAAGTAGTTCTATAGGTGGCGTAAATATGCAGTCTTATTTATTAACTTGGAGATAATTTACTAGATGTCGGCACGATGTGAGCGGAAGTTTTAATGACTGTCTGTCTTAATTGTGCGATATTTGCTTTGTTTTTGAAATAGATTGTGTACCGATATGTGAAAGACAACTGCATTAAAATTGGATTAAACGTTCCCAGGGTATACCTAGATATTCACAAATATAGATGCGCATCAACTTAAACAGACATTTAAAACGTGCCAGGTCAAGGTAATATTTTACTAAATAAGTAGAATGATACACCAAAGACGTGTCAGAGCCAAAAGGGAACATAACCTCCATAAATCATTTACGTCGGCGAGAATAAACACGGCGCACAGTGTCTCGACTAGTACAAGCTAGCGGGACAATATTATTTCTTCACTTATTTCAATTGTTTATGTATATTCCAGGTATCTTAAGCTATTTTAAGAAAAAAAAAGTTGAAAAATGTGTACTGTATGTGTATTAATCGAAATATGTAGCTGCAAGACGGAAGTAGTTTACTAATGTGTCTCATTTGTTCACTATTGTCGCTAATTGTTCTTTAATTAGCTACATACGTCTACCTACTCATTATGTGTGAAAAGCACAATCATGTTTGTTTACAAAGAAATTTCTAGGAAAAAAAATAAAAATCATAATGATAGTACCCACATTTATTAATTTACAAAATATTATTTCTTTTAAAATAAATTAGTACAATAACAGTATCTATATATCAATTATTTACAATAACAAGGTGTATAAGTAAAAGAAATATAATATTAAATAACTTATATACTAAGGCATGAATTATAAGCAACTACAACACACAATAAAATAAGAATAATAATTACAATAAAAAAATACTTAAACCTACTAATCACCATCAGATGAGTCGTCATCACCGCTCTCCCATTCAGTAGAATATTCAGAGAGTAAATAATCCTCCTCATTTAATTCGTGATGATGACTTACTGATGGTGTTTCGGATGGCAATGAAGGTGGGATAATCAACTGCAGAACCTCCGATGGCAAAGAAGTAAATTTTCTTCGCGGTAATTCTCTATACGAGTTTATAACAGGATCAGACGTAATTAAAATCATTCTCAAAAGATCTGTATTTGTGGCAATACGTGACCGCTTCCTGGTGTGCCGTTCACGGAATCTACGACAGTCTTTATTTCTTGCCTCCTGGGCTTCTTCGGAGAGTTGTCCAATGGGAAGAAGAAAAGACTTTATAACTTCCGCGCTGTGTACAAGAATTTTATGCACAGTAACGGGCATGGAATACCACGAATACAGATCAAGGTATAATTTTCTAGTATCAACACAAAACTTTTCGAATTCTATATAATTTATGTCATATCCCGATGACAAAGTTCTTAAAATTACATGAAATCTACGTGCTGTGTTTCCATCGTTTGTGTTACCATACCCAGGTTTTGGTTTATCTACAATGAGACCCATACGATCTTTAAACACTTTTTGTATCTCTTGTGAGCGTTGCTTCACAATAGCTTTGTCGTTATCTCCCCTGACTTGTCACTTTTTTATTTCTAAACGATAGCTGATGTGAAGCAAACATTCAAACGTGCGGATCCATGCATGTAAAGTAGATAAACCAAATGCAAGGCGTTCTTCGTTGCTGAGATATTTCTTTGACTCCTCGTTCATAGTAGACGGGGTGGCACCGCAAATATAACACTTTTGTGTTGAACTTGTGTCTGTTAAGGCATTGCACACTTTGCCATCAGTCATTGTCAACAACAAATCGTGTTTAACAGAGATTTAAGATCCAGCAACGTTACATAATGTTGGAAGAAGCTGACTTACTTCATCTAAAATTTTAGAAGTTTCTTCTTTCGTAAACTCTTTTGTCTCCTTGGCAAAAATAAACTTAATAGGACGGCAATATAAAGTAGAGGAAGGTCTTGGATTTTGCCAGATCACAGTTTCGCCATGAAGCAGTCTCAAAGGGACAAATGAGTATACGAACAAAAATTCGTCTGTAGCGTTAGTGTTCTCAAATTTCTGCTTATACGTGCTATGCCCCGAACTCCCATCATAGCCCCATTTGCTTACCAACATATAATATGAACGAGGTAACACACTTCTAATGACTTCCGTCTGGGCTTTAACTAATCGTTCAGCCGTTTTATCCAAAATCGCGTGAAGTTTAATTTCAGCTCGAGATTCAGTCACAGAAATATATTCGTCAGAAGGACAACAAGAAGCTTTGGACTTACCTAAACTATAAAACGATGGATACACTTGATGTCCCGCTTTCATGGACCATTTTCTTGTTTGTTTATATGAGTGAGAAGTCGATTTCGAGTCCACATGATAAGCTAAAGCTTCGTCTGGTGTTAACTGCCGACTTTGTTCAGAACACTTATTCTTTTCTCTAGTTTCATTGACCGCGACGTTATGGATCTGTTTAGCAACACTTCGATGCCCTTCTTTTCGAGTAGCTAACTCAGCTGCTGTAATAAGCTCACTTGCACTTCGCGATTCCAAAAGATCTTCTACTCTCCGTCTCTTCGTTTTCGTTGATGAGTCTTCAAATGATTTTCTGGGTCGCCCTACGGAAAGAGCCGCTGATGATGTTGAAGTGCACGGCTGGTTAACACACATCTTTATTTCGATTCCGGATCCCTCTAACCAATCTTTATGTTTGATTAGAAACATTTCTTTGTTACACTTTAAAGAAGTCCACTTTTGATTGAAATTTTGCTGAAAGGCTTGATATTTTCATTTTGAGTCGTTTTAGAGAATCGTCAGAAACATCAGACATATTGAATTTTTCACTTATATAATAAAAAATGCCACTGTTTCGTTCAGTTTTGTCATGTTTTAGCCATTCTTCAAAAAACTCCATTTTTCGTCATAGTCACGACTCGTTCTGAAAAAAATAAAATAATTTTACTTTCGGGCCTTTTCGGGGTCTATAATATATATGAATCTGTGCCTGAATGTTGTAGGTATTACATATAGCAAAAATCTAGGTGGATATATGTGGATAAAAAAAGTTGCTACTTTTAAAGTTTACAATTAATGTAAAATTTGCTGGATTTATCTATACATTTACAAATTGATATTACACCAAAAGTATACATATTTTTTATAAAAAATATAAGTCATAATAGAGTACATACCTTCAACAGAATATTCCATCACAAAAAAACTCGTTTCACTTTGCTACCAATTTTAAAATATGTTATCACAAGTGTGCATAAAATGCAACTGATTTGCAAATGAAAATGACCTCTCTTATAAGGGTTACTTTGACACCCTGATAAGATACCTTTATGAGGTGATAAACAAATTAATTCTTGGAATTCGTTAAATGGGGGGGGGGGTTGTTTATAAGTCGTTATCAGTGGTTCCTGGAAATTACGTCATGAATATTGTCCCGCTAGCATGTTCTTGCCGAATCACTGTGCGGCGGCCAATTATACCATCGACACCGGCTGAACTGTTAAGTATTACGATCGCCATATTCTTTATATTTTCTTGCTGTAACATTATAACAAACGTAAAAGTCATAAATAGTTTACATCCTCTGGTTGGTTACACTAGAATTTAAGGTTATATTTGTTTCACCTTGCATAAGTTGCATAACAACACTAACTTGTAAGTGTATGACTGAAACTGACTACGATGTTAAGTTGGGCGCATGCTCACTAGAAATAGAACAAATTAAAATACCAAATAATTGGAAATTTTTTTTTTTTTATTTTTTCCTTCCTCCAAGGGAGGCATTATTTGTAAACAAGGATTTGAATTCTTTTTCCATGCTTTGTGCACATTTTTATTTATGCCTGTGTATTAAAATTGCTTTACGAACGATGTTTTGAATGGATATTAAATATTTCACGCAGCAAATATTCAAAAGCTTTAAAAAATTTACATACGCTATTATTAAAGTTATAAATCAAATTTTGAAAAATGATGTTTTCCCTAAAAATCTAAGTTGTAAGGTCATTTGATTTTGAGGTCACTCTATTATCACATCCCCTTACATGTTATTTTTGTTGAGCTTGGAAATATTGAAAATATAACACAGTATCCATATTCCTCAACTCTGCTTCGACCCCTTTCCATCTGAGACGATATCGCTCAAAAATATAGGTTCCATTCCTACTTCAAGTATTATATGTATAGCAAATTTAAAATCGATATCCATGTCGTTCGAACATTGCGATGCTAACAGGCAGACAAATAGACAAACAAACAGACAGACTGACGGAAATTGAAGACTATGTTTTACGTAATCTAGTTTCCCGGAAACGTGAGGAAATACACTCTCGGAGGATGTTTTTTTGTACGAATACAACACTTGCCTTAAGATGGGAGTTAGAAATTGACTTAAGCTTTATGTTGCGCCTGAAACTAGAGTTTAGATGCAACACAGCATTGGTCATATTTAACGTCAAAGCTTATAAGGTCAACCGTTTACAAAAATTCCAAAACCAATGCAACACTATAGATTTGTACATTACCAGGCTCTCAAGTAAAATATAAGGTTTGAATCATTAAAATAGATAATGAAGATCACTTCTTGTACTGCATATTAAAAATTAAGATGTATTGTACTTATCAATTTAATATCCGAATTTACACCAGTTTTAAAGCTTATGTGCGTATATGTGTGTTTTATCAAATTGTGTATCACTGTTATATAACATCAGATGATTTTTTTACGATTATTATCTTCCGTCTTCTTCTTTCTCTAGCCATTCTCTATCCTGTGAATATAGGCCTTTCTCATGTTTTTCTATATGTCTCTATTTTGAGCAATTCGATACCAATCGAGCCTGCTGAGTGTCGTATTGATCATCGATATTCTAATGTAATTAAATACATATATGAAAATGCCACCGCTCATGTTAAGACACAAACTAATCAATTCACCAGCAAATTTCGAATCGAAAGAGTGATACGCTCTCACCCAAGCTTTTCGTAACACTTCTAGAAAGTATTCTAAAATCAATAAACTGGGAAAGACTGGGATTTAACATTGACGGTGAAAAGTAGAATTACCTCTGTTTCGCCAACGGCATTGTCTTAATAACAGACAAAATACAAGAAGCACAAACTATGCTACACATGCTTCAGGAAGCTTCAGGAAAGGTTGGTCTAAAAATCAATCTATCCAAGACCCAGTTTATGACAAATCTTGTATTAAGCGACACTATAAAACTGAATAACATAGAGATAGAGCAAGTGCTCCAATATAAATACCTGGGACATGAAATCAGCACAGGACGAAATAACCAAACACATGAAATTCAGCAGAGCTGCATATGACAAATTGGCCTATGTATTCAAATCTAACCTTCCTATGTGTTTAAAAAGAAAAGTGTTTGAGAGATGCATACTCCCCGTTCTTATGTATCGAGCTGATACTCTCACAATAACGAAGAAAAACATCAATAAAATATGTGTCATGCAACGAAAGATGGAGGGATCAATGTTAGGCGTTACTTTTAGAGATGATATCCCAATTCATATTATCAGGAAGAGAACAGGGGTACAAGACGCAGTCAGCTTCATTCTCCAACTATACCACCAAGTCGGTGTACTGATAATTTGAAAAGAGTGGCTGGAAATTGGGTACAAGCGGTCTAGAACAGAAAAAAGTGGCAAGACTTGAGGAAGGCTTTCGTCCAGCAGTGAACAGTATAAGCTGATGATGATGATAATGATGAGTCTCGATGAACCCATACCCCCGCTACCATATGTGATAGAATGCTGTCATCATATACTGTTAAGTTTTTAAAGCAGTTTTAATTGAAAGGCTTGCTTCATTTTACCGTAACCCGCCCATCTCAGGCAGATTGACTTCCATTTCTTAATTTATTTTTCCGATTGTAACTTCCTGTCCCAAATAAGCCATATGAATCCACCCTTTCCACTTGTTGTCCGTGTATGAATATTGCGTCACTAATCATTGTTGGTTCGTTCGTCATGAATTTCATTTTTGTGATGTTCATCTCTAAACCGACATTTTTTGCTGCGGTTTATAATTCTTGGAGCATTTATTTCAATTCAGTTTTGTTTTCGGCAAAAAATGCGATATCATTAGCAAACCTCAGGTTGTTGAGTCTCTCCCCGGGTATGTTAAGTCACTTGTTTTCGCAGGTGATATTATATCACCCTATCTAACACCTCTATTTATTTTTATTTCCCCTGGTATCCTCGTGTAATCTCACGATTATTAATATATAATAGAATATGTGAAAAAGGCAATCATATATGAATCATAAGGCACTTAATATGATAGTATATATATATAAAGTATATTTCTTATCTTGTTCTAACTACTAAATTCTACAAATTTTTTCTAATTTTGAAACATTTTTTGAAGCCTACCCTGTTCTACTAAATGTTTCCGTCGATCAGATTTTTTCGTCGGATCTTGATAGGCATTGACTCGTTTTTTTCCTGTGTAAATAAAATATCGATATAGCAGTGAACGTGTTTTGCTTTCAAATAACATAGATGTAGAAGCAAAATTGCGGACATAATGTAAAATCGACAAAAGGGGAATATTAAGCAAGAAAATAGAGCGACTTGAAAAGCAATAAATTTTTTGTTTTAGCGTTTTAAATTTGAAACATTTGATGATATTCTTGAATTAGAACGAGAAGAGTTGGTGTCAATCATTTAGACTCAATTTTTTATTATTGAAAATTATGTATATAATAATATTTATGTATATTTGTCAATATTCTGGGTTGCTTTTATGTGAAAACGGGGTAAACCATAAAGATTAATTGAAAGTATTAAAAAAGAAATCTGTAATGTTGATTCAGTTTCCTAGAAGGGAGTTCGTTAGACAATATGCTATGAGATGGAGGCAAAATCGCATAAAATAAATATGGCATGTACACATCTCTTAACCCTCCAACATTTTTGCTCGAATTCACGTTTCAGTGTCCATAGATTACGACAAACATAGTTTCCAATTTCCATCGGTCAGTCTGTAAATCATTGAACCGGTAGGCACGATAACTCTGTAATCAAATAACATATCGAAGCTAAGTAACCTTAGATATGCAGATGATACTGGTATACTTGCAACGTCAATACAAGACCTAGAATCTGTTTTGGAGCGCTTTGAAATCACTAGCAAAAACTACGGATTGACAATTAATAGGGCGAAAACCAAAGCAATGATTGTTAGTCTTAATGAAGATCTGTCACACATAAATGAAATTACTGGTTTCACTGTTGTAGACCATTTTAACTATTTGGAATCCACCATAACTAACAACTCGACGATCAAACTCAAATAATTAGTAGAGACCCTTCCGAATTTTTTTTTTTTTATTAATTACAAGTAAATAAAAATGAATTCACTTGTTAAGCGAGCGCGATGTGCGTTCTGTTTGTGTATTTGCTTATATTTTGAGCATTACGTATTAATTACAAATTGTATACCTTTGAGGCGTTTCTTGTTTAAAGTGACCACAATGAAGATTTCTTTTGCTAAATATATTTTGTGTAGACACTTTTTAAGATATTTCTTTCAAATTTTGGTTTCATCTTATTCTTATTCTACTCTAATTTTTAGTATTCCGTACGGAACACTTATAAGATCACTTCGGTGTCTGTCCGTCTGTCTGCCCGTCTGTCACACCCTATTTTCTCCGAAACTATTTAACATAGAAAGTTGAAATTTGGCACTGATGGCCCTATCAGAGCTGTGTAATTTTAAAATTTAAATTTTGGCCTAAAGGGTTAGTTTTGGCGGGTGAAATCGGAAGTGAAATAAAAATCACCATGTCATCAAGTGGGCTGTCAAACCAAATGTGAAAACCTGATATATATATATATATATATATATATATATATATATATATATATATATATATATATATATATATATATATATATATATCAGGTTATCTGGAAAGACCCAGCTGTCACAAAAAACACAAAGTTAAGATTGCTATCCAGCCTTATTTTCCCCATAGCAATTTACGCATCAGAAACATGGACCATTAAACAAACTGACAGAAGACGAATCGATACATTTGAGATGTGGGCACATCGAAGAATCCTCAGAATATCATATACCGAACACCGTGTATCCATTCTTACTATAAATGACCGACTTTCAAATAAAATTAGTACCTGAAATATTTTGGTCACATTATGAGGAAAGTGAATGCCGTGGAAAAGCTTGTAGTAACGAGGAAGGTAGAAGAACAAGGGGGGGGTCTCCCACAAGATGGTCTGAGCAAGTAAAATCTCTTCTGGGTATGGGTATGTACGAGTCAAGTCAGGTCGCGCTGAACCGAGAAGTCTGTGAATTTGTTGAGGGAGTAACTGCATAGTATCACCGATAATTCTATTGGAATGAAAGGATTGAGACATATATAATAATTGAAGTAGGAATGGAATCTATAATTTTTGAGCGATATAACTTCAGAGATGAAGGCGAACAAATTTTGTACAGTTTCGTACATATTATGAGAGTTTTTTTTGGTGTTTAGTCGTATAATGAACGAACCTTAATTAAAATTATTAATAATAACCGTCCGCCAAGAACGAATTGAATGGTTTTTTGGCTAAATACACATATTTATTTCAAGTTTTAATTGAATTTGGAATTATATGCCGTAATATATTGAAATCTTCGTGTGTTCTGGCTTGTTTTTGTTTATTTATTATGTTTTTATCTATATTGTTACATTAGTTCAACAAATGTTTAAAGCAAGTACACAAAAAAAATCGTTTAGGAAGTTTCAAACAACATTTGTAAAACTTTTACCATTCAAAGATTAATGAGAAAAGAAAATCTAAAATTTCGAAAGTCAAATATGAATGTGAACTGTGAATGTAAAAATATGGGTGTGAATTTTAAGGATCAGCCCTTCGATTACGGCCTTTTAATAATCAGATTTCTTACCTCTATAGTATATGGTGTGGTGAATCTAAAATATTATATATATATATATATATATATATATATATATATATATATATATATATATATATATATATATTGAACATGTAGCAGGCATAGGAAAAAGAGCTTCTCAAAAGTTGGGAATATTATTTCGAACCACAAAACTTTACACTCCACAGCAACTGTTAATTCTTTACAAAGCTCAAATTCGACCAACTATGGAATACTGCTCCCATGTTTGGGGCTCCGCTCCCAAACATACACTGCATTTGTTGGATTCTATTCAGGGAAGAGCTGTTCGTCTGATTGGAGACCCGGAACTGACCTGCGGCCTTGATTCGCTGGAACATCGAAGAACGGTTGGCGACTTGAGCCTATTCTACAAGTATTTTCATGGAAAGTGTTCGGAGGATGTGCCCCGTTTAATTCCTCCCAGAGCGGTGCATGTTAGAAACACGTCGCCCTGATACTTCACATCCGTATGAGGTTCAGTTTGTTACTCCTCTTACAACGCTTTTCAAGCAGTCTTTTATATGAAGAACATCATCCCTTTGGAATAATTTACCCAGGACTGTGTTTCCCAGCGGGTGATTCAAGAACAACGTGAATTGCTTTTTCCGCACACGTGTCGCTCCTGTAGCGCTTTAGGGACCTCCCTGCAGCACGTGTGCTAGACCCATAAAAAAAAAAAATATATATATATATATCTATATATATATATATATATATATATATATATACATATACATATATATATATATATATATGTATATATATATAATATATATATATATATATATATATATATATATATATATATATATTATATATATATATATAGAGAGAGAGAGAGAGAGAGAGAGAGAATTCACAATATTGTGAGGGTAGCGGTCAAAAGATTTTGGCCAAATAAAACTCTTAGTTAATAGTCTAGCTTTCGGAATATATTTCTTCCTTCATCAGGACACTCTACAAGTAAAATGGACAGTAAATTTGTGCTAATTAATGAAGCAGATGGTAAAATACTAATTGGTATCACTGAACAGAGAAATTATAATATTAAACTTACTTAACATGAGTTATCTTCCAGGATAGGCATTGTTCAACCAAAAACAACTTATAAAAACAATTTTATACTAAAAACTAACGGACTACATATTTAAAACTTGTTAAAAAATTTTTACATTTTCTTAATCATTACTAGTGAAACATGTGGTTTCAGGAACCGAAAAAGTGAGAGAGGTTAGAAAAATCCCGGCATTTTTTGACATTTGGCAGACAGTTCGCGTCTGCGTATTGTACCATATATATATATATATATATATATATATATATATATATATATATATATATATATATATATATATATATATATTATAAATATAAATGGGCATAGCACAGATGCTGTTTCTACTCTATATTCTGTCTTTCTTAGTAGCATTGCCTTTTAGTAGTTAGTAAACATCAAGAGATCTTTTCCCGTTTTCATTTACTTAAATACATTCCATGAGGGAAATATTAATTTTGTTCGTGTAAAATAAACACAGCTAATGGAAAAGTTTACACTGTCGGTACTAAAATTGGAAGATAACAGGAAAAAGCCTTTCTTCGGGCTTTCTATTTATTAAAAATTCAATTTTGTTTCAACTTATTTTTTGTTGAATTTTTATGTTTATATGGCTTTATGGCTGAAATTGAGAGGTTTCCTAAGCTATTTTAAATTACAGTTTTTCGTTAAAAATACGAAGCTATTGCCTTTGTTACTTTAAAAAAAAGTTTAAAAGCGAAATAAAGAATGGCATATGGAATTTTCTTTGACTAAATTGAAAAATCAGGAGACTACATATAATAATTCTAGTTTATTACGTTTACGAAAAATTTAACGAGTTTAATTTTGTTTTCAACTAGTTTGGTTAGGTAAATCTTAGCTATCCACTTATGAAAGTTAATGCAAATTAGTTTACAGAAGTGCAAATTAAACTAAAATTGAATTAGTTATGGAAGTAAACATGTTCAAAGTATTTTGTTGTTCGGGCGTATGCTTTTAATAATCGCAACATTTTTCGAAACATTTATGTCTGCCAAAAATTGCTAATTTAGATGTACATGTTTGCTATTTTTGCCGAATGAGAAAGAATATTCATTTTTGATCCATCAATCATTTATTGTATTCCGGTTGCTTAAATGAAATAAAATGATTCATGGGAGTCGGATATTGCCGATAATGTATATTTCATAATTTTGATCTCAAAAATTTGTTCCAGTGTTTTAATTTATTTAAAAAAGTTAGTATTTGTACAGTATTAGATGTTAGAAACAATGTGTCATTAAATATAATAACTTATAAGGTCTTTCGGGACAAAATATATAGTTAAAGTCTAAATAGTAAATATGGTGTTAAGCACGAAAGAATTGTTTAAACTTTAAGAGCGTTGAACTAATCACGGGATGTGATTTCCACCAATGAGGTGTTATACATGCCATCTTAATAGCGGTTATTTCGAAGTTTAAATTCGATATATTGTGCGGAATCTAAATGACGCTAATTAACCGTACACTGTCATACCGATATTAAGTGACCATTTCAGTTCCGGTACTAAATATATGCATATTTGTTAAATATTTCTGAGCAGAATCTAAATAAGACTGAGTTCAAAAATAATTCCAAATATAAAAAAATCTTTTACTAATATCTATATTGAATTTTTCGAGATTACTACTAACTAGAAAAAGAGCTGTTTATAATAATGAGCTAACCACACTTTATACTTTATAAATATTCCTGATAATGTGACATCTACCTCTGACTAAGACGGTATATTTAATAATCTATCGACTACAGGCAGTTTTTTGATGGGAAAAAATACCGTTCAAGCAAAGCAATGGCTTGATAAGTGTTACAGGGACTCTGCCCTTGGAAAATCACTCATCATTTACTGGTATGCTGAATTTAAACTCGAAAGTACAGACACAAATGATGCTGTTGGACCTATTCAGGTGCAATAATACGATATGTGACAATGGATGAAACATGGATCCACCACTGCACACCGGAATCAAATCGGCAGTCAGCTGAGTGGACAGCGGCCGATGAAAGCTGCCCGAAGCGACCAAAGACACAACAGTCGGCTGGGAAAGTTTTGGCCTCTGTATTTTGGGATGTCCATGGAATAATTTTCATAGACTATGCTGAAAAGGGAAAAACCATCAATAATGAATATTATATACAGTTATTGGTGCGTTTGAAGGCAGAAATCGCAAAGAAACGGCCCCAAATGAACAAGAAAAAAGTGCTCTTTCATCAAGATAATGCACGGTGTCACAAGTCAATGGTTACGATGGTAAAATTGCTTGAATTGAAGTTCGAATTGCTTTCTCATCCACCGTGTTCTCCAGATTTGGCCCCCCAGCAACTATTATCTATTCGCAGACCTCAAAATATGCTCACGGGAAAAAGATTTGGCTCCATTGAAGAAGTTATCTCCGAAACCGAGGCCTATTTTGAAGGCAAAGACAAATCCTTCTACAAGAAAGGTATAGAAATGTTAGAAAAGCGTTGGACTGATTGTATAGCTCTTGAAGGAGACTATATTGATGAATAAAGTCGAATTTTGCAAAACAAATGTGTTTGAAGTAGCTAGACCAAGAACTTTTCAGCCTACGTGTTATTAATAGTTTATAGTTACTATAAGTTAAACTACCAGTTTGTTTAGCTCTTTATAGGTAAGCTAGTTTTATGAATCTACAGATACAATAATTATGCAAGCTATTCACACTGTAACTGCAAAATCTTAATATAAATCATTAAATTAAGTTGTTATTTTGTACTTAGCTTTGAGGCACTGATATTGTCTTCGCTCCTTTTTATTTAAACTTCATCATCCAAATTACTTATTGCAGCGCGTTTTAATTTTTATAAATCTCTCTAAATTAAATGTTTTTATTATTAATTTGATCTCTAAGATAAATATATTCTAAACAAATCATCAGGTACAAGTTGGAATTGCATAATTAATGTTCCATACCTTGATTTCCTTTAAAATAAAAATTAGCTACCTAATAGCCAATAAATGAATCTAGCTCAATCTAGAATCTAGTAGTAAAAGTTTATAACAAATATTTACTACCTACATTTTGGTTTAATTATAAACAAGTAAAATAAAATTATTTATTATTGATATTTCTTAACTCTTAGTCCCGGTTAAATTCCCAACTTTCCAAACCTTCACCATTCTGTCATGCCACATAGTTATTATTATCAAACGTAATGCACTCGTGATAATTTTCGTTCAATCTATACTTCCTTTAGACTATTCCAGAATTTTTTTCGAAATTTTTTGATCAATACTCTTCGAGATAGGGTGGGAGGATAAAGATTTTTGTCCATTTTTTTTAAATAATACAATATATATTTTTAATCTTGTGTTTTCACAAGCTTTCTTTTGACACCTCACTCCCTGACTTCACTTCCGATTTTACCCACAAAACTAACCCCTTAAGCCAAAATTTAACTTAAAATTACACAACTTGCTATGTCAAGTAATTTCGGAAAAAATCGGGTGTAACAGACGGATACGGAAGTGATTCCATAAGTATTCCGTACGGAACACTAATGATAAGCTAGAAAAAATTAAACAACCAACAGTAAACTTTCTTCAAAACGAAATTGACAGCAAAGCTTTAAACATGTTCCCCTAAATTATACCTATTTATACGTGGGCGATTAAATGCGTACAACGTGACCGATGCGATTTAAATTCTCTGTCTAGGACACCAAAAACAATTTACTAGAGGACATTGTTTCTAGCTGCAAGACATGGATATTTGAAAACTCCTGATCTAATATTCAATTATTAAATTATTTTGAAAATCCTCATAAACAGGTTTCTTAACGTTTATTGTAATTGTGAAAATCGTCTAGCAATCATTGATACAAAATATAATGGCAGTGGTTTTAATATATAAGATGATCCATAAAAAATAAGAAGTTTGCCCTCTACTTCTAGCTCAGAATCTTACACGATTGTTACCAAAGATAATATACTGATAAACAAAATACACATTTTCAGGATATTATTTTTTTCAAATACAGCGTAACAGCCCCTTATCGTGACTTTAACTACATCAAAAAATTTCTGGTTCTTATTGTTGTTTATAGTTAAAAATAACCGGTCAAGTGCAAGTTGAACTTGCGCAATTAGTGTTCCGTACGTTGATTGAAAAATTTTTGTCACAGAGGTATAAAATGATCAGTGACTTCACAAAATACACCCCAAATGAGTTTTCAACAAAGTTTGTTTCCAATCTTTACTGAAATCTGATGACCTTGAAATTTTTGTTTTTTTTATATATACCATATAAATTATTAAAGGTAATGCACTCGTGATAATTTTCGTTCAATCTACACCCCGTGGAGAATATTCCAGAATTTTTTCGAAATTTTTTGATAGGTACTTTTCGAGATAAGGCCCGGGACAACGATTTTTAGCGAATTTTTAAAAATAATACAAAGAAAAGTGCGCGCAAGTATAATATTATATATATATTTTTACTTGTGTTTTCACAAGCTTTCATTTGACACCACACTCGATGACCTAGTAAAAAAATTTTTTTTTCACTTACTACTTCACCCCCCAAAACTAATCCCTTAAGTCAAAATTTAATTCTCAAAACTACATGGCTCTGATGAGGCCATCAATTCCTATATTATTACCAAATTTTACCTTTCTATGTCAAATAGTTTCGGAGAAAATCGGGTGTGACAGACAGACAGACAGACACCGAAGTGATCTTATAAGTGTTCCGTACGGAACACTAAAAACGTTGTACAAAAAATGCATAATATTGCTTTTTGATGATTATAAATTATAAATATCGTTTTGGTATCTATGGGTCATTAATATAGTTTTAATATGCATGAATAAAAAATGTATTTTAACGAAATTTGAAAATAGGTGATTTCGAATTTATTGATCAAGATTAAGATAGTGTCGACGTTTATTATGCTCCAATCAATTGTAGTTATATAGGGTAACAGATAGTGAGTGAAATTACAATCAAAACGTTTGAACACGCAACGTTGTAAAAGTTTGTAACAATTTAAAATCTTACTTATTTCTTCGAATCTCATTCTGACCCCCAACTAGTAAGCGATTATAATAGGTTTTATGGCCCCACAAAATTCACCATATTCGTTAGTGCTTCTATATAATTATATGTCATTATTTTGTTACAGTTTTTAAGGCTAGTTAGGTGACAAAGTGAAAAAATTCGGCCGCTCTAATGGCGTGAAATCGCTTTTGTAGGACACAATATTAGGCAGTCGCCTTTACATATTAAGGTTGCAGTACAGTTTTTCGCATTTTTTATCATTCGTAATACCCATTGTTCTTTTAAATGGACCATTGTTTGGGGGGCGAAACGATTTTATGAATGACGTCCGTAGTCTTCCCACAACATCTATGAGAAAAAAATTAAACATTTTACAGAGATGCATAGCATAGAAAGTATTTTGGAACACGTGATTTCTCTAAAAAATGAAACAGCATTATTTTTTGTTATTTTTTTTTAACTAGTACACTTCGGTGTCGGTCTATCCGTGTGTCACACCCGATTATCTCCGAAACGATTTGGCATAGAAAATTCAAATTTGGCACAAATATAGGAATGATGACTCCATCAGAGCCGTCTAGTTTTAAAAGTTAAATTTTAACTGAAGGGGATAGCTTGTAGGGGGAAGTGGGGTGTAAAATGAAAGCTTATAAATACGAGTTCAAAAATATATGTGATGTAATACTCGCGTAAACTTTTTCCATATTATTTTTAAAAATTGGAAAAATCGCTGTCCGTCCCCCCAACTCGAAAAGTACTGATCAAAAAATATTATAAACTGTAGATTGAGCGAAAATTATCACGAGGGCATTTCGTTTGATAATTTATCTGGTATAAACAAAACTTGACAATACGGAGTTGTTTTTCGTGGAAAGTTGTGAAGTTAACCGGACCAAAAGCTACGAAATATCAATACGTATTCGGTGCAATCAGTAATATCATGATGATTGGTGAGAAACGGATAAGTACCGAGACATATATAAATATGTATATAACTTTTTTTATTTGTTTTTAATTAAACAAATATTTAGGTAGTAAATATTTGTTTTAAACTTTTACTACAAAGATGTCTCGCTTTTTATATATTCTTGGTAGGTTTTATATTGAAGATTTCATTTGGCTTTGATAGCTTGAAAAAGGCGCTCCATGATCACATGACATTCTTGAGATATACCAGCTCCGAAATGTCATAGCGAACTCACTAGCACCAAGTGACACATATAATGGCATTCATATACCTTTCTTAGTTTTTTATTCTCTTTCCAAAACCGCAAGTAGTAATTTTTCTGCACTTCCAGTTTGGGTTCATGTTGACTGGATAATAACCTTTTTAAGTACAGTGGTAAGTAATAAGGACCTAAGATAGGAACATGAAGGCCCTTTTACTCGTACCATTTAAAAAAACAATGTGTTTGTTGTCATTCTTTTTGAGAAATTATATAGTTTGCAGAATATATAAATATCTTGCTTAACTTTTGAGTATAATTTTTTTTCCTATCATTTTTATTTTAACCACTGACAAAAAGAAAATGAGTTATTTTCTGTGCATATTTACTTTTATTTTATTAGTATAATTTTATTCGGAAAGCTACTATACGTATATATGTATATTTTATCTAAAAAAATATTCAGTAACGTCTAGACGTCACTTTACACGCTAACATCCATCATATTATTTTCCAGATTGCGACGACGAGTCTAGATCTCTCGACTTCGATCAACCCTTACTTCGGAAATCCCACAACACACTACTCGACTCGAATTACCAACTTACCAATCCTCCGTACCCCCCGGATCTCCTTCCCTTCCCCCAAGGGCGGCGCAAGTTTCTCCAGCGGGATCTAATGCTTCAACTGTCGTTATTGATTCAAGGTAAGCTATAAAAGGATGTCGCTTTTTTTAATGGCATTTTTAAAATACTTTTAACAAAGTCAGGCTGTTATTTTTTTAAAAGTATAAATTTGATTACGTTCATTATTAAGGATATTTGGATCTTTTAAAAAATATTTATTATTGGTCTTTAAAGTTATTATTTAATTTATAATTTTTACATCCAGAAAATCTTTTATTTTTAATTTTGTTGTCATTAATTGTATAACTGGAGTTTCCAAAAATTAAAAATAAAAAACGTTGAATTCTTAGGAATATTTGTGCAAGAATTTATGAGATGAAAAAGTGTAAATTTCTTTATGAATGCAGCCAATTTGGCAAGTCTATAACTAAGTTTTTAAAAACAGGATCATGAAGCTGTTTTTTTTCAGTGGCATAATTATAAGTCTGTGTAGATGTAATAATGTCGAGATTATATTATGCATGCCGTGAGCGGGACGTTATGATATATCACGTGAAATTAAGGAATAGATTTATTTTAAAAAGAAAGGACCTTAGGCTAACGAACGATAATTGTTGGTAACCTTGTCTACTTTATTTGTACAGGAGTGTCAAAAATAATGAACCTTCCCCGAGGGTGTTGACTAAACAAGTGCTTTTCCCAGACACATTTCCATCTATTGGATCTCATCAAATAGATGTAAGCCTTAAATCGCTTTAATTTATACTCAGTGAGTGACATAGTCCTATGCAGTTTATTAAAGATCATTTTGAAGAAGGTGGTTTGAGGAGTAACAAGCTAAACCTCATATGAATGGATATGTTGTATTAGTACGGCATGTATTCCTCTCAAACACAACTCTCGAAGGAATCAAGGGAGCTACATTAATTGAGTACTTTCCGGTGAAACTATTTATAGAACGGACTCCACTCATTAATCTTTTCTCGATGTTGCAAAGAATCAATGTTTCTGATAAGTTTTGAGTCCCTAATCAAACGAGTAGGTTAATCTAGCAAATCCCCAAACATAACAGTATGTCATCGAGCTTTGTATAGAAAGCTGTAGGGGTGTTTCGAGTGCCAAGCAACACTCCGAAAAACTTTCTTTACTTTACCTACACCATGGTCATGCAAAGATATTTGCTCCTAACCCCTAACAAGTCGAGTGATGATGCTCCTTGACTGTCCCTGTAACCCTACATCCCAGTACCGCAACGTTCTATATATATACAGTCCCTGGCCAAATTATTAGACGCACTGCAAGATTTCATGTAAAATATTAATTACCGAGTGATATTGTACCGTTTTATTATTTTAAATTGATTTGTTTTTTATTTTTATATTATCCAATCAATTACTTATTTATTTGACATAAATAAAACAGCATTAATTTAGAAAAGCATAAGTTTATTAAGTTTTAAAGAAAAGTGAAATTAATGTTAGTAAAAGTCAATATTTAGTTGAGCCACCTTTAGCCGCTATCAAAGCTTTAATTCTGCGCGGCATGCTATCAATGCAAGATTGTACTGTCTCCTGCATTTGAGGATGATGATTCCACACATGAATAATCTTTTCTAGGAGCTGGGTTTTGTTGGTAATCACCTCTTTAGCCACTTCTCTTTTCATCAGCTCCCACACATTTTCAATGGGGCCAATCCAACAGAGGGATATTTTTTTCTGCCAAAAAAGCTTTAACAGACAGACCGAGCAGTGTGGCAGGGAGCTCAATCTTGCATGAAAGTGAATGGTTCCCCATTTGGAAACCATTCTCTGAGCTGCGGAATCAACCGATTTTGTAATACTTCTTTGTACTGATCTTGCCTCATTATTCCTTTGATAACGTACAGACGTCCAGGGCCCTTGCCGCTGATGACTGACCAAATCATCACTTTGGTGGGATGTTTAACCGTCGGGACGACACAATCAGGATGAAACTTTTCTCCATGACGACGACGCACATACTGAGCTTTATTCTGCAAAATTTCGAATGTGCTTTCGTCACTGAAGCAGACCTGTCAAAAATAGGAAAAATATATAAACTTCCATGTTTATTTGCTTTATTTAACTGAAAATGACAATAATGTATCAATTATTGATTAAATTGCTGTATCTTACCGATCTCCAGAAGTCCACATCTTTGTCTTGCCATTGTTTGGCCCACTTCAGGCGCTTTGCTTTCATTGCAGCTGTTAACTTGGGCTTCCTGGCGGGACTACAGGCCTTAAAATCTAATTGGTTTTCTACCGCATCTTTTCTTTCTTTTCGGGCTTAATTCCTTCCCTGACTCAATTTTCTTTTTTATGCGTCGTACACTAGCTTCAGAAACCTCCAATCTTCGTGATATTTCTCGATTTGTAAATGTTTTCGCAATCACAAGGGCCTTCACTTCAGCTTTTTTACGTGGTGAAAGATCGCCTTTTCTACCCATAATTAAAATAGTCCAATTACTTTTTTAAAACACTGCATACAAAATAAACTAATAACTGAGTAGTATAAAACTGTTAAACAAACAATCACAGTCCATAAAGCCACAGAAACACGTCCGTACCTGACTCGATTCCGATCGCGACTGATACAGGTTTGTACTTATTTACGTTCATGTATCACTTTGTCAACACAGTGTTGCCATATGTTAAAAATAAATACAAATATGTAGTCTACAACACTTCTTTTAAATAAAAATCAATAATATTGTAGTTTAAATATACCATTATTGCATAAAAACTCTTAAGAAACATAAAATTACTAAAAAAAATACAGTGCGTCTAATAATTTGGCCAGGGACTGTATATATATATATATATATATATATATATATATATATATATATATATATATATATATATATATATATATATATATATATATATATATATATAATATATATATATATATATATATGTATATATATATATATATAATATATATATATATATATATATATATATGTATGTATATATATATATATATATATATATATATATATATATAATATATATATATATATATATATGTATATATATATATTATATATATATATATATATATATATGTATATATATATATATATATATATGTATATATATATATATATATATATATATATATATATATATATATACTCTATATAGTGAAAGACCAAAATGTTGACCGAAATTTCACTATATAGAGTTTCACTATAAACAGTGTCGACTGTGTATATATATATATACGAGTATATATATATATATATATATATATATATATATATATATATATATATATATATATATATATATATATCATACTATGACTTAACTGGCTTTTAGTAATATTGACAGAAAGTAATTTTTGACAGATATCAAACAAGTTTTACGAGTATTAACGAGAATTAATCCCTTCTCAAGCTCAACAGTGTTTTAAATCTAGATTATTATGGAGTACACTTTTGGTATACTACCCATCAGACTTTTGCCAATATTGAAAGACGACTTCGAGAAATTGGACGATTTAAGCCGATCAGGAATAATGCTGGACGGCCTTCACAAGCTAGAGCACCCGATGTTGAAGAAGAAATCCTTGAAATTGTACACGATAATCCTGAAATCAACACTCGTTTAATTGAACGAATTAGACAACAAATTATTCACCCCTTATATATATACAATCCGTTCAGGGACTCTTACCTCCAGATCTTGGATCCCGTTTGCATTTTTCACAAATTATTCAAGCGCATAGCAGCTGTTCCGGCTTTTCACACTAAAATCTTGTTTACAGACGAAGCCCGCTTCACTCGACGTGGTTTAACAAATATGCTAATAATCATGTTTACGCTGAAGAAAACCCACATGCTGTGCAACAAAGACAGTTATCAACGCGAATTCAGTATTAATGTCTGGATGGGATTTCTCGCGAACTATTTGATTGGGCCGTTTAGATTACCAGATCGACTTGATGGTGACATTTACTTGAATTTCATCCGTAAAAAACTATTCCTGAATTATTGAAAAACTTACCCATTAGTTTACTTCACGACATGTTTTTCATCCACACACCATGTAATGTGAGAATTTTTTTGAAAATTTTTTTGATAAATGGATCGCAAGAGGTGAAGATGCTCCTGTTCACTGGCCACCTGGTTCCTCAGACTTCAGTGCTTGCAATTTTTTCCTTTGGCGTGCTTGCTTGCGTGTTTATCAAGTTCAAATCCACAACATTAAGCATTTGTGGAATAGGATTCAGAATGCTGCTAACGCTTTACGAGATGAAGACATTTTAAGAAGAGTACAGAGTGGTCCAAATTGGACAACTTTTAAAGGTAAACCCCTTTATCTAAAGGAGATAGACGAAAACTGATGTCGGTGTCTGAGGCTCAATTTTTATGATAAACTCAATGGTGAAAACCACATGTCCACATCTAGTATCGTTTCAGATATACAGGGTGTTTCTCAAAAATCTGCTTTTTGGAAAAATGTTTGTAATTCTTTTCCTATTGAAAATTTTTTGATTTCTGTAAAAACATTCTCAAAGTACTTTTTCACCTGGATTTCAACAGTGTAAGTTACATTTTTTTACAACTAATATTTTAATAGTTATGAACCCAAAAATATATTTTTTAAATGGGATACCCTGTATATTTTTCTTTATCCGAATAGAGCTTAAATTACCATTCTAAAAATATAGCACACTTTATATTTTGCTTAAATCTACTTCAAAATATAAAGGTTTTCAGTTTTTACGCGAGTTTTAAATGCACATTTTGTGAAGTAGGCTTTGGACGGAGCGGCCATATGGTTTTATTCAATTGTTTACTCGTAGTTGTCAAATTTTATTTCAGGATCAGTTATTGAATTGTCAAATAAATCGCAATGAAGTTTGAAAATTACGAAAAATGAGATATGATAGTGTGTTTCGTACAAATCGGAGAAAATTCGGAAGCGGCAAGTAATTTGTACCACTTATGGCATCCAGAGAGGCGTCAACCCTTCAAGTATATATTCGCTCGATTGCGACATAACCTAGTTAATAGTGGCCAGTTTGAAAAGAAACGGCCCAAAAATTTTGCATCAAACAGGAATAAGGAGTTAGAAGAAATAGTAGTTTTAGGAACTATCGGAAATAATCCCAACACTTCAACCCGACAGTTAAAATAATCCACTGGACTACCAAGAACTAACGTAAATCGTACTTTGAAGAAGCACAAATTCAGGCCATATAGGACAAGAAAAGTTCATCACCTTAGAGACGGAGATGTTCAACGGCGTATGGATTTTTGCCAATGGTTTCTGGAGAATTGTAGTTCTGGAGAATTGTATTCCGAATTTTTCATTAATTACATTTGGACAGACGAAGCTTATGTAAGCAATGCAGGTATTTTTAACTGTTACAATTCTGATACGTGGGCACAAGAAAATCCTCATTTAGTTGTGGAACAAAGAAATCAAGGCAGATTTGGATTTAATGTGTGGGCAGGAAATTTTAGAGGCAGGGTTATAGGTCCATTTATTTACGAAAGAATACTCACCTCGCAGAGATATTTAGAAATTTTAAGGCAGCAAATAGAACCTCGTGTTGATGAACTGCCGTTAATAGACTTTAGAAACATATTTTTTCAACACGGGGCACCCCCTCATAACGCTGCAGTTATCAGTAATTTTTAACGGCCAATTTCGACAATAACTAGATAGCCAAGGTCCGAACCGTTGGCCGGCAAGGTCACCGGATTTAACATCCATGGACTTCTATCTCTGGGGAAGACCTAATTTTTAAATTGCCCACAAACACCAGGCAAGAACTAGAAGTCGCAGTGATACAAAGTTTTGCAGCTCTCACTCCTCTTGAACTAATCAACTCGGTAAGAAATGTCCAGAAAAGGTGCCGCTTATGTGTAAATGAAACTGGTCGACATTTCGAACATCTCTTATAGAAAATTGTTTTGTTTTAGTTTGCTCTACTTGGAATAAATTGTTTTATTGTTGTTTTGTTTTATTTTCTACATAATTTAAAGTACTATAGCATTTAGTAAATTTCATTGTAGTTATGACTCTTAGAGTTACTTCTGGGAATTTTTTTTTACGATTTGACTGCTATCGGTGAACAAATGATATTGTCAGAGCCTACTTCACAAAATGTGCATTTACAACTCGCGTAAAAACTGAAAACCTTTATATTTGAAGTAGATTTAAGCAAAATATAAAGTGTGCTATATTTTTAGAATGGTAATTTAAAGCTCTATTCGGATAAAGAAAAATATACAGGGTATCCCATTTAAAAAAATATATTAAATAACTATTAAAATATTAGTTGTAAGAAAATGTAACTTATACTGTTGAAATCCACGTGAGAAAGTACTTTGAGAATGTTTTTACAGAAATCAAAAATTTTTAATAGGAAAAGAAATACAAACATTTTTCCAAAATACAGATTTTATATATATATTATATATATATATATATATATATAAATTTATATATATATATATATATATTATATATATATATATATATATATATATATATATATATATATATATCTGTATATCTGAAACAGTACTAGATATCGATATGCGGTTTTCACCATTGAGTTTATCATAAAAAATGAGCCTCAGACACCGGCATCAGTTTTCGTCTATCTCCTTTAGATAAAGGGGTTTACCTTTAAAAGTGTCCAATTTAGACCACCCTATACATTTAAATTTCCTGCGACGTAATAATTTATGCATTAACGAAGGTGGCGGTCATATTGAACATTTATTGTGAAACCAATACCTTCTCAGTTAAACGATTAAACTTTTTTCGAATTTATCATTTTATGGGTAATCTTTTATGCCCTTAGCCAATTGGTTTTTACATTCTTACTGTTGTTGGCCCGTTGGTCTTCAAATTTATTATTGTTGTTAGCCTGTTTGCCTTTAAGCATACTCCAAATTTCAAAGACTGTTCTTCTGGACCTGTCCTAATCCTGGATGAAGTGTTAAGAAAAGCATTTGCGAATTTGACAATGGAATTAAAAAATGGAAATAAACATTCCATTATCTCAGAAACTGTTTTTCGAAGCAACATTTACCAAGAGAGCTTTTTTAGACAGGAGTAGGCGGAAAATACGAATATTTATCTAAAAATATCATACAGAGTGGTATGAAAAAGTTACAATGCAATAAGTGGCGCCCCCTACAATTTACAACAAAACTGTGAGCTGATTTCGATTTCTTATCTCAGAAAATCCCTTAGCACTGAATCTTGTACAAATAGTACAATTAGTAAGAAAGCTACTTAAGAAAAAACTAAAATAAAAGCATAACTTTGACACTCTGTATTTCAAAAATTACGAATTTTTGGACTAAGGTAAGTTAGGTTAAATCGTCATATTTTCATTCCAGAAATCCACAGTAACTCTATGTACACAGAATACTGGGATACCCTATATATATGTATATATATATATATATATATATATATATATATATATATATATATATATATAAATATATATATGTATGTATATAATATATATATACCAGGTGTACAAGTATGAAATGAGGATTTCAGACAACAGATGGTACACCAATGCAGTTTGTGCTATAAAGATTTGACACTGCGCCATTTTGTTGTGTCATCAACAAGTGTCAGATGCGCACGAGTGATAAATTGGAAAAGTGTGTACATAGTGTTGTGTTGTTGTGTTCAATATGTCGAAATTTATACCGAACAAAGAGCATTCGCGGACAGCATTAATTTTTTGTTTTCATTTGAAGAAAACTGCCGTTGAATCATACCGATTACTTCGAGAAGCTTATGGTGAACATGCTCCATCGCAAGATACGTGTGAACGATCTTTTCGGCGTTTCAAAAGTGGTGACTTCGATGTTGCAGACAAGGAACGTGGAAAACCACCAAAAAAATACGAAGATGTGGAATTGCAAGAATTGTTGGACGAAGATGATTCGCAAACACAAAAAAACAACTCGCCGAGCAATTGGGCGTTAGTCAACAAGCTGTTTCCAATCGGCTACGAGAGATGGGAAAGATTCAGAAGCCGGTAGATGGGGTACCACATGAGTTGAATGACAGGCAAATGGAAAAGCGCAAAAACACGTGTGACATTTTGCTCGCTCGGTACAAAAGGAAGTCGTTTTTGCATCGTTTAGTAACAGGGGATGAAAAGTGGATTTATTTTGAGTATCTTAAGCGCAAAGAATCATGGGTAGACCCAGGCGCACCATCCACATTGACCCCAAGACCGAATCGCTTTGGCAGAAAGATGATGCTCTGTGTTTGCTGGGACCAGAGAGGCGTGGTCTATTATGAGCTGTTAAAACCTGGGGAAACGGTTAATACTAAACGTTACCAACAATAATTGACTGATTTGAACCGTTCGCTGTTTGAAAAAAGGCCTGAATACCGAAAAAGGCAATCCAAAGTCATTTTTCTTCATTACAATGCTCCATCAGATACGGCAAAACCAGTTCGCGACACGTTAGAAGCACTCAGCTGGTAAATTCTACCCCATGCGGCTTACTCACCAGACTTGGCTCCCTCCGATTACCACTTGTTTGCATCGATGGGTCACGCACTTGCTGAGCAGCGCTTTGATTCGTACGAAGATGTAAAAAAATGGCTCGATGAATGGTTCGCAGCAAAAGGGGAAGATTTTTACTGGAGTGGTATTCACAAATTGCCCGAAAGATGGGAAAAATGTATAATAAGCGATGGAGCATACTTTGAATAAAGCACTTTTTATCATTCTTCCGAATTTAACATGTTTTTTTAGAAAAGAAATCCGCATTTCATACTTGTACACCTGGTATATATATATATATATATATATATATATATATATATATATATATATATATATATATATATAAATATATATATATATATATATATATATATATATATATATATATATAAATATAAACTTTGATGTTATGTGGTTAAGAATAACGGCTCAACAAACCACAAAGTTCATCTGTATCCTGTATCGACCACCAGGTGATACCAATTTTCGAACACTTTTTGCTTCTCTTGCAGACACCATCGATCATTTACAAATTAACTATCCAAGTGCCGAAATTGTCATCCTAGGCGACTGTAATGTCCACAATGTCAACTGGCTTAAGTATTCAAATACTACCGACGAACAAGGTCGTGAAGCTGTATCATTCACAATCAGTTGTGGCTTAACTCAGCTTATTGACGAACCAACACGGATCCCTGATCGAGACGCCAGTCTTCTTGATCTGTTTTTAACCACCAATCCGGAGATTTACACGGTCACCGTAAAATCCGCCTTTGGGTTCTTCCGACCATAAACTGCTTTCGACATCGAGTATCCTGCCAATCAGTGACAGAGAGGCGCCTAGGCCGCGCAAGATTTGGCACTACAAATCTGCCAAATGGGAAGATCTCATGGAATATTTTCGAACTTTCCCTTGGATGGACGTTTGTTTTCGATCCGACAACCCATCTGACTGCGCCAGAGAGGTCTCCGATGTTATTTTGGCTGGTATGGAAGCTTACATCCCTTTTTCGAAGAAATGCCCCCCTCCAACGGCAAGCCTTGGTTTGACCGAAAATGCAAAGAAGCTAAACATATTGCCTACCGACAATGGCGTGAAAATCCTAACACCATAAATCGTAACACCTTTGTTCGTGCCCGGAACAGATGCAAAGGAATCATCGACGAAACCAAGGAGGCACACAATCAACGAATTAGAAACAAACTTCTCGCTTGTCCCAATAATTCCAGGTCCTTTTGGGCAGTCGAGTCGCTAAGGCAGTTAGTCAAAATTTCACCAAATCCAACATACCACCACTCACACGGCCAGATGATTCCATTGCAACCACACCTATTGAGAGAGCTTACTTGTTGGCTGAACTCTTTGCTTCACATTCTACTGTCGATTTTCAAGGAAAAACACCACCTACTATTCCCATATTTTAGTCAAAGATGCCCGATGTTGTCTTTAGACAGCGTATCATACAGCGTATTTTAATGAAGCTAGACACCCAAAGGGTTCTGGCGCTGACGGAATACCTGCCATAGTTTTAAAAAACTGTGCAAGGGAACTAACACCAGTTTTCTGTAGACTTTTTAAGATATCCTACAGAAAGGGAATATTTCCGTCCTGCTGGAAATGAGCCACAGTTCAGCCGATACCTAAAAAAGGCAAATAATTACCGACCAGTCGCACTGCTTTCAATAATATCGAAAGTCATGGAAAAGGTTATCAATCAGCATCTTCTAAAATATCTTAAACGATTCAATATTATTAGCAATCACCAATATGGCTTTCGTAAACATGGATCAATAGGAGATCTTTTGACTTATGTAACAGATGTTTGGAACAACGCAATTGAACACTTTCGAGAATCTCGAGCGGTTGCTCTTGACATATCCAAGGCATTCGACCGTGTTTGGCACGATGGACTATTGGCTAAGCTACGCTCTTGTGGTATGTCTAAAAAGTTCTGTTTGTGGCTCTCATGTTTCCTCAGAGAGCGTTCTTTACGAGTGGCGGTCGACGGATTTCTTTCTAACACCTTCACTATCAACGCCGCGCCGGTGTGCCCCAAGGCTCCATATTGTCTCCTACTCTCTTTCTCATTTACATTAACGATCTGCTGGAAAAAATCGGGAAGCCAATCTACAGCTTTGCAGATGACAGTACGCTTGTCTCTTCATTCACTTTGATCGCTCGGACATCGGCTGCTCAGGCGAATATCCGCAGACAGCAGGAGGTCGTTCAACAAAGACCTGGAAGAAATTCTATCTTGGGGTGACAGTAACCAAGTGGAATTTAACGCTACAAAAACTCAGGCGGCAGTTTTTTCTAAAAAAGTTAACGTTGCTGAACCTGACATAGTTATGTCGGGGCACTCCATTCCCCTAACATCGTCGTCGCTCAATTTGTTGGGCGTTAATTTGGGAGCAAATATGTCCTGGCATGAACATGTCGCAGGCATAGCAAGGAGAGCTTCTCTAAAGTTGGGAATACTATTTCGAACCAGAAAGCTTTACACTCCACAACAACTGTTAATTCATTACAAAGCTGAAATTCGACCAATTATGGAATACTGCTCCCATGTTTGGGGCTCCCGCTCCCAAACATACACTGCATTTGTTGGATTCTGTTCAGAGAAGAGCTGTTCGTCTGACTGGAGACCCGGAACTGACCGGCGGCCTTGATTCACTGGAACATCGAAAAAAAACGGTTGGCGACTTGAGTCTGTTCTACAAATATTTTCATGGAAAGTGTTCGAAGGAAGTAGCCCGCTTAATTTCTCCAAAGCGGTGGATGTTAGAAATACAGGTCGCGCTGGTGCTTCACATCCGTATGAGGTTCAGCTTATTACTCCGCGTACCACGCTTTTCAAGCAGTTTTTTATATGGAGAACATCATCCCTTGGAATAATTTGCCCAGCGCTGTGTTTCCCACCGAGTACTTTAGGGACTTCCCTGCAGCACGTGTATTAGACCCATAAAAAAAATATCTGTATATATATATATATATATATATATATATATATATATATATATATATATATATATATATATATATATATATATATATATGTTACAATAGAGGTTTTTACAGATGGTGGAATATAATACATTAAAATTCTGGATTTCAATCCGTTCGTCTAACAATGACTTTGCACGACGTTTCAGCAAAATCTCATTTGGCATTTTCAAGTGCTCCCGCTGCTGCTGCTACTCGATACTGCGATTTTGCTATTGCTGCTGCTCGAAGCTAACTGCTATATATATATATATATATATATATATATATATATATATATATATATATATATATATATATATATATATATATATATATATATATATATATATATATCTCGCAGGATTATTATCAAAACCAGAATATTATATTATAATCATACTAGTAAAATTATAAACGTACGTATTGTTAATTTACGCTAAGACTCTAAGACAGAACTTTTTCCAGATCTTGGTTCAATTTTAAAACTGTCGGCTGATATTTTCATCGACAGCTAGCATGCAATGTAAATAAGAGAGGAGCATGGTATCTTCAGCAAGGCTAGCCAGGCTATAGATTAGAGTAGAATTTTGGTCCTTTTTAGCAGATCGTTTATGAAAGGAAGGAAAAGAGTAGGAGATAGAATGTATTCCTGGGATACATTGGCATTGATAGTGAAAGTCTCATAAAGACATCCATCAGTTGCCACTTGCAGAGAATATTCTCCAATAAAATTCATCGAACAAACAAATATATAACTTTTAGAATATATTGCTTTGGAATACTTTTACTGATTAACATTAACTAAAATTAGTATTGTATTTAAGGATTTATTTATCATTTTATTTTTACACTTTATCGAGTTATTTTTTATAATTTATTGGGTTTATTTTTATAATGTATTGGGTTAATTTATTTTTTATAATTTATTGGCTAGTTACTAGTTTTACTAAAAAAATGTCTAATTAGAAATTGAACACATCATGTAGCGGAGTTAGAGTGGGAAGCCAAAAGACAGTAAAAAATTTTTTTACTTTTTCTTTGGCTCCGGGGTCACATAGGGTGACTCTGAGAGCACTTTGTCTGCAGAAAACCAATCGGTTTACGAAATTGCTCTATCACGTCTGGCTCTGAAAATGTTCGAGATCTAAATTGCAAAAAACAAGGGTAAGAGACTTGATATTGCTTGCAAATTAGAGGAAAAATATCCAGAAACAAGAAACAATTAATGAATTTGATTATGCACGGTTGTACATTTACTTAACGTCTCCGCATAGGTTCAACGGTGCGCGTCAAAAACTCGCGTCGAGAGTACAGTCTCACAGTTCACGCGTAAAACGAGCTGGTCAGAGTATCATTTGACATATGTTGTATAATTAATTTTAATATCCTAATCGAGTTATGGCATTTAAATAAATATTCATCAAGTCCATATTTTGTAATTTCTTTTAAGTAACTAGTAAAAATGTACTTTAGAAATTCAAAGAATTTTAGTAATTTTATCGTTAAAATATAAATTTTTAACTATGCAGTTAACATGCACGAGTGAGTGTTGCGCAGTCGCTGAAATAAAATTAGTAATATTAGAAGCATGTAGGATGTTTCATCTCTAATTATTGAGTGGCTTACTTTATTTTAAATCTTTAACGTAATTGCACTAAGTACCGTCAAAACCATGTATTTCGCAACTTGAATCGCAAAGATCCTACGTTATAGAGCAATTTTATAAACAGAATTACAGCAAATATGCTATGGAAATCACCATATGCAGCCCCCAAAAATGTTATTATACCGTGTAATCGATAGACAACATTGCTTTAATTTGTTATAGAGCCTTAAAATGAAGTTCACCGAAATTCTAAGGTTAGAAATAATTTCTTTGATTGTGTTAGCCGATACTTGTTGGAAATTCATGATAAAATTATATAAAAACAACACTATGTTTTAATTTCCAATATATTTAAAGTCACTTGACAATTGTTTCACCATACAATGGCTTCTTCAGAAGCAAATAAGAAAGAAAAATATTTGGTGGTTAAATAAACTATCCTTAATTGCCTAAGATTATGCTAATCATTTTATTATATTATTTACAGACAGAATTATTTTAAGAATGCAAATCTATGGTACTATTTCCGAGAACTAATAAAGATTAAGTAAGGGTGAATGGTTTAAGTCTACCTGTTCGTTTAATAATTGATTGGAGTTTTTCCGTTTGTTAATTTCAAGACATTCAAGCAAATTTAATTTTTTAGTATATATATATATATATATTAGTTAGACACCAAAAAAGCTTCTGGCGCTGACGGAATACCTGCCATAGTTCTCAAAAACTGTGCGAGGAAACTAACACCAGTTTTCTGTAGACTTTTCAACCTATTCTACAGAAAGGGAATATTTCCTTCCTGCTGGAAATGTGCCACAGTTCAGCCGATACCTAAAAAAGGCAAGAAGACCTTACCAAATAACTACCGACCAATCGCACTGGTTTCAATAATATCGAAAGTCATGGAAAAGGCTATCAATCAGCATCTTCTAAAATATCTTGAAGGATTCAACATTATTAGCAATCATCAATATGGCTTTCGTAAAAATAGATCAACAGGAGATCTTCTGCCTTATGTAACACACGTTTGCAACAACGCAATTGAACACTTTGGAGAATCTCGAGCGGTTGCTCTTGACATATCCAAGGCATTCGACCGTGTTTGGCACGATGGGGGGTTGGCTAGGCTACGCTCTTATGGTATGTCTGAAAAGTTTTCGGATTTCTTTCTAACACCTTCACTATCAACGCCGGTGTACCTCAAGGCTCCATACTGTCTCCTACTCTTTTTCTCATTTACATTAACGATCTGCTGGAAAAGACCGAGAATCCAATCTACAGCTTTGCAGATGACAGTACGCTTATCTCTTCATTCACTTTGAACGCTCGGACATCGGCTACTCAGACGAATATCCGCAGACAGCAAGAAGTCATTCAACTTAACAAAGACCTGGAAGAGGTTTTATCTTGGGGTGACAGTAACCAAGTGGAATTTAACGCTACAAAAACCCAGGCTTCAGTTTTTTCTTAGAAAGTTAACGTTGCTGAACCCGACATAGTTATGTCGGAACACTCCATTCCTCTAACATCGTCACTCAGTTTGTTAGGCGTTAATTTGGGAGCAAATATGTCCTGGCATGAACATGTTGCAGGCATAGCAAGGAGAGCTTCTCAAAAGTTAGGAATATTATTTCGAACCAGAAAGCTTTACACTCCACAACAACTGTTAATTCTTTATAAAGCTCAAATTCGAGCAACTATGGAATACTGCTCCCATGTTTGGGGCTTCGCTTCCAAACATACACTGCATTTGTTGGATTCTATTCAGGGAAGAGCTGTTCGTCTGATTGGAGACCCGGAACTGACAGGAGGCCTTGATTCGCTGGAACATCAACTAACGGTTGGCGACTTGAGCTTATTCTACAAGTATTTTCATGGAAAGTGTTCGAAGGATGTGGCCCGCTTAATTCCTCCCAGAGCGGTGCATGTTAGAAGTACACGTAGCGCTAATACTTCACATCCGTATGAGGTTCAGCTTGTTACTCCTCATACAACGCTTTTTAAGCAGTTTTTTATATGGAGAACATCATCCCTTTGGAATAATTTGCCCAGGACTGTGTTTCCCACCGAGTACAATTTACAGCGATTCAAGAACAACGTGAATCGCTTTTTCCGCACACGTGTCGCTCCTGTAGCGCTTTAGGGACTTCTTCCCTGCAGTACGTGTGCTAGACCCATAAAAAATATATATATATATATATATATATATATATATATATATATATATATATATATATTGTAGTATAATTTAAATTTTATTATTATTAAGATAAAGCAGCTAAACCGTTTAAAATTTTCTTTCCTGATATGGTTTAATAGTCCCTGTGATTTGAACTGCATCAGTTTTTTAAGAGTGTTAGCATATCCTAAATGGCCGTACATAAATTTTGCAGATTTTTTCGAAAAGCTGTGATGAGGTATTCTAAAAAGTTCATGACACCATAAATATAATAGAGTTTGCCTTTTTTCAGGTCTTTGGTAAATATGATACTCAAATTCGTCAAGCAATATTAAGGTTTTAGTGGTTTGGTTTTCCTTTAAGAGAGTATAAACTGTTAGGGTGGTTATAACCAATATGAAAACCTGAACATTGGTTTTTTTTAAGTTATCAGCTTTAGTCACGTTCAGTGTTACTGAGGACTATTCAAAACGTCTTCCTGTCTCGACGAATTGTTGTACATCTTACTGCCATCGACAAAAATTATTACAAATCATTCTAGATCACTCAGTAAATCACACGTATACAGATTAAACAGAATATGAGTCAATCTAGCCTTGTGGAACGATGTAATATGAACACAGAACTATTTTTTTATATATACCGAGTTATTGCTGTTTTGTGTTTCTATTTAAATTCAATAATTTACTGCGCAATTTGATAAGTAATTATATTTAAGATTAAATAATATTTAACAATACATAAATTTAGAAAGTAATATATATTTGTTTAATGTAATCTACAGACATTTCCACGATATGTTTGTTACAAGCCGAGTTTTACTTTTTTTGTAATTCACGTCGCTCTTGTGAATTTAACTAATTAACAGAGATAACTGGCACATATGAATTGGCACGCATAGACAAATAAACAATTTCAATGGTACACGTAACAATAATTTTCAATTTTTAGCTGAATTAACGAGTTTAATTGAATTTTGAAATAATGATCAACTTGATACATATATATATATATATATATATATATATATATATATATATATATATATATTAATTGGGATACCTCGACAGAATTTTATCGTTTCTACGTTCTAAACTCGTAAATGCTCAAAATAAAGTTGCTCAGAAGTTTAGAGAACAGAAGAGGGCTTAAGAGATGGCTTGAGTAAACCTTTGTAGGCATAAACATAAAAAAAATATTACCAAAATATTATGTAAAGTTAATAAATTTCTATTTTCCATTAGATTTACTATTTGTAAGCTTAACCAGCTCAAATAACCTTTATAGCAACTGTTTTGTATAGTAATGTTATATTTACAAAGTTTAAACATTTTTGTGAAACAATTAGACAAAATATTAGTTTTGTAGGCCTATGAAATACTTGCAGGTTATGAATGCTAACAAAGTTTATGGATCAATAAAACTTATATATCGTTCTTAAGCCTAGTTAATATTCCCAATGCGAACGAGGAATCGGTTGTTTAGATACATGAATGCATGAAATTATATGCAAACCTATTGCAGAAAAGTAGGATTATATTCAATAATACATATTTAAAAAATTTGTAAAAGTATTTATCAAGTACTTGCAAATTGAAGTTGTAATCTTTTTTTTTTTTTTTTGAGGTGACTCTGTAATCACAATTCGTTACATATTATTTCTAGTAAGATTGAATATAATGAAAAAATAACATAACTTCCAAATTTCTCGACTTCAAGAACCTCGATATTAAAATTATTTTTATTGATATTAATAACAGCTCCTTCTAGCCATTCCGCAAGGTTGTTTTATTGTAGAAACAAGGTGTGTATGTTTCTCCCTAGAGAACGTGAAGACGTGAAAATTGAGGTTTGGGTTTCATTGTTGTTTACATAAATAAAATTTCAAGGTTGTAATGATCCTTCTTGTAGAGAAAAATATGGGACCCCACTCCCAGAGCACCAAATTTTTTCTGTTGAGTTGTTATACTCCCTAAGCTATAATAAGACATTTTTGATCAACTCATTTTATTACAGGATAATGGCGGGCTCAGCATCTTCGCTCCTAGGAAACATAGAAAGCTATAGTAAGATTTAGGTTCTAATTCTAGTTTGGTGCTCTCAAAAATTATGTCAATTTCAAGGTGTTTAAGAACGGAGGTCACAACAAACGGTTGTGACCTCCGTTTTACTATGATCGTCAATCTATATATATATATATATATATATATATATATATATATATATATATATATATATATATATATATATATATATATATATATGAACCTTTCCGGAATATTCCTAAAAAAAGTGTTTTATTAACTCACGAGTATCAGTAGCTTTATAATCACACTCGAAACATTGAAGTTGTCCAAATTTGTTTTTCTTTAAACATTAATTTTGACTAGCTTCTTATTATTGTTTTTTTCTTTATTCGCGTGATTGCCATTAAAATAAAAAATTTATGTATATATACATCTTTCCTTATATATATATATATATATATATATATATATATATATATATATATATATATATATATTTATATATTTATATTACATATACAATGTAAATAGGACTCCTCTCTTCTTTCAATTAAAAATTATATCGCAAGGGACACCCGCTGGAAGAACTGCAAGATGTATAAAAAGATCATGCAAAAAGTCCTTGCATATCATTTTAACTAAATTGAAATATATGATGTGTAAATATTCTTCAAACTTATTCACCTTTAAAATTATTTAGTTAAAAGCTTGGAAAGAAATTAGCCCGTAATTGCGTTTGGTGGTTGAAAAATACTGAACAGTTTGCAATCATGAATTCTAAAAATTGATCATCACTTCAAAATTTTTAAGTTAATCCATGTGATATAGAATGGTCTTATATTTTGACATTTGTCTAATTTTCTCGTGCACACGTGCTTATACAGCGAGAATTTCTGCCTAGAATATTGAGCTTTTCTGCATATATGGCAGCACCTACTTGGCTTGAAGTTTTTGATCCGTCTTAATCACCATATAGTCAGATTGCCTGTCATCCAAAAGATTGTCGTCAATTAAAGCCATAACTCCTATGTTCCCAAATTAAATAGGTTGTTGTTTCCATTCCCCATTTCTCCTAATTTGATAGGCACTATTGCTAACGTTACTTTTGATGTACATATCTAGGGGTATTATTAGTCTTAAAATGCTCGGCTCTGTTTTCATCCTCCATACTGCAGCTCCGTATGTAACCACGGATCTAATAACCGTGACGTATACCCAAAGCACCATCTTTGGTTTACTGCCCCATGTTTTTTTTTCAAACAAGTTTCTGCATCTCATGAAACATATTTTTGCTTTATTGAAATTTGTTTATTCCACGGTAATTTCGTGTCTAGTGTCAAGTCTAGATACTTGTACTCATTAACGGTTCTTATCCGTTCTCCGAAGAAACTCAGGTTGTTGTAATTGCCCTGTTTCTCTGTCAGGCGCTTCTCTGGGAGTTTGATAGCACTTAGGGTTTCATTGAAGGCGCTCCTGGTATTATAGAATTAAAATCCACAATAAAATAGTTACAGTAATCTATTTAGGTGTTTCATAATAAAACACTTTTACTGATTCTGTGTATTATCCGTAATGGAAAACAGAGACGACACATACGTTCCTCCCCCTTTAAAATATTTGCTTAAAAATGGGATTCAGCATATCTTGTATTTCTCCATTTATTACAAAGGACCAAAAGCAATCCTTGTTGTCCCTTTAATTTCATGTTTATTTACATCCCTTTTAAAACAGGACTCGTTTATTTACAGGAAATAAGCTATTTCCCTTTGTCAATCTACAAGACATGATTTTTTTTTAGTTGTCCCTAGATAATCAGAATTTTTATTGGTGATTACTATATATTTAGATATTTTGTAAACAAGAAATTATGGATTATTTAATGGATCCAAAATCCTACTATTTCTTAATTTTAATTTAAATTTTTCATTTATCTATATGTTATTTTAGGCTACCACCTCATCACGGCCCACAAAGCCCTCTTCATAGTCCAATCTACGATCAACTAAACCTCTATAAAACATTACCATATTCAAGATCACATAGTCCATTCGTTCAAGGCGTTACAGTTCCAAGAATTCCTAGACAAGGAGTAGGATATGTCACTATTCCTAGAAGGCCTAGACAGAGCTGGAGCTCAGAACCTCCTCTCAGTAATGATACTATTGGGGAGCCCCTTTATGATAATTTGGGGCTGAGAACAACGTCGACAGGTAAGTCAGGTAATTCGTCGTAGCTTACAAATTTACATAAATAAAATGGCATTTCAACTCTTTTGAAATTTATATATAGATAAATAAGAGTGTGAGGACAATGTATCTCGCAAGAATTATTAAATTATTTTCGTTGTTTCCACTGCATTCGTATTATTTCTAATAAAATAAAATGTTAGCGAAAATAAATTATTGACAGAGATCGGCCTCGTCCTAAAATCAAAAAGCTAGTGTGAATTATCTCATGTCTTACCTGAATAAAAATACTACCTTAGAGTTAAAATATATTTGTGTACGTATTCACAAGGTTGATTGATCGCAATGGACAAGAGAGAAGCGGATCGCGGTGTTTACCCGAAAACAGATCTCTCAGCTAGTCGGTCGTCAATTCACCTAAATTATCTCTATATTTGCAGCAGATTCTCTTGACGTCTTTAGCTTCATTTATGAATTTGGTACAGAAACTCAACTAAACATAATTAACATTGAAAGTTTAGTTATTATCACTAAATAATAATCTTTTAATAGAAATAAATGTTTGTATTATATGAAAAAAACTTTGAAATTTGAACTACTACTGATTTTACAAGTCATGGTTGAAAGCAAAGATAAAAAAAATGGAATTTGCGAAACTTTATATTATTAGGGCAACATTTACAAGTTGTTCCAAAAAATTTTAATTGTTTACATCCATTTATAGGTAACATGCAACATTCAATTTTTTTCTTAAAAATAGATCTTATTACAGACTGACCTAAATGATTTATTTGTTATGTCTTTTTTTTAACTCTTTAATAAGGCTAATCTGTGTTAATTTAACTTTTAAATATATATATATATATATATATATATATATATATATATATATATATATGCATAAAAATAGGCTAACCAAAAGGCACAGATAAAACCCTAGCAGCCAGAGGCATTCAAAGCCTCTAAAAATTGGAGCGGACCTAAATGACACTTTTTAATTTAATCATGGACAAAATAATAAATAATGTCAATAAAGTCAATAGCAGGTACAAATCGGACGAAAAACTCTAAAAATATTGTGCTTTGCTGATAATGCAAGATTAATGGCACAAAATGAAGATGGCTTACAGGGACTAATACATCGTTTCCAGACAACGGCAGAAACTTACAACATGAGAATATCAGTGGAAAAAAACAGAATCAAAGCTGAAGACCCCATTAGATATAAATTAGCCGTCTACAACAAAACAATAGCACAGAACATGCACTGCACATACCCGGGAGTACAGCTATCGAGCTCAAAAAATCTGTATCAAGAAGTCAGGTAAATAAAGCATCGAAAATATCTGTTTGTTTGAGGGACTTAATATGGAAAAATCCCTGCATGTCTACAGAAAGTAAAATCGTGGTAAGACCTATTCTAACGTATGCAGAAGAACCAAAAAGCAAAAACATCTAAAACAAAAAGTCTCATGGGAGCTACAGAAATGAAAACACTGCGCACAATTATATGAAAAGAATTCAAGATTCAAGACATCGTCCGTTTCGCCAAATCAAGACGTCGATATTAGGGAATCACGTAAGTAGAATGCCAGCTAGAAGCTGGCCAGGATGGGCAAAAGATGAAAAACCAGAAACGAAAAGACCTCCCGGTCGACAACCAAAACGATGGCACGAAAACTGGACATCTACGCCACAAGATGCTTAAAAACAAATGAACCAAGACTGTGTCTTATAAGAAGAAAAAAGAGAAAAATAACACAGTTTTCAGATTCCTCCGGTCCGAGAGCCCTGGAAAAAATATATAACATAAAAGTGAAAATTAGAAAAATAACTTAATTTTCAGACTCTTCGATTATAAAAATCCTGAAAAGAACATATAACAGGATATATACAAAGTAACACCTCTAATCGCCTCCCCCACACTTCTTACGTGTTTTGCTATAAATATTTATGCCTAAAATTTGTTTATTATTACAACAAAAAAAACAAGAAAAATTACTATGTTACTAATAAAATCATACAAAGTTTATCAACCCCACCTCGTTCACATCGCTTAAAAACTGTAGGTTTCATCCCTTAGTTAGGTGTTACATATGTGCCAAGTTTGAAAATGATAGCTCAGTTCGCTCGAGAGTAATCATACCAAGAGACCGACAGACAGTCAGACCGAAGGACATGACTTACTATGTTTTTCGAAGAAATACAAAGATATCGGAGGGTGTTTTTTCCACGAATACAGTACTTTCCTAATTATTGCACAATTAGGGCTTCTGTTACAATGTCATTATTTATATGGATAAGCATTTGCTCCCACAGTACCTCTCATACTATTATGAGAAGAGGACGCATCATACGTTCAGAAGATACTACAGATACTCCAGCTTACTCCGACAATGAGGCCAGATAGACACGAAATTTTTATTATTATTATTAATTTATTTTTTTGGATGAAGAAAAGAATTTTCTTAATTTGCTAATTATTTATAAAACTTTCGATCAAAGATCTATTACTACAAAACCCGTTTTTATTATTTAGAAATCTAAGCTACATTTATTGTCAATTGTTAAGTAACTGGATCTCCAGACGACTTTGCTTCTTCCTTCTGTACAGTATTTATCTTTCTGTATCACAAATCTAGTTATAATAAAAATAATTTTAAACAATATTTAAAATTCCAACGGAAAATATCTACTAATCACCATCATTTTGG
Organism: Pachyrhynchus sulphureomaculatus; assembly: GCA_019049505.1. Lineage (NCBI taxonomy): Eukaryota > Metazoa > Arthropoda > Insecta > Coleoptera > Curculionidae > Pachyrhynchus > Pachyrhynchus sulphureomaculatus. The sequence goes on along the minus strand of CM032449.1, from coordinate 103,022,227 downwards.
TTTTCCCAATATTTATATGTAGACCATACTCCTCGCCAATATCATTCAGCTTATTGATTAGAATTTGCAGATCTTCCATGTTATTGGCAACTCTTGCGGCATCGTCTACATATCACATATTATTTATAGGCTTTCCATTAACTTCATCCCTTAAAAGTGAGTCAAATACTATTCATATTCGCCTTTATATTATTTATTTAAATTATCTCAGAGATACGAAGTAATAGGACGATAAAGTTGGCTAACTATATCCTCGACGCGTGTTTTTTGTAAACTCTAGTAATGCCTATATCTATAACCTTTACCGTAGTGTCTAAGAGCACTCTTCCATTAGAAATAAGTGTTAGATAAAAAGTGTTCAAACCTGAAAAGACGGTAATGCTTGTCCGTTTTTTACTTTGCTTCTCAAAGAGAAGTATTATATTTTTTGTAGTTTCATTTTAATTATGACAATTTGGTCTGGATTGTGATTCTTATCATGAGTAATGAGTAAATTTTATGCATAATTAGTTATGGTAAAACATACAAGGGGTAGAGGCTAAGTAAATTTATTCGAATATATCGTGGTCTACGTCGTTTTCAAGGCTTTTTCATTAGAAAAAGTCGAAAATTATTTTTTTGGTATTTTTCAATTTTAAAAGAAACCTTTCATCCTATTTTCTTTATTAATACCCCATCCTGAAGTAGTTGTCATGTAAAATTTTGAATTGTATTGCTTAGATTAAATTATTAGGGAAAGTACTGGGTAAATTACTTTACCATTTTTTTGTAAAAATAATGTATATTACAAATTTGCAAATTTGAACATATAATACTTCAAATAAAATTATATTTTAAAAAGATGTTAGGTAGAAAGTGCCAGTGACATTCATTTACTGTAAGAAAAAATGTTTCAGTTCATACCTTATGATTTTTTTTTTTTTTTTTCAATTTTCAAACATTTAATTTTTTTACTGATTTTTATTCTCTATACTTCTAAGGATTATTCAAAAAAAAAAAATTTAAGAAAATTCCATTCCATTACAAAGTTATAGCATTAAATGTGACCTGGCGCCAGATTGGGACCGCTCCCTGATTTCAGACACTGTCTGCAATATTATTCAATCAATTTTTAATATATTTTTTTTAAATCTTAATATTTACTTTTTCTACAAAACGTCGAGAAGTTTTTTTTTTTTAATTTTTCTAATAGACAAGTTTTTATAAATAATTAAACATAAATTTTTTGGCCGAAAATTGCATACTAAAGTTTGAAACAACCCTTCGTCAATTTTTAACTACTTCATTATTTTATAAGATAAATTTTTATTTTTGCACATTGGATTATATTTTGTGAAGTTATCCCGCAGACAAGGAGGAGGCGCCATAGTTTTCATTAGTGGTTCATTTAACCCTATAAAAAATAATGTTAACATTTGAAACAATTAAAAAAAAAGTTTTTCTTATAATTTAAAGTATAATAAAAATATATAATCGCCATTCTTTTGTATTATTCACTTAATAATATTTAAAATATTTTTTTTTAAATATACATACTTTTTGCAGCGCCCAGGTGTATGTAACTCCTTAAAAATAATAATTAGTTTTTACGTGATGTACCCAAAAGTTATATGTGTTAGGTAAAAATGATCTAAAATATACTACTGTTTACTCGACTGCATTCGTGTGGGTCAAAAGGATACTTGTATCAATAGCTAGTTATACAAAGGACTATGTTTGGTCACATTACCTTGAGGAACGAAAGTTCTAAAAAGTAAAACGTTGTACGCCTTATAAAAGTACTGTTATACTTAACTGATAATACACCTGTAGGGTGTTTTATTATATGTCTGCTGACTACCGACAAGAAACATGCACCTTTGAGTTTTTGTACATAGATTTTACTAAAAATTCTTTATTTATCTTCATTTTCTTCTAGCTTCATGTTACAGTGAAAATTTATCATTTAACCTTAAAATATTTACACTAAATGAAACTGTATTATTTTACGCATACATATAACACAAAGTATATTTTGCATTTAAACGCAACTCGCCATTATTTTCTTTCTAACTAAAACAAAAGCTAATAAATTTAACTCTAATAGAGGCCTTAATGCATTATGCATATCCTAATTGCGAGTATAAAAGTTTTCACAGACTTTGCATTTGCGTCACGTTTCGACATGGTAAAGTCTAAAGACAAGAATAACAAAAGACGTAAAAAGAGCCTCCGTTGCTCCATACAGCTAGTTCTAATGTTATTACACCGGATATAAAACATGCACAAGACATTAATTTGTTCCCTTTTATGCACGTGTATAATAACATTTCAAACATTATGAGAGCTGTTGCATCGGGAGATAAATTACTATTTTGTAGTTTTATGAATGTTTTTACACTCCGAAAAAGGAAAAGTTACTAACCAAGACTATACAATTTAAGGCTTCAAAATGGGACCTTAAAAAACAATTTACAAACCATAATATAAATAAATATTATTTTTAGCGTGAATTGTCAAAACTTTTACTATACAGTTAGTCGAAAAAAAAACCCTCCATACACCACCTGCTTTCTATACTATTTTTTCTGTTATGTTTAAGTAAGTAAATGAAACTATGAGAAAACATGTTTAAATTAATATTTGAAACTTAACCAATGAGGATTAGTATTAAAAACAACTACGGAACACACACATTTAGAAGTTACATTATTGTTATAAAAATGTAAACAAAATTAATGTCAAAAAAGTCTCCATACACTCAAGAACTGCATTGAAAAAATACGTTATAATCAGCCGTATTTTATCAAGCTGTTTATTGCTCGCTAAACGGAAAACACATGAATAATTCTCGGCCATACTTTATAATCTGTCACTTGTTGCTAGTGATTTTGCAGTGGGTTTTTAAAGTAGTATTAAAAATGAGCGAGAGAAATTGTGAACTTCCATTTTAAATTCGAAAGATCGTAATTGATTTATGGAAAGATGGAAAATCGTACAGAAATATAGGAAAAATTATTAAAAAGTTGCATGCTACTGTTCAGTATATTGTAAACCAGTATAAATCAACGGGTTCCTATAAAATTCGACCACGCCCCTACCTACATCTTGCCTACCGACAATGACGTGTAAATCCTAACAGCATAAGTCGTAACACTTTTGTCGTGCCCGGACCAGATGCAAAGAAATTATCGACCAAACCAAGAAGGCACACAATCAACGAATTAAAAACAAACTTCTCGCTTGTCCCAACAATTCCAGGTCCTTTTGGACAGTCGCTAAGGCAGCTGGTCAAAATTTCACCAAATCCACCATACCACCACTCACACGGCCAGATAATTCTGTTGCAACGACACCTGTTGAAAAAACGAACTTGTTGGCTGAACTCTTTGCTTCACATTCTGTTGATTTCCAAAGAAAAGCACCACCTACTATACCATAGTGCAGTCAAGGATGCCCAATATTGTCTTCAGAGAGCGTATCATTAAACCTATTTTAATGAAGCTAGACACCAAAAAAGCTTCTGACGCTAACGGAATACCTGCCATAGTTCTCAAAAAACTGTGCGAGGGAACAAACACCAGTTTTCTGTAGACTTTTCAACCCATCCTACAGAAAGGGAATATTTCCTTCCTGCTGGAAATGTTCCACAGTTTAGCCGATACCTAAAAAAGGCAAGAAGACCTTGCCGAATAACTACCGACCAGTCGCACTGCTTTCAATAATATCGAAAGTCATGGAACAGGCTATCAATCAGCATCTTCTAAAATATGGCTTTCATAAACATAAATCAACAGGAGATCTTCTAACTTATGTAACACATGTTTGGAACAACGCAATCGAACACTTTGGAGAATTTCGAGCGGTTGCTCTTGACATATCCAATCTATTGTGGCTCCCATGTTTCCTCAGAGAGCGTTCTTTACGAGTGGCAGTCGACGGATTTCTTTCTAACACCTTCACTATCAACGCCGGTGTGCTCCAAGGCTCCATTTTTCTCCTACTCTCTTTCTCATTTACATTAACGATCTGCTAGAAAAGACCGGAAACCCAATCTACAACTTTGCAGATGACAGTACGCTTATCTCTTCATTCACTGTGAACGCTCGGACATCGGCTACTGAGACGCGGGAAGTTGTTCAACTTAACAAAGACCTGGAAGAAATTCTATCTTGGGGTGGTAGTAACCAAGTGGAATTTAAACGCTACAAAAATGGGAATATTATTTCGAACCAGAAAGCTTTACACTCCACAACAACTGTTAATTCTTTACAAAGCTCAAATTCGACCAACTATGGAATACCGCTCCCATGTTTGGGGCTCTACTCCCAAACATACGTTGCATTTGTTGAATTCTATTCAGTGAATAGCTGTTCGTCTGACTGGAGACCCGGAACTGACCGGCGGCCTTGATTCGCTGGAACATCGAAGAACGGTTGGCGACTTCAGCTTATTCTACAAGTATTTTCATGGAAAGTGTTCGAAGGATGTAGCCCGCTTAGTTCCTCCCAGAGCCGTGCATGTTAGAAATACACATCCGTATGAGGTTCAGGTTGTTACTCCTCGTACAACGCTTTTCAAGCAGTCTTTTATATGGATAACATCATCATCCTTTGGAATAATTTACCCAGGACTGTGTTTCCCACCTAGTACAATTTACAGCGATTCAAGAACAACAAGAATCGCTTTTTCCGCACACGTGTGATAAAACCCATAAAAAAAAAACGCTCCGGTTGTCCCAAAAAACTCACTCCACGTGAAGAGGCCAGTATTGTTAGACAAATAATTATGGATCCCAAGAAAAGTGCATCAAAATTAAAAGAAGAAGTACCGGAACTATTTTCGAAACATGTTGGTTCACAAACAGTGAGAAATTGTTTACACAGGGCAGGCTATAAGAAGTGTGCAGCCAGGAAGAAACCGTTAATTTCGGAAACTAATCGCAAAAAGCGGTTAGCTTTTGCTAGGGAATACGTTACTAAACCTCCTGAATTTTTGGAATCCGTAATCTTTTGGGATGGAATTAAAATTAACCTTTTTGGGTCTAATGGCAGAACTAAATTTTGGAGAAAGAAGAATACCGCATTCGATATTAAAAACGTTTCTTCCACGGTGAGACAAGAGGGTGGCAGTGTTCTGCTTTGGGGATGCATGTCCGCTGGAGGGGTTGGAAATTTACATTTTATTAATAGTTCCAGGGATCACCATGTATATCTGAACATTTTGAGAGACAATTTAAGAGAAAGTGTCCAAAAAGTTAGCACTCGAAAAAAGATACATTTTCTAACAGGACAATGATCCGAAACATACCGCAAACTTGGTGGGAGAATGGATGATGCGCATAATGTGCGACAGCAGCTTCATACACCTCCGCAGTCCCCCGATATTAACCCCATCGAGCATTTATGGGAGGAATTTAAACTGTTAAAATTCTTTTTTGTCATCCATGTCAGAGGGTTATTCATTTATAATTTAATAGTTAAATTTTGGGTTTTTCAGAATTTTCTCTAAGAAATTTTTAGAATTACGCTATCATGGTAATTTACGTTATTCTAAAATAAACCCAGTTTTATCCGTATATGCCAAGAACTCCTATGAAGCCTTTGACAGTTCGTGTGCAATTTGATTTAGTTTACACTAATACTAAAATTGAAACAACTGAAAACGCTGTCACGTAACTGTAAATCACTACTAGAAAAGACGATGATGTGTACAATTTCGAAGAAATCACCACACTAAAACTTTATGTTAACTGTTTCTTATTAAAACGTCACCTATTAATTAATTTTAACATTAACAACGAACTGTTTGAGTTTAAATACGTGAAAGTAAAAATAATTTTAAACTATACACTTTTTTTGACCACCATGTAATAATTTTTAAAAGGAATAAATACATATAAATGTAACCGTCATTGCTTTGATACTACAAATAGAGTTTTCTTGATATAAAAATTTCGGTGTACTTTCTTAGTTTTATGTGTAGCGCTTGTTATTTTTTTAATGAGAAAATAATTTGTTAAATTCACAACTTCATAAAGTTACCCTACGGCATCGACGGCTCTGATTTCCGCGAAATCTTTGAAAAATATCCCGTGTTTGCTCAGCATGCGCGAAAATGCTAACTAAGAAATAATTCGTTCACTAACATAAATACAATAACATTATTAAATAGTTGCGTAATGAATTTTACCTCATTACAGAACTACACAATTAAAATAATAAATTAACTCACATTTAAATTTTTTGCGTCAACGTGTATAGCATACGTTTTTGAGATATATCCATTATTTCTAAGATTTTAAAGAAATCTATTTGATTATACTGGATTTTCAACCCTTTATTATCGGAAAATTAGAATTTAAAAATACGAGGCTGGTTTGAAAAGTCCGTGCAAAGTCCAAGAGATGGCACCACCGGCGCGTATCGAGGTCATGTTTAGTTAGTAGCATCTCTTGATTGAACGCACACCAAGTTTCAGCCATATTGGTCTATTTCTTTGTGTTTGGCATTCGTGTGAATCGAGGAAGTCGAGTGATTTTTTTCAAGAAATGGACGAAAAAGAATTTCGTGTGGTGATTAAACATTACTTTATGAAAGGCAAAACGCCTCAGGGGACTAAAGAGAAGCTTGATAAACATTATGGTGACTCTGCACCTTCGATTAGAACAGTTTATAAGTGGTTTCAAAATTTTCGGACTGGCCATATGGGCACAAGTGACGCTGAACGCTCTGGACGGCCTGTGGAGGTTACGACTCCAGAAATTATTGATCAAATCCATGATATGGTGATAGATGACAGAAGAGTTAAGGTGCGTGAGATTGCTAGTGCTGTGGGCATCTCGACTGAACGGGTACATAATATTTTGCATAAACATTTGGACATGAGAAAGCTATCCGCAAGATGGGTGCCGCGATTGCTCACGCTTGACCAAAAACGGAATCGTGTGAAGTGTTGCAAGGATGGTTTGCAGCTGTTCCAGAAGAATCCGGAGGACTTTAAGCGTCGTTTCGTCACTGTGGATGAAACATGGATACATTACTATACTCCTGAGACCAAACAACAATCTAAACAATGGGTTACCAAGGAGAAATCTGCACCAAAAAAGGCGAAGACCGTTCCTTCAGCCGGAAAGGTTATGGCGACTGTCTTTTGGGATTCGCAAGGGATAATCCTCATCGACTATCTGGAAAAGGGTAAAACTATTACAGGTGAATATTATTCATCGTTATTGGACCGTTTGAAAACCGAGCTGCAAGAAAAACGCCCGCGATTGGCCCACAAGAAAGTCCTTTCCATCACGACAACGCACCAGCACACACCTCAGCAGTTGTGGTCGCAAAATTAATGGAAATAGGATTCCAACTCGTTTCACATCCCCCCTATTCTCCAGACTTGGCTCCCTCGGACTACTATTTGTTCCCCAATTTGAAGAAATGGCTGGCGGGACAAAGATTTTATTCAAACGAGGAGGTGATTGCAGACACTAATGGATATTTTGCAGACTTGGACAAATCCTATTATTCGGAAGGGATCAACAAACTAGAACATCGTTGGACGAAGTGTATAAGCCTAAAAGGAGACTATGTCGAAAAATAAAAAAGGTTTACCCCAAACACATAAGTAGTTTTTATTTTTGCACGGACTTTTCAAACCAGCCTCGTATACATAATTCGAAGTTTTTTTTTATGTTTATGATATTTGCCTTCATAAAATAAATTTGCCTTAGGAACTGAAAAAAATCGGCTAAGTACAAGTCGGACTTGCGCAATTAGTGTTCCGTACGTTGATTGCTTTTAAAATAATAAATCTTATTACGGAGGTATAAAATGATCCATGACTTCACAAAAAACAGACCCCAAATGAGTTGTTGAAAACTGATGACCTTGAAATTTTTGTTTTTTTTTTTTTATATATACCAAGTAAATTATTAAATGATGATGTGATAATTTTCGTTCAACCTACACCTTGTGGAAAATATTCTAGAATTTTTTCAAAATTTTTTGATCAGTACTCTTCGACATACGGGGGGGGACAGCTATTTTTCGCTATTTTTTTTGAAAATAATACGAACAAAAGTGTGCGCAAGTATTACATTACCATATATACAATTTTAAACTCGTATTTTCACAAGCTTTTATTTGACACCCCACTCGATGACCTGGTAAATTTTTTTTTCACTTCCGATTTCACTCCCCAAAACTAACACCTTAAGTTTAAATTTAACTTTCAAAACTACACGGGTCTGATGAACCCATCAATTCCTATATTAGCGCCAAATTTCAACTGTCAAATAGTTTCGGAGAAAATCGGTTGTGACAGAAAAACAGACAAACGGACAGACACCGAAGTGATCTTATAAGTATTCCGTACGGAACACTAAAAATTATCGAATTTACCGACTCTGCACTATAAATAAATTACCTCTTATGGAAAGCTATGTTTATGAAGGGCTGATAACCAACAGTACTGGTGCGAATAGTTGTTACATTTAAAAACATCGTAAATACTCTTTATTTTTGTGTTATTTCTTCTACCAGTAAGCCTTATTTATTAAAGAAATGTACAAAACTTTATACGAAATATAGGATTGAGTAAAATTGGCGCCATTAAATAATAAAAAGGAGATTGATGGTAAAATTATATGGATAAGACTCCTATAAACGAAGGCACAGATCTTATCTTAATTCGCACAACACAGTCATGTCATTTACGAGGTTGTTTTTTTTTGCAACTCATCATAAGAGGAACATTTTCGACCTGAGACGTCTTTCTTCAAATGTTTGAACAAAAAAGTCCCAGAGTGCTAATTCAAGGCTGTCAGATGGATGTTGTGTAACTCGGTTAATTCACAGTTTTCGATAATGACCTAAACTATACGAGCCTTTTGGACCCTACAGTTGTCCTGTATCAGCCAGATTTTGGTTCTTTATAAATTCGGATGTTTTTCTCTACTGGTCTACTTTAAGTTTTTAATCGACCTTCTCTCTTTTCATATTCTCAATAGCAAAATTCTTTCGCAGTCCCAAAAAATGGTCGACATCAACTTTTCAGAAGACGACTGAAAATGAATCCGTTGCATCGACCGCCGTTTGTTGGGAGAATCCTAATAAAACACCTCCATCTCGTGGCTTGTGACAATTTGTGAAAAATAACTATCATTGTTCTCTAAAACGGTTAAATGTTCTTGAGACATTTCTTTTCTCGCCAGTTTCTGCTCTGGTGTAAGAAGATTAGGGATCCGTCGTGCAAAAATATTTTTCATCCCTAAATCTTCCAGCACAATCTTTAGAACTGTGGTTTTTAATACTCACGCTTCTTTAGCAAGAAAAAATTGTACCCCAACTTACATGAAACTATACCCAGGGTACCCCATATGTATGGAATAATGATTCCACAGCATTTATTAAGAAGAATATCAAAAAAATGTTTAAATGAAAGTTATAGGGTGCACATGCTAACGTTGATAATAAAATGTTTTGAACTGTCTGTTCGAAGAAATTACGCCATCTTAAATTTTTTTTAAATGGAAATCCCTGTATATTATTTTATTTTTGAGCCCTACAAAAATTCTAGATATTATAACATATCATATGTCTGAATTGAACTGTTTTGGAATTATTGATATTTGAAATTAAGGAGATCAAATTAAAAAAAAAAAATTCAAGCTGGCTTGTGTCAAACATTTACTGTGAGGTAACGACTTAACGCGTCAAAAAATGATTTAGTGCCAAAAACATAATGGTACATTTAATAGAAACTGAAGGAATCACTTTGTTAATGATGGTTGGTTACGGCGACCGTAGGACAACACAACAAGAGGTTTGTGATCTTTTTTTTTTTTGAACGCAGAATATCCGAATCGAGAACTTATTATGTTGTGGGCTGGCATCGCTTGTTTAAACTTTGGTGGTCCAGATTTAAAACGATCCTTCTAAATTGTTTTAATGTTTTGCTAATTACTGATTGGGTAATAGGTTCTCGATTCGGATATTCTGCTTTAAAAAGATCACAGAGATTTGCAACGCTTATTTTCCACATGCCTTTATCCTTATCGTTATTTCAAGCATGCGCAGAATTAACGCAAAGGAATTACAAGGTTAGGTAAGTATTCATCTTCTGTAAACTTAGAAGATTTTTTTTCATTCATTTTATGGTTAACTACACCGGTTGTTAGTATTAGATGGATCAACATAAGTTTCTAAATTAAAACTGTGTCTAGCAGGTTTCTATCACTTCCTTCAATATTTCCAGGTAATACGAATGTCCGATAAATAAAATTTAATTTGAAATTAGCATTACACACACTGTTATGCCATTGTGACCAAGATTGCAAAATTCCAACATAATCTGAACATTAATTAACTGTTTTCAGTGTTGTTATTTATAATAAAAGATTATCATTTCAATTTTACTGTATTTTCTTAATGGTTTGTATACCTATGTATATTTCCGGATTTATAGCGTCTTACGCCTTCCGGTTCCTAGCCACCACTCTTGTCGGTCGTTCTAATCTCGTGGTCTTAGATTTCTTTCCGACATGACTCTTTGAATACCTGACGACCATGCTATTTTTGGTCTACCCCGTCTTTTGCATTCTGAAGGCATCCATGGCATTGTTTGTTTTGGTATTCTTCGGTCGTCCATTCTTTGTACATGCCCGTACCAGCATAGTTATTTTTGCTGTATTTCCTCGATTAGAGTTCTCTCAGCCCTCATTATTTCTCGAATACGGAAGTTAGTTATTTTGTATCGTCTGGATACACCTGCTGATCATCTCCAGAAGTCCATTTCTAGTGCATTTATTTTTTCCTCTAGACGTGTGTATACCTAAATAGAAAAAAAAACAGGCCCTATCATAATAGCGATAAGAATAACGAACTTCCAATTACCTCTCTTATAAGTTCCTAAATAAGGGAGATCGTTATCCTTAATAAAGGTTTCTCTTATTTTGTTTCAATACCGTGCAACCTCCCAATGGTGGGTGCATGCTTCAAATAACGATAACAGCTGAGTCCTTATATTTAATTTTTTCTTCTTCCTACTGCGGAAGCTCCAAACGGTAGGCGCATGCTTCAAATAAAGATAGAGACAGTGGCCTACCAAAATAAACGTTGCAAAATCTCTCTATTGATTCCTCAACTGCTTAAAAATTGTGCCTCTATTTATCTGACGCAATCTGTTATGGAAAATATAAACACTTTACGAGCTCTAATCTATATTTTTTTATAAGCAAAAATATTTAGTGGGTATCTTAGAAACTTGATTAGAACGTAATTTTATTAATAGTATGACTTGAAATTTCCTTTTACAAGTCACACATCAATGAACTTATATTGAATTATTTAATTTGTTCACGTTCAATGTCCTTAAACAGGAATTGACCCTCTTAAGACTGACTTAAATTATGTACTTCATTAGTCAGGGACAGGACATCCTCTATTATCGAGAACTTTAAACCACAATTTGAGTTGGTCCAATGAGAATAACTAAGTGTGAGTAGTTGTTTGACGAAACTAAATATGCCAATATTTCTTGTACAGTTTACTACAGATATATTTGTAAGTTTCCATATCTTCCTAATGGAGTTAGACGAATCTAAATTCCTCTGCTGATTACTAAACATAAATTTAAACAAAAATTTTAAAAATCTGGATACATTTCTGTAGCAAGGTGTACAACGTTTTAAAATATCAGTGCAAGATTGTGCAACAAGCAAGCATTGAGAGAATTATGCTGCCGGCACAGCATAATTTCATATCTATTATTTTTGGGACACCTTATAAGTATATATTTACTTATGTTTATTCGTAAATGCTTAAAAAATATCAATTTAGCATCTTTATTCTGTCGGGGACCTCCCACTTATTTATAATATGGAAAATAGGTTACCCGAATGCCTGACCTTTCCGTTATTAGTGAAATGTTACCTTTGTTACACCCTTCGAAAGCAATATGCCTGTGACATAACTCTACACTGAGGTATTAACGACTTGTTCACTCTAAGCATGTAATATACAAGTGATTAACTCTGTTTAACTTCATTTGAACATAACAGAATGTAATAAACACAAGAATCACAAGTGACACCTCATATTATTTACACCGGATATAAAATACGCAGACATTTATTTGTTCCCTTCTCTGTACGTGTGACAACACTTAAAACATCTTCAGCTTCACGCTCTTTCAAAATTAGTTATTATTTAAATACTATACGTAAGTCAGATTAAATCCAGAGTATATTCTTGTTATAAGTGAACCGATTACAATTAGTCCTACTGGTTTGAGATTGAAAATTTATTCGTTAATTACTATAAAAAATTTAATATAGTGCTAGAAATTGAATATAAGTTTAGAGAAGGAGGAGAATAGAGGTTATATTACATAAACTTTGTTTTTAATCTGTAGCTGTAAAGCGACGCAAAAAATTAGTACATGGTTATTGGTTATTGGTTTACCCTCCCATTCATAAACTATGATCATTTTCTTGAAGCCTTAAGATGTGTCCTGCGAGTGTCCAGAACACACAATTAACATTATATTGATTCGTGACTAAATGCAGAAATAAACCAGCTTCTCGAGCTAAATACACAACAGTAAAATACTGTCGGGCAATTTTCAATCCATTTTGTCTCACCCTCTGGACGGTACTGGTGATATTAACTAAATAGAATTTTAATTTTATTGAGGGACGATACCATTGGTACATATATATACACAGACAACATGTAACACCCTGTATTTTTTTTATTTTGAAAGTTACATATTTGCATTTTTAGATACCAGAATAGGACATTATTAGTCTTTTTTATCACTTAAGAAATATTTTTAACTACTTCCGGTTTGACCGGAAGTGACTGCAACTTTCTTATTTTTAATGGAACCCTGTATATTTTTTTATCAATTTCAATTCGCTTTGAAATTCTCTTTCCAACGATGTATCACAAGTTGACATTTTTTGACGGGTGACCGGCAATACTGGTTTAAACTCTGAGATTATATATATATATATATATATATATATATATATATATATATATATATATATATATATATATATATATATATATATATATAATAAGTATATTTTTATATATAATAAGATTGGGTTTTGGTTGTCATTTAAAACAAAAGCTTACTGTTGGTTACAACAACGTTTCGCACATTTTGTTTTGCTTTATCAAGTTTTTCTTTACTAACAAATTTTTTTTTTTTACATTGAAACTAGTTTTCTAAAAAACACTTTCACATTATACGTTAAACTTTAAAATTAAAATGAGTTTCTTTTTATGTGAATTGATATCAACTGATTGTTATTTTAACAGTCAAGGTGGTATATATTTTTTTATTATTTTTTTTATTTTGAGGTAAGATTCTATTTTTTGTTAGTTTGTATTTCATACAGGATGTTTATATCTGTATATATTCCATAGAAGGCCGTTCAATTATTATGTTTTGTTTATAATTAGTAGTTTTAAGATTTTCTCATATATTTATTTAATTATATTAAGGTAGATTTGACCTAAGCCTTTGATATCTTTTTTATCATTTATTATTTCTTTTTTCTCTTTTTTATTTCGATCATCTCTTTGAATATCAACTTAGTATAGTTTGGTTCCTGTGTTAAGTTCTTAGTATTCTTGAAGTCTAATTCATTTCCTGTTTGTGTTTCATGTTTATGTAATGTAGTAGAAGTATTTTTGGTGTATTTAGGACCGTTTAGCCTTTTCTCGTTTTATTTCGATCATCTCTTTGAATATCAACTTAGTATAGTTTGGTTCCTGTGTTAAGTTCTTAGTATTCTTGAAGTCTAAGTCATTTCTTGTTTGTGTTTCATGTTTATGTAATGTAGTAGAAGCATTTTTGGTGTATTTATGACCGTTTAGTCTGTTGTCCAAGTACTGTGTTGTCATTCCTATATATTTCTTTGGGCAGTTTAGACATGGGATGGAGTAAACTACGTCAGATTTCTTTTTTTTGAGGTACTTTGCTTTTAAGTGGCGTAAATAAAAAGTTTACTAAATTTTGGGCTTTATGGCAAACAGTAATGTTTGTTGAAAGAATATGACTTACTTTTTCCTAAAGACCGGCTGTGTATGCCATAGCAATATATTTTTTATTATTTTGCTTGCTGTTTTTTTTTTTATTTGTCTTTGTTGTAAAATAAAAAAGTTCTCTGTTTGAATATTTTGAAATTGTATTTTCTGGAAAATAGTTGTTGTACAATGTTTGTTTAACTTTTTGTAGGGTTTGTAGGTATTATATATATATATATATATATATATATATATATATATATATATATATATATATATATATATATATATATATATATATATATATATAGTTTATCATAATAAGATGAATGATCGCTTAAATCAAGCAGTAAAATTTATTTAATTCTATTTACTAGTCCTTTCGGACGTCTGAAATTTCATTTATTCGGGACAGTTATAAGCGGCACCTTCCTTGAACCAAATATTGAACACCATTTTAAAGCTTCATCTGTCATATGAACACACCTTAAATTTCTAGTCAATCTGTTAAGTCATTCATTGTTTATCACCTGCTCAAAATAAACATGTTTGAGTACTTTTTAAAAATGGAAAAAATTCGAATATCGTGCAGTGATAATTTTTTTTATTTCGGAAGGTTTATCGGCAATTGAAATCCGTGCAAAGTCATTTCCAACTGTTCATCGATGGACTCTAGAGTTTCAACGTGGTTGTACAAGCGTCAATGATGATCCACGTTCAGGACGTCCGAAAACTGCAACAACTGAAGAAACTGTTGTGCAAGTACAAGATATGATATTGGAAGACCGTCGATTGACCGTGGATGATTTAACTGAGGCTATAGGCATTTCACATGGATCAGTACATGAGATCTTAATTCATGTTTTGGATATGAGAAAGCTATTCACAAGATGGGTGCCGCATTTGCTAACATCGGAACAAAAACGCACTGGAAAGAAACTTTCTAAACTACATTTGGCTCGTTTCACAAGGGATAAAACTGATTTTGTGCGTCGATTTGTAACTATGGATAAGACTTGGGTTTACCAATATGAACCGCACAATGAACTGTCCAAAAAAATTATGGCATCAGTTTTCTGGGATACAAAAGAAATTTTTGTTAATTGATTATCTTCAAACTGGCAAAAACAATCACAGAAGAGTATTATTGAAAGCTTTTGGACCAGCTGGGTGATAAAATTCGTGAGAGAAGGCCCGGTTTGCAGAAGAAAAAATCCTCTTTCATCATGACAATGCCCCTACTAACAGAGGTGCTGTGGCAACGGCAAAACTAGTCGGATTAAAGTACGAATTGTTGGAACATCCACCCTATTCGCCAGATCTGGCTCCGTCTTACTTCTGTCTGTTCTCAAACGTCAAAATATTTCTACGTGGAAAGCGTTTTTTCAATAAATAATGAGGTGATAGCAACCGTAGATGTGTATTTTAAAGGTCTTCCGAAAAACCACTTCAGAGATGAGGTAAATGAATTGAAAAATCGCTGGAAAGCATGTATTGATCTTAAGGGAGATTCTACTGAAGAATAAATGTATTTCGACTCATTAATTCATCTTGTTTCATTTCCTCTTTCAAAACTTATTGACTGACCAGTAATAATATTGCCAAATTGGATAGAAATATTTTCTTGAAAGAATATGATGTTCACCATAAAAACTTAACATATGTACTTAATTTTTATTAAGGTTACCAAGTAATATCTGAAGATGATACTGTTGCAACTGAATTGTAGATACGCGGGCCAAACACTAATTTTTGTTTCTGTGGTTTAAATACAATTACAATTTGGACTCTTCTGTAAAATTAAAAATAATTAGTAAACGTCGTAATATTTATTTTCTGGGGAAAGTGTTTTTATTTTCTGATTTCCAGTGTTTCGGTGTATTTTACCAGTTTGTAATAAAAAATTAAATCTGGAATCTCTTTAGTCGTTAACGTAACTATGAAAGTATGAAACTATAAGAAAAGGTAATCATTTTTTTCTTAACGGAACTGCAGTATATTAATTGTAGGTGTTAAACCAAATTTATGTTGTGTTATTGTTGTTTTCGTCATTTAACATACTGAATTTAAAATATATTTTGCTTCTGTTGTATAAAGCGCTTTTTTCAACTAAAGCAGATAATATTGCTGTAATTGATCAAAACACAATATAACAAAATTTTAATTTTAATCATGGCAATATTGTAACTACCCAAATTCGAATAAATTATTTTAGCGTGTCGCTAGATATTGATCTTAAATTTAGTACGCATATAATACTTGAAGTAGCAGTAGAACCTATGGGTTTAAGCGATATTGCTTTAGGAGAAGGGAGTTATAGGGGTGAACGTCGATAAATTTTACATATTTTCAGAACGATTATGTTAATTTCCATGGGTTTTTGGTTAGGAACGTGTTATACGTCGCATTATATTTATATATTTTCATTATTTCAAGTATATAAGGTGTTAACTAGGTAGGTTACAAGGTTCTATTCTATGCTATTTTTCTTTATTTTGAGTTTTATCATCAGAGGAAAATGTCAGGTTTCAGTTCAGTAAATATCTCGGAATCCCATACCCTGCTCAACTTTTTTTAAGTAAGGTATCTGTCATTTAAAATATCGATTGTATTAAGTTCTTTTTTAGTAAAATTCAGTACTTAATTGAGAACTACATATTCGCAGGGGAAGTACTGGGTACATTAGGTTACTGATTTTTTATTTTTGAGGATTGTACAGAGGTGAAAAGTTGCGCGTGTAATAACTTGAGTCCGGTTGCATTAATGCCCGAACACTTCGATAGAATTAGTCATAATGAGTCATGGTTTTTAACCTCCGGTCCTGTAAATCGTAAAATTACACAAGTTACTCTACAGAATGAAAAATATAATACAGTAGAAATAAATTATTCGGTTTGAATAGGGAAATCTATGATTATAATCAGTTTGAACTAATATAGTAGATTATTTGGTAAATGAATTTAAACGTAGGTAATAACGTATTTTCTATATTGTACACAATTTAGTTATCACAGAAAATAAGAAGTAATGAGTTAAAAAATAAACATTTTAGAATTAACCATGTGTCGTTTATAATAATTGTTAGGGCGTTTAAAAATAATTGCCCATTTTTTAAAAAACTGCACACTAAATTAGTAATATTGCAAACCACTTTGTCAATATTAGATTATCGTATATAAAGTATATTTAAAAAATAAAAAGTAATAATCATTACAATTGCGATCTTTTTGTCATCCAAAAATTTAGACGGCTGATTATTTTTTTAGAGCTCGTTTTTAGTGTTCCGTACGGAACACTTATAAGATTACTTCGGTGTCTGTCTGACACACCAGATTTATTCCGAAACTGTTTGACATAGAAAATTAAAATTTAGCACTAATATAGGAATTGATTGCCTCATCAGAGCCGTGTAGTTTTGAAAGTTAAATTTTGACTTAAGGAGTTAGTTTTGGGAAGTGAAAATTTTTTTTTTTACGAGGTGATCAAATGAGATGTCAAATGAAAGCTTGTAAAAAAACACGAGATCGAATATATCTTCAATATATATATATATATATATATATATATATATATATATATATATATATATATATATATATATATATATATATATATATATATATATATATGTATATATATATGTATATATATATATATATATATATATATATATATATATATATATATATATATATATATATATATATATATACATATGTAATACTTGCGCACGCTTTTCTTTGTTTCATTTTTAAAAAATTGCGAAAAATCGCTCTCCCCCCCCCCCCTAACCTTGAAAAGTACTGATCAAAAAATTTTGAAAAAATTCTAGAATATTCTCCACAGGGTGTAGATTGAACGAAAATTATTCAATTTCAATTCAAAAAAATTCGAGGTCATCAGTAAATATCGGAAAATGGGGTATATTTTGTGAAGTCATTGATCATTTTATACCTCCGTAACAAAAATTTTTATTTTAAAAGCAATCAACGTACGGAACACTAATTGTGCAAGTCTAACTTGCACTTGGCCGGTTATTTATAATCTTTGCTGATTTTTTGTACTATTGGTAACGTTCGTACATTTTTATTGTCAGTTTTGGTAAAATGTTTTTATAGTCTGCTTTTTTATATTCTAAATTCATGTCCAATTTTAGGGGACGAACTCCTAACCTGTCAAGCATTGTAACACCCTAAATATTTTACATTGGTACATCTCAAAATTTTATTTTTTTTTTCAGTCAGTGTCATTACCTTAAAATTATTATTTTATAAAAAGAGAGGTTAAAAAGCTATTAATGAAATATGAAATATGCTGTAAAAACCAGGAAAATTTTATTTTAAATCTGATACAAAAACATAGACGGTATTTTATGAAGCTAGAAGCCACTCAAAACCAAAATTTATCATTAATACGAACTAAACATTTTCTATAAGTAACAATTTAGGTGTGTGTAAAAAATCTGCTTCAAAACGAGAAAGATAGTAAAATATAATATTACTACTTTTTGGGACCACGCTTATTCAGAAATGGGCTAAATAAATTGAAAAATCGCTGAAAAAAATACGCTTAAGGGAGATTGTACAGAAGAATAAATGTATATTTTCTTTTTGCTTGCTTTTATTCCAATTTTCTTGTCTACAAGAAAATTTTTAGTTGATCTCTAGATTTAAAAAACATTGTACTAAAACGGAAAATAAAGGTGTAATAACAATTAACAGAAAAAATAGGAATAAAAATAATAATTTTTAGGCAATGCAACATATGTAACGCAACCTTTGAGGGCTCTGAAGTAAAATTCAAATGAACTAAATATAAAAATCAATAAAATTAAATATATATGTTTTAAGAAATGATTAATGCTCCTCTCCAAAATGCTTTTATTTTTCAATGGGTAGTCTTTCTTAGTAGTTACTTTTTAAAAAGTACGGATGCAATTTTTCTTTATTCAGTATACGACTTAAGGTACCTTTACTTATGTTATGGTCTAGGTAAAGCTGACGAGTGACTGTATGGGGATTTTCTATAATTTCCAATAAAACATCTAACTTTTTATCATCGCTTGTTTTAACTTTTGGAGGTCCAGATTTAGAACGATCCTTAACATGACCTGATCATTTTTTGACGCGTTAAGTCGTTACCTGACAGTCAATGTATGACACAAGCCAGCTTAAAAAAAAATTAATTTCATCTCCTTAATTTCAAATATCAGTAATTCCAAAACGGTTCAATTTAGACATATGGTATGTTAGGCAAATAATATCTAGAATGTTTTAGTAGGACTCAAAAATAAAATAATATACGGGTCTTTCCATTTAAAAAAATTTAAGATGGCGTAATTTATCTTTTCTGACAGTTCAAAACATTTTATTGTCAACGTCAGCATGTGCGCCGTATAACACCCTATAACTTTTATTTAAACATTTTTTGATACACTGATTAATAAATGCTGTGGAATCATTATTCCATATATATGAGGCACCCTGTATGTGTTTTCATTACCTCTTACAGCCTGAACTACTAGACTTATTTTATTCAAACCTGAAAAGATTTGTCCTCATATAGCAGAAGTCAAGCGCCATTTTCCAACTTGAGGTTCTACCAAGCAAAAATTTACAGAGTGCTCAAGAAAAACATGTTTAAATTTAAAATTATACTCTTTATACTAAATTAAATATATACCATACATTCGTTATTGTCACGATTAACTGTATAAGTACATTAAAATTCAATATTTTTGAACTCAGGCGCCATTTTGTCTAACATAAAATTATACAAAATGATCAGAACTGATATCAGATTGAGGGGCATTTTATAACGACTAATATTTAACCGAAAGCATATCTGACAAATATAATTATCGAAAAAAATAAAATAAATAATTATTTGTACAAACTGCAACTGCGTTGCCTAATGAACTAAAAGAATAAAACAAGACATCATTTCTTCGGGTTGCTAGTACTTTAAGGTATTTCTTACGAGAGGTCAGAGAGAGCATTGTGTTAAAGAAAGATGCGAAATAATTTGGTTTTCAAAGTATAAAGAGAGTGGCAACGTAGCTTCTCGCTTGCTTCCCGCCGCACGCTATCACGTGTTATTGCATCGCATATATTAGTCCGAGAGCTCAGTACCAAAATGCCTCATCGAAGAGTGGCAGATAATAGTCTCACTTTGCTAATTATGCCCCCCTTATTCTCTCCAGGTAGTTTAAAGCCTGAACTCTGGTTCCTGTTGCTGGAAATACGCTTTAAAGCTGCAAGAAAAAGTTGGTGGATGAACCCAACGCTGAGTGGCAGATATTTTGGGTATAGCTTCATTTCTGTGAAATATGACTGAAAAATGAATATCTATCATGGATATTGGGTCAATCCAAAGTTATAACGGTCCAAAGTTGCAAAAAAATGGACCCATCTAAACCCAAAGAGGAGCGAATATAATTTATTTTAATATATTCGTTGAGGTTTGTAGATACTAAAAATAACATTATCTGCCATGGAGTATGGTTCTTTGTTAAAATGCGCGCGCCTGTTCTAAAACGCACGCCCGTCCTGTAATTTGTTTTTCTCTCAACGCGCTAGTCTCTCGAGAGACGCTCAAATCACCATTGAAACAGTTAAAGCAGATAAATATATTTATTTAATTTGCAGTGTAATTTCGCCCCCAAAACCCCTTTTAATATGTAATTACGAAAATTAAAAAAAAAAATTTTGATAGCTATATTGGATAGTACATATGAAATTTTTGATTTTTAACATGACAGACAATAAGAGTGATCCAAAAACCTCAAGAATTAAAATTTTAAACGTTTAAAACATACAATAATTTTTGCCGCTTTCGGTTAATGCCATTACAACAATTACCGAATACTCTATCAGCCACCCGGGGTTTCACTGTGTTCTTTTTAAACTTTAAGCGCTGCAGGTCCACTCTAGTATACGTTATGTGTTTTTGGGCCGAAGAATCCGATCTGCAATTAGTTTTTTTTGAAAAAATGATCTATTAATTGTTATTATCAATTTTTTAAGCAATTATCTAAAAAAAGTAATTTGATATAGTTTATTTTTATAACAACGAAATCTAAGGTTAATAAGCACTCCACCCAAATTTTTTTAGACGTATTTCGACCCACTGAATCTATTTTTGCAATAACTTAACCCTTTTATTGTTATAAATAATTTATTATAAACAATTATGCTAATAAACAGAATTTCATAGAATTTATCTCCATAACAGCAAAATCTAAGCTTTTTACGAGCTCTACCCAAGTTTTTTAGATAAATTTTGTCCTGCTGTCTGAATTTCTAATTTATTTTTCCAATTTAATTAATTAAAAATTAAGAGCTGTTAAGTTTATTTATATGCAATTAAATAAAAATATTTATGTTAAATTCCCAAAGAAAAATTAATATAAGCGAGTTAAATAACATTATATTAAGTTATTATAGAAAAAAAAAATATTTATTTGTAACTTTTTACTTTTTAATACACGACAACAGAAAATAAAAAACGCATGCTTTTGATCGAAGGAAAAGTATAGGTTCCTATCTTATAGGTGTTAAACATCTGAAACTTCACATCACAATTAATTATGGCAAAACAGCGTGGTAAACCTTCTTTATATTGAAGCAGTAAATGCATGATGCTAAAATCTATTATTTCTCATAATTTCAAACAAAACTACTTTTAACAGTTACTCGGAAGAAATACCTTAATTTACTACCCATTTTAAATGCAGCACAACTAGAGGAAATTATATCTTCTTTTGTTTTTTGAAATAATCGTTTATCTCCATATGTGTTAAAGTATCTAGATAAGCTAGAAAATATAAGAAAAATCTTGTGTTTTGTTCTTGTATTTGATAAACATGTTTTTTTAAGTCTCTTATAATTGACAGTCCTATGGCTTATTATGGTCCGGACATAATTATTTGTTAATTGTAATTGGGATTACTACTGTAATTATTATGTTTTCTCCATAATTACGTTAATAAAATTCTGTTATATACAACATATCCAATTAATTCCATAAGGCAAATAAGGTTTAACGAAGCTTTGTACAACTCATTCGCTTTCTATTTTGCTTCTGATTGTTGCAATAATTTTAAAGGACCCTTTATTTAAAAACCTATAATTTAAACACAAAGTTAGTAACAGATCTCATTTACTGAATAAAATAATATCTTTAAATTAGTAATCTTTGGTTTTTTAAAAAAAAGTTTAATTATTCCGGTATATATTATGTTTTATCTAAGAGAAATTCAATTAACATCTCTATTACTTTACTTTATGATTAATACGCTTTAAAAAAAAAACATTAATTTTATATTTATTTTTAGGTAGTTCCATGTTATCACTTAACAGAGTACCTACCGAATCAGTATCGACGCCTCGCTCTAATCGAATGTTTCCTTTAAGTCCGACAACAATCGATCCTATTGCTGAAACACACGAGGTATCTCTCTCGGCGCCGTCTGAAAAATCACCCCAGTCTTACAATCAACGACAAAACCAATCTTCAAACCCAAACCAACATATAAGTAATACAAGTCCAATAGCAGAGCCACCTATTGCACAAATACACACAAACCCTCAGCCAACTCCGCGACCTAAAACCCCTCAGAAACCTACTGGAAGTCAGACATTACCCAGAAATATGAATTCAACAAAGCTTACGCCTTCTAGGACGCAATGGGCTATGGATAATGCAGAACAGCTTCGTAGTCCATCGGAAAAAAGGAATTCAATAGCCAGTGATACACCATCTACTGAAGGTAAAATTTTGGATAAAGTAACATAAGTCTATAAAAATTACTGATAATATCACATAAAAACACACTTCATGACTACTTTCATTTTTGGCTTGAAATTACATACAAACTAACAAGTAAACAACAAAATGTGGTTTCTCAAGACAATATGTGAGTATGAAAAATTAATTGGTTAATCTAAATGCTTGAGTAGAATAATATTACCAATACATTTTTTGAATTACTGCCTTATTTTGTAATAATTAGTCTTAAGGTGTTAAAGAAAATATTTAGTTTAAATAATTTGATAGTTAATTCATATATCATTTAATTAAATTTTAGAAAATTAATATTTTTTGAATAAAAATTAAGTTATTTAAAATAAAAAATTCCACCTTCTTACAGTGTTTCAAAACATGATGCTAATACTTAAGGAATATATAATATAAAAATGAGGTAATAAAAAGCTAAGTTTCTGAGATAACCAGTGTACAGTCTTTTAGATTGTCAAATATCAGCGATGCCCTGCAAGATACAAAAGTGCAAGAGGTCATAAGTTAGAGAATAATACAAAGGGTTAAGGTAAAACACTAGCAAATGCGACATCAAAAAAAGATTCTAAAGGTAACGTGAAAATCAAAAATATTATCCTGTTTATTTTGTCTATTCCGCTAGTACCACAAAAAATACTTTAGAGCTGAATTGGAATGATTTGTCTTTCAAAATACAATAAAAAACGAAAAAAAAAAAAAAAAAAAACTACTACACCAGTGATGTCAGACTCAAAATAATCAGAATGTCAAAAATAAGATAATTTACAACGTGGGAATTTAAAGCGACATTTCTATTTAAATTGTCAAGTAGTACTGAGATAATTTTTAGTAGCCTTTGCTATCGTTCCGACATATACTTATATTTTGCTTTAACATTATTTCTTTTCTTTTATATATATATATATATATATATATATATATATATATATATATATATATATATATATATATATATATATATATATATAATAAAGAAAGAAAGCAAAAGATTGCCGTATCTACCAAAATTTTTAAAAATACAATCTTAGTTGGGGAACTCGGCAAAAAGAGGGCGTGATAAGAGATCACACAATTTTCATAAAGCCAATATTTCGGTCCTGGATTGGGACGTTCTTCAGGGCAGAACTGAAAAGAAGAACAAAGCGTATTCACTGATCGTGTTTGGGACAAATTTAAATAAATGATATTATCTTTAGGTTGTTACAATAAATAAAATTAGTGTAGAACAAGAATAAAATATTAGTTATAATATAATCAAAAAAACTCACATGAGAAGTGCAAAGATTTCGTTAGCCTGAATGGCCGTAGGTAGCTTATACATAAAAAAGCTGTTACATTAAAAGTTGGTCAATCCATAAAATATATATAAAATACACACTAAAACACTGTAGACAAAATTATAAAAACCAAAATTACAATATGGATGTCATTGGGAACCTTGGATGTTGAGAACGTTGTTAATTATTGTTATATATATATATATATATATATATATATATATATATATATATATATATATATATATATATATATGAATTGTTTAAACAGAGAAAAGAGGGCGAGGGTCATTAAGTGTTGTATAATTTCAATAGTATTATGAGATTTTATTGAGGTTTTTGGTTAAGGGAATAGCCAGATTTTAATCATATTAGTTATATTAAAATTTATAAGGAGTTAAGAGGGTAGGGAACGAGGTTAAAAGGTTTTTTTCGTATATATCGTGTTATAAGCATGTTCTTCCAGAACCCAGTTGAAGTCGAGAAATTTTTTTCATTACTTGCAATTTGAACAGGGGAAGGATGAACGGGGTGGGGTCGTTAAATATTGTATAGTTTTAATAGTGTTATAAGAATTTTTTCTGGTTTTTGGTTCGTCGAATGCATAAATTTTAGGCATAATTTTTTATAGTAAATTATATAAGGAGACAGGGAGTTAGAAGGGTGGTTTCATATTTATCTTTTTACTAGTCTTTTTAGGAAGAATGAAAGCTGTGAGAGGCGTTAAATATTGTATAGTTTCAGTGGTATTATGAGAAAACTTTTAGTTTTTGTTCGGATAATGGACAAAATTTAAACAGATATATAATACAAAATAGTCAAACATTAAGAGTTGTGGGTAGACGTTGAGGAATGCCTTTATATATTATGTTATATATCCTTTTCAAGGTTCTTAAAGTCGAAAATTCCTGACAGAGGAAGTTAGAATAAAAAGTGTGGGTCATTAAATATTGTATAGTTTCAATAGTATTATCAGATTTTTATCCCGGTTGTTGGTTAAGATATTTGTTCGACATTTTAGCATAATTATTTATGGTAAATATATGCGAGGTTAAAGGGATGGGGTAGGAAGTTAGAGGGGTAGTTGTGTATATGGTATATCATAATGTACCTCCTATTTCAGGGTTGTAAAAGAAAAATAAATCTAAAAATAATATTTTTTATTATTTTCAATGTTATTTACTATTACTAATATTTATTTTTGGATCAGCATCGGCGAGGAGTAATATCTTTCAACGTTGTCCAAGTCCTCAAACATACATTTATACTTTACAGTAGCTTTTTTTAGACAACGCGTGCTGCCACGGGCGTTTTACATTTCTACAACTACACCTATGTATATGGCCAAGCCAAATAAACTTAAATAAATAAGTACACTGACCTACCGGGATTGGAATGGGGGATCCTTGAAACCGTATACCGGCACGATAACCACGGAGCTAGGACCACCACATATTCTGTAAAATAACGAGTTATGCTTGAATTAGTGTCAGAAAGTTAAATTCGGTGTTTATTCCATCACTGCATGTTTGTATGAAAAGTACTAGATAAATCGATTTACTAATTTTTTGTAATAAAGTGATAAAAACTTCTGTTGCAGAAAATAAGTCCTGTCAGCGAAACACATAATCATTCTACCTACATTTCTTGCTCCATGCATAACTATTGGGCTGTTTATTTCATTTAAACTTTTTAACCGAGTTAGCAGTTCTTTGTTAATGAAATACTAGTAAGTTTTTTATGTCCCATGAAATTTTTATTAAAATATATAACTTTACATACGTTTCTTCTCGTTAGAGGTTTTTCAAAGTACTTTAAAAAAGCCATTAAAATTATAGATTTATCTAGAGTCATATAATCAATAATAATAAAAAACACATAAACTACGTATAAGCTTTATTTTATTATCCATTATTACCGAAGTAGTTCATAAGAAATCAAATTATCTAGTGGAATGTATACAGTTATCGTAAAAAAAAAAACAGATACACTAGTAGTATACAAAAATTATTTATAATGTGATGAATACGTCTGCAAGGCGCGCGTAAAATTAGTAACTTGACAGTATCTAAATAGATTTAAAGAAAATAATTTTACTGTTCTTGCCAAAGGGAAATGTTGTATTCGTAAAAAATTACACATCAAGATTTTTTCATTTCCTTACATTACATACATAAAGTCCGTTTTTTTTTATATATTCCTTACCAAGGTCAAATTTTTGGAGACAGACTGCTGGCCTTACATATTGAAAGAGTAACCGCAAAAAAGTGTGAATTTTAGCCCGTGCTTGCAAACACCATAACTTGGAGACAAAAAAAGCAAACTTAACTTAAGGTCTTAAATTAAAGCTAATTACAAATCTAGAATTATTATTATATTTTTCATTTTTTTTTATTTAGGGGTAACTACCCCCTATTTTGTATTTATAAGTGTGAAAATAAATAAGTTTTTAACAGAAAATAAAAAAATATTTATGATTCATGAAAATAGGTCAAGAATTTCAAGTATTTACATATTTTCAACCCAATACCATATAATAAACTAAAAACCACCCTCTAAAAGGGGGTTGCAATAAGAAGGATATCCTGCTATTTATATATCCAGCATAAGTCTTTAAGCTAAAAAAATACAGATTTTTTTTCCCAAAATTAAAAGTTATTTTTTAGGTTAAAATAGCACCAACATGAATTTCAACCCTTTTTTAGGGGGTGGTTATCGCTTAGCGATAAGTTTTGGAGACGTATAAGTCCAGCGCTATATTCTCAGTGTTTTGATTATTTTTGTGTATTTTTTCCTAGTCTTGTGAGAGTGGCAGGATCCCCTATTAATTGCGACCCCCTTTTAGAGGGTGGTTTTTGATTGGGTATTGGTTAGAGAATATGTAAATAATTAAAGGGACCTATTTTCATGAATTACACATCATAAATATTTTTTTTATTTTCTGTTAAAAACTTATTTATTTTCACCCTTTTAACTCTCAAAATAGGGGTTAGTTACCCCTAAATAAAAAAATAGAAAAATACGTCCTTCTAGATTTTTAATTAGCTTTAATTTAAGACCTTTTATTTTTCGTTTGCTTTTTTTGTCTCAAAGCTTTTGTCAGTAAATGTCATTACGTCCAAACTATTATTTTATCAAAAAACTACTTTAAGACAGCTTAAAATTAAAAAATGATGGAAGATTTTGCAAGAAAAGGAGATTATACGTATATTGTAAATTTAAGATACAAACATAATATAGACACTATTTTGCGAAGCCAGAACCCATTTAAAATGAAGATTTATCAATAATAGAAACTAAATATTTTCTGTAAGTAAAAACTTTAGAGCTTCTAAAAAATCTGCGTCAGAGCAGGAACGTAAATAAAACATAGTATTGTCGATACCTTTTTAATGCCCTGCTTATTGATTATTACTCGTACTTTTATCTTTATTTTTTATTTGGCTAAATTCTTAAATTGACTTCTAAATTTAAAAATATTTTATTAAAATTAAAAATAAAAATGTAACCACTGTGTTACCAATAATAAAAGAATTACTAAACGATATAAGAAAACGAACTCTCGTTTCCCTTTTCCATCGGTTTGTTTGTCCATTGACATGATAACTCTCGTACGAATTAAAATATTCATTTCAAATTTAGTACGTTTATAATACGTGACGTAGGAATGAAGCCTTACTTTTTTTGGCGATATCGCTAAGGGGAAGGGGAAGATAGGGTCGATACATTATATTTATTTTCAATACCATCATAAGGAGTTATCTTGGTTTTTAGTTAAGATAATGAATAAATTTTAAGCATAATAATTTATAGCCACATATATAAGAGATTCACAGCGCGGGGCAGTATGTTAGAGGGGTTGCTTTATATATACCCTGTTATACGTCCTTTTCGGGGTTCTTAAGGGGTTGCGCCACCTTGACATTTTCAAAAAATCGATTTTTTTTTTGGTTAAATTTATTATTTATACTTTAAGAATATTTCATGTTTCACAAAATGGAATCGCAGATTGAAGGTAATATAAAAAAAAATGGACTTTTAATAAGCGAACACGGTACTTTTTTCTTTTGCGTTTTTCTTGAACCTACTTTTTTCAAACTCGTGGACAAAATATCTCGAGATCTTCTGAACCGATTTTTATAAGATTTATATCACATATTCTATATAATATTATCATGAAGTTGACATATGGTTTTTTCAATGGATGCACCGTTTAATTTTTATTAATTTTTAAACCTCAAATTATTGTGAAAAATCCGAGTTTATTTTCAAACAGCTGTCACTTCTACAAAATTTTTTTTAAAATTTTTTCCATATGCGGCCACTTAGCTATAACCTTTCTAATAAGAAATGATTTGTTTAGTTTTTAGACGATTCCTGACGGTTGGCTAGAAGTTTCAAAAGAAAGCCTTACAAGATGGTTCATATCTCCGCCATTTATTATAGTTTTAACAACAAAGTAATATATGTATATATATATATATATATATATATATATATATATATATATATATATATATATATATATATATATATATATATATTCTGTTCGTCTGATTGGAGACCCGGAACTGACCGGCGGCTTTGATTCGCTGGAACATCGAAGAACTGTTGGCGACTTGAGTCTGTTCTACAAGTATTTTCATAGAAAGTGTTAGAGGGATGTAGCCTGCTTAATTCCTCCCAAAGCGGTGCATGTTAGAAATACACGTCACGCTGGTGCTTCACATCCGTATGAGGTTCAGCTTGTTACTCCGCGTACAACGCTTTTCAAGCAGTCTTTTATATGGCAAACATCATCCCTTTGGAATAATTTGCCCAGCGCTGTTTCCCACCGAGTACAATTTACAAAGATTCAAGAACAACGTGAATCGCTTTTTCCGCACACATGCCGCTCCTGGAGCGCTTTAGGGACTTCCCTGCAGCACGTGTACTAGACCCATAAAATATATATATATATATATATATATATATATATATATATATATATATATATATATATATATATATTTTTTATAATATATTTGTAAAAAATAAAAATTATGTTATATATGCGCTAGTCGCGTCAAAAAAAAATAAATAAATTTATGCCTATTTTTCTGAGCGCCAAGGTGGCGTGACCCCTTAAAGTCGAGAAATCTGTGTTATTTTTTAATGTTTTAATTATTTATGGTCAAACATCTAAGAGGTTAATAAGGTGGGGGGTAGGGTGTTAAACGAATTACGTCGTAAACATTGTATTATATTTATTTTTTAATGTTTTTGGAGTAAGGGAATTGGAAAACTGTGTTATTTTTCTGTTTTCAGTTTTAACAGAAATAATATGTAAAGAAAAGTGTAAAGTTTTAGTTGTAAATATCTTTGAGACTCTTTCTCTTTCCAACTTTTTTGCGATTAATATCTTACCATAAAAAAAAAGTTATTCTTTAGTGTGAGATGTCAAATTCGATTCATGTTTTAGAACTGTGCATTTGCAAAGGAAATACTGGGTAAATACCTTTTTTTTAAAATAAAAGAGACCAATCGTATATTTGCAAATGGGATAAATTTATACGGATATTATAAGAGTAAGGTTATTTATTATTTCTCCATACAGTTTAAGATTGTTCTAAATAAAATCATTTAGTAAAAAATAACTTTTATGATTTTTGTTACTAAATGCTATAGGAACATATCAGTAATGTGATAAAACCCGTACAGTTTTTGCATATTTCTTTGATAAAATAAGATAATTTTTGGACGAAACTGTGTAACACAACAGTATTTTTCAATTCTTTGATGGTCAGATAATTATTGCCAATACGATAGTCTGTGGACGGCTATCATTTATGAAGTTACTACTATAACAGTTATTTAAATTTAATTAGAAACTTAACAATTGATAGTTTCTTTTTTATGAACTGTGATTCC
The DNA here is from genome assembly GCA_019049505.1 of Pachyrhynchus sulphureomaculatus. Classification (NCBI taxonomy): domain Eukaryota; kingdom Metazoa; phylum Arthropoda; class Insecta; order Coleoptera; family Curculionidae; genus Pachyrhynchus; species Pachyrhynchus sulphureomaculatus. The sequence goes on along the minus strand of CM032449.1, from coordinate 102,992,223 downwards.
ATCTCAATTTTCAGTATAAAAGCGAGTTTTAGTTTTACTAATCATTCCCGCGAAACACATGAAAAGTTTAAGTAGGATTGATGGTAAATATGAACCAACACCTTAACAATAGAATGAAATTGTTTACATTTTGGCTATCCGTATCGTCAAACAAACCTAAATCGGTGACACCTAATCCGTAATTTCTGATTTGTCGTTCAGGGATTCACGTGCCTATAAAAAAGGAGCGCAATGCATTGTTATGTTGTAAGGAAAGATTAAGGGGGATGTGATTCTGGAGGGAAAGATGTACTTGGCATACAGCCTTGTTGCCGAGTTACAATTGCTAAAAATGTCCTCTGATATAATAATTTAAACATAACAACAAAGAAACAAATTATAACTTATTATAAATTATAATTATATCAAGCTAAAAAAATGTAGATATACTGTTTTTCCCGCCCGACAGCCATTTATTTATTTTGTAGAATTACAACATTTACGAATAGGTTTAACGGCCTTATAAAAGATGGTAATGTGCTTTCATTTTTGTTTTTCTTTTGTTTTGTGGCTTTTTCTATTCGATATCATTTAAGTAATTTTATAGTCCTTTGTTTCATTATAATTATATAACAAAAATATTAAAATTGTTTTATCTTTCTAGGAAAACCCAAGAAAATTCCTCCACGACCTCCACCGAAACCCAAAAAACGATTATCTGCAGGACCTCTATTTGAAGACGAAGGAGAGGACGGAACAGAAGTGTGATTAAGACTAAAACTGGTGCTCATTCGAGCGCTAGTTGTAACTACTTGCTAACACTTAATATGGTCCAAAAGTAGTTCCCAAAAAGTGTTTAGTGTCGTTTAATTACATAAGTGAAACAGGGTTGGACTATTGAAATTGTAGAAATTTAGACATTATAATAACGAAATAGAACTAGTGTTAAATTCGATAACAACTTTTTCTAAGAAAATTTGACAGAGAACAATGATGTTTTACAGAATAACTATATACGTGATGAAGATAGACTATATTGCAATTATACAGTTACCTAATAAATGAAAAGTAATTTTTTGTTTTTGTATTTATTTTAGTTTGAATGAAGAAAGTTAATTTTTAATTCTGAAATACTAGATATTTTAAGGTAACTGTAAATAGAAAATATTAAGAGACTAATAAACACTAATAGGTGTTTTTATTCAAAAAGTGCCTTATCAAAAATGATTCTAATTTAGCAAAAAGTATTTTTTTAGTTGTAAAAACAACTTGGACTGATTGCATAGGTTCTAATACAAAAAAAATTAGACAATTTTTGTTCTTAATCTACATATTAGTAATTATGTTTAATTTTTAGAAATGTTATTAAATAGACTGTTTTTGGAGTCCTGTTCACTCATCATCTAATACTTTGAGGCCATATTCTTCTATAATTGTTATTAGGGAAAATAAAATATGTGAATATGAAACATGTCACTAAACACAAATAGAAACAAAACCCGTGGCGTAGGTAGAGGGGTATAAACCACTTCGCCTCTATGGAGGTAGAAAATAACTTCCCCAAAAAAAAACAGAATTTCTTTATTGGTGGTTCTTTCTTTATGAAGAATCTTCACTTCCCGGTCATTGATTTTTAAGTAATCTTTAACTTTTCAGCATGCCACTACAGGAAAGGGTTCTTTTTTAGTAAAAATCACCACTCTCCCCGTTCACCAATTTTAAATTGAGTGCATTATTTTAAAGTCTCACTGTAAGAAAGGGTTCGTTTTTACGAAAAATTTTCATCGAATTTTCATTTACTGTGTCGGGAGAGGCCTAAACCTTTAGTTTTACTGAAAAAAATTTTAACAAGGGACTTTGCCTCACGTGTGTATCTTTTTCCCTAACGAAACGCCCTTTGTGTGCTCCCCTAGAGCCTTCGTTTTTCAAAACTTAACTGAAAGCCTCTGCAAACAGTACTTAGCGCCTTTTTTTTTTAAGAAAATATATAAAAGTTAGTTCAGAGGTTATTATACATTATTTTGGCAAAGGGATTTTGATTCCTACAAAATATTTTAATATAATATAAACATCGAATAATTTTTTAATTAGTTTTTTTGGGAATATTTTTGTGAATCTGACTTAATCTAGGTAGGTAGGAAATTAAATATCCTTTCATCTCATATTTATATTGGCATTATTAAATACAGATAACTGATGTGAAATCTTCATCAATATTTACAAGAAATAATTCTATGGTGGGGATAACGACGATAAGAATTATAGTTAAAATTGAATGATCGTGAAGTAGATAATACGAATAATAAAAAATTTTATATTAGCATTGTGATAAATTACATACAGGTGTTATGTTTATTGAAATATCGTTGTTGTTACTTTGAACTTTTTTGTTTAATTCCATTTCAATAATTAATACTTATAAAAATAAACAAGCGAAGTAAATTACATAATAATTATAATTATGTCTTAAATATTTAAAACAGCTTATAATGTGGTTTATTGTTATCGTTCAAATTTTAAATCAGTAAAAAAAATACCAACTTTTTTACTGAAGCGACGTCATCATCGCAATATTCACAGAAAATAATGAAAATCACTTTATAATAGTAAAATTTAAAATAAATAAGTATTTTAAAATATAATATTTAGAACTTTGCCAATTTAAAGTAGTTAACCTAATGAGCTCACACAAATTATAATTTAACTTACCAAATTAAATATTAATAATGGCTAGTTGTATATAAAACTATGCTAGATGATGTATCATTCATATTGAAATTTTTAATTATAATATTCTTATTTGTATTATAGTTATAATAATATATTTTCTATGTGTGAGAAGTTTTATATCCGAAATAATTTCCTCTTCATTGATCAATAATAATTTTAAATGTATGTGTATTTTTAACCTTTAATATTTGTAGGATTATAAAGCTTGCCATCAAAAAGTACATTTATGTTATGTCAATAACTATATTCCAAACCAACAGAACCCTCTACTCTTTTTAGCATATTAATTATAATTTACGATTGTTTAGTAAATCTTACATTTTATTTATTGCCTTCGTCAGCTGTTGTACTGCTCTAGTTAGTGCTAACTGTGAGTTATATTTTGAAGTTTCCTACAATATTTAGCTGTATTTAGCTTAGTCTGCCTATGGTATACTGATTAGATATCTACCCATATGTATTAAGAAGAAGGAATGAAATAGAGTTTATTTAGGTATACACTGTAATTTAAAAGGGCTTCCATATTATGTCGTCGACTGAGAGATTATTTAATTTTAAATATTAAAATGAATGATTTCTTTGCACATTTCGTAGCATTTGACAATCGAGGTCTTAAATACAATTAATTATTCCATATATGCATTAATAAATAATTATGACCTCTCAATGAGACTACAAATATTTTGACAGTATTAATTACTTGTAAGTTTCATAAGGCGTACACTTTACAACATATTTCTAATTTCATAAGAATCTCTTAACAAAGAGCTGAAACTAACATGTGTACTGCAAGCTGATTACAATATAATTGAATACATCAATATTTAGACTTCTTAACTGACGATATCACTCACAATATTGTACGACTAAGAGGATAAGTAAAAGACCATGTAATCCTTTTCATTTTTCAAGTCATTGCTCAGGAATTTTCCAATAACTTCAATTAAACATAATAATTAAACCTGTTTTGTATGAACTTAAAAACTGACGGTTTCAGTTGTTTTAAGAAAACATACATCAGTAAGGTATTTTTAGCACAATAACTATCTTATGTGTTAACACTCTATGAATTAGAATATGTTAACGGCTTTAAAAAACATTAATAATATTAGCCAAAGAAATAACTAAAAAAAAAAAAAAAAACGTTTTTATTAGAAACAAAATCACCACAACATCAAATAAGATTACTCAAATTCTTAAAGCTCTCTATGAAAAATCTATTCAGCTATAATCGTTGTACTTGCTTTAAATTAATCTAATTTTTATATTAATTAAGTTACAACCATTTTTTAAACTCCTGAAGCGTAGAATTGGTGATTATTTGTAACCATGAAATCTATGTATTTCATATAGGTATAGCCCAATAATATAATTATCAACTAACACCAATAATTTCTGTTATCATAACCTATTTTTCATTCAAGGAAATGTTTGAGGATCGACGTTCATCGCGGTTAAATGTCAGACATGTTAAATATATTGGCATGAAAAATGGGCGTACGTTCTCGGTTCTAAAATTTACAACATTGGATATTTATTGTCATCTGTATTAAAAAGAAATTCTCGTGACAGACCATATATGTACCATTATCCGATGATATCAAAGTTTTTCTATTTTTTAATTTCGATCAGGTTACAGACTTTAAGTAAATTAGCACTTTGTGATTATTACATCGACCCTCAATCAAGTTGTTTTCATGTAATATCATTACATTATTATACTGTAGGTATTAAGCAGATCAGCCATAGTTTCTTTAACAACAAGGTCACATGAGTGTAGCATATTCTGTAACTATAACCTATTCCCCAAACTCCACTTTTACCGCAGTTATTGCCAAATAATCTTAATACCAGATGCCGGATTTGTAAAAGTACGCCTTCAATCATATTCAAACTTTTTCTGCATATACGAGTACAGTGTGTCCCATTTGCTTGTTTTTATTTTCATTAGCATCAAAAAATAAATAGTACACTGTACAGACAGGCTTATAAGCTCTCGGAGAAAGTAGTTAGTATTTGTCATCGTGCTGTTTTATGTTTTACATAGTTTTAGATACTGATCTGAATTTTTCAAAGTTTTAATCTCACTTGAAACAAATGCCTAGTAAACTGTAAACGAGAGTTTCATTCTTCTCTTTCGTTATACATGCATTAAAACATTAATGCTGGTATTAACAAGACAAAACATTGTAATGAAAAAATATCGGATAAAAGTGATTGTAGGCTAAGAACTCTTCATTTTTTAAAATCTAATTTTATTAAGCACCAAATTCCGTAAATTTTTCCCATTTAAAGATTTTGTATCACTTAGAATTTCCAAAATTGCATTACTGACTCCAGCAAAATATGGGACATACAATAGTATACGTAAAACCAGTGTGTACCTACTTTAAAAAAAATCTAAAAATTTTTACAGTTTCATAATAATTATGTGATTGTTCCTATTATTGTTATTAGATTATAGAAATATCTCTATTATGTTGGTTAAATAGGTTTAGCAAAGAGTCCTATATTATAGTTTTATTAGATGTTATATACCTACATGTACCAATTTAAGTAGCAACTTAAGTCTGACCAATTAAGAAAATATTAAAGAAGGCATTTTAAAATCTTATATCCCTAAAAAAAAAATACGTAGATTTCTATTATTTTTTTTAAATATTTCATTTCATATTTTCATTTAGTTTGAACTAAAAATTAAACATTTGCTCATTTTATATTTTATTTCTACTTTAAAAGCAAAGCTGGACAAGGTAATGAGAATTACAAGCTACTGCAAAATACGGGTAGTTAAGCTTCACGTTATTTGGCTCAATAAGCTACCTTTTTATGTAATAAGGATACTTGTAACTGCAGTACCTGCTGAGAGCAACTTAAACTACCGAATATAACTTAAATAGCATGTAGCTTTTACATAATTAGCTGTTTAGTGAAATAACGTCATAAATGCACTGAGGCAAAAGTAAGAGCTGCTTTATTAAAAAAAAAAAAACAGCTCGAATACTCTATAAACGACCAAAAGAATAGTTATATGATGTAGCAATTTAACTGCTAAGCTAACTACTGTCCAGCTCTGAACGACAATATGTTAGATTTATTAAAGTGAGTTTATTTGAAAAAGTACGAATCTCTTGAGGTCTCTTGGCAAGACCACTTGCTCTTTTGGGTTTACTTTTGTTGTGGAAATATTCTGGCGAATTTTATAAAATATATTTTACAATTTTAAAAGTAAATTTAAGATCTATCTACAAAGTGTAAATATGGGTATTGTTAATTTCTATAAAAATAGTTTAAATGCTTTTCAAATATTCAACTATGAAGCACCTATTATGATATATTACCACAAAATGTAATAATATACATTTTGGTTTCATATAAAATTGACGTGTATTCCTTAATTTATTTCTTTTTATTTATTATTTAAATTCGAGTTTAGACTGAAATACTGGCTAAAAAATTGTGTGATTTATAAAAATAGAATAATTATAATAGCTTCTATTCGATGCTTATGTATAATATTTATTTTTTTATGGAATGAGTTTGTTAATAGTTATCCATAAGTTAAGTAAAACTTCTACTTTAAGTTGTTACATTTTTTTAATGACCCACTTATCTAACTTCTAGGATACTTAATAGCAATATTATATTTTATATTAAATTTTGAATTCCGACTTTTTTGCATAAAAGATAATTATTGCTCTCGAATACTGGAAATAAATGAACTTTTTTCATTAATATCGGCCATTTGTAAAAGTTTGATGCTTGAAGAAAAACTTAGTAAAAAAGTGTGAATAGAAAGTTAATAAAACTAAAACATTTTTTAAAGCTTGTAACTATACGATAAATATGTATAACTTAGGTACTTTTATTATAGGTAATGTATATAAACTTATTTTCTCTTATCTGTATTATAGAAATAATTTTAATTGGTATGCTAAACGTTAAACTTAAATAAATGATAAATTAATAACTGTTTTTTTGATTTTAAGATTACATCACACGTATGATAATTTGTTGAATGGCAATTAGTGTTCACGATCATTAAATGACTTGGCTACTTAAAGACTCGCTACAACTAGAAATTAGTTTTTGGGACTGCGTTTCAAATTTGAAAAAAAATATACTCACAGTTTGAAAGAACTAAACAGATTTTTCACGAAAAATACGAAGAAGTATGCCCCATCTCGTAACACAGAATTAAGAAATTTAGCAAGTTTTGACTCAGTAGTTAGGACGGATGCATATTATGGTATGAAAATATGAGCATATATAATATAAAAGATAAATTCATTCCTATTGTGCGCTCTGCCAAGAACTCTTACTTTAAGGTTTTAAGAAATGTACACTAATTTCATATAAAGTAATTAGAACTTTGCTGATACCACCAAAGGCAAACTGTTTTATTCATCTTTAATATGTCGGCGCGTGCTATTTTACTAGCTCGAAGGATTTTTTTTGTTTGGGTAGTAGGAAAATAAATCTACCAAAAAAATAGAGAATGATACATTTTGATTTTAGATGTCCATTAAAATTATTTTTGTATGCCATAAAAATAGTCTTTGTGAAAAATGAATGCACCTCCGAAATATTTTCTTCTACCCTGGGTAAGATCCCAGATCTGTCTCTGACTCCTATTTTATCTTTCCTAAAGTAACACTTTTTAAATTTTTACGCACCTTATACATCTATCAAAAATATGTTTCGTTATGCACAAACTCCGCTGGTAGTGGCCGTTGATAATCAATGAAAGATCATCCCATTTTGTGGTAAACGTAAAAAAGTCTATCTAGACATATATAAGAAGAAGTCTGCTCGTCCAAACGGTCTTATTTGGGGGGCCAAAATTGGTATTGTAGTCAACAAAAGATCACGCTCAAAATTTCATTATCACCTGTGGAGTACAAAACAACTTTGTCAGACGAAGTATTCCGTTGTTTGGCTGCAAAATTTTGCAAGAATATATTAAAATTTAGGTAAAAATTGAAATAGGGACCAATATCTAGTTAGTATAGAAAGGAGGAAAAGTATTTTTAATAAAAAAATGTTTCCCAATCCAGACACCTTACAATTTTGTACGGAGTAGGTAAAATGAAGTAAAAGTTTTATGGGCTTTTACTGTTCTGAAAGGGTAAATGATGATCGTTATAGATTGGTGGTTATCGATTTAATAAAGACAATGAAGAATTAACGACAAAACATCTTAATAGGGTTCAAACAAATTAGTAAAAATCTTTTATAAATATACTTTTATTCGTTGTCGATGACGACGTTTAGATTTGCTGTACAAAATTTATGTGAGACGTCTGGACTCTGTGGTTATAAATCAGGTTAGAAATATATAGATATCTTTTTATATTGATATGTACAATAGAATTAAAAAATTCACTTTAAAATTTGAATGTTTAAACATCGGTATACTGCTTTTATTTTACTTACGTTTAATTTTATTTTCCTATTTTAACTTACCAGTTTTGCTGTAATTTGCATTTTAATTCTGAAGTATTTGACAAATACTTCAGAATTAAATAATAAATTGATTCGACAACAATTTAGTATCTCCGCAATCAACAGATTTAATAAGCTAAACTACAGAGGATAACCGTGTGATACCCCCACTTATGTACTTGTCACTTGAATTAATATTCTCGTTCGGAACAATAAACTTCATATTTTCTAAAAATGAAATAATTAGAAATTGATGAACTAATTAGGCATACCCACTCTGATTAATTTTATAAACAAACCATTATGCCAAACCTTGTCAAAAGCTTTGCCTATAGTGAAGAATGTTGCTCCCCTTTTACAACTCGTTGAAGTCTTTGATGTTATCCTTGTGGTTTGGCAGTCCGTGGCGGTTCAGCATAAACATAAATTGCTGATCTAGTAGAATATTCATATCACAGATAAAAATCTTTTAATTTAAATGGAATTAATTTTGTTATAAATTTCTAGAGCATTGTACACTACTTATTTTTACCCTTTTTAGGTGAAAATTATTCGAAAGATACAATTTTAAAAATCAATTTGCCTCAATATAACCCCCTCAAAATACTAAATAGAATATGTTGCTGTATTAAAGGCCAACTTATGTTATAGGAACCTTGAAGTCGAAGAATTTGAATTTTAGGGTTTTTTCATCGTGATTTTAATATGTGATAAATGTGACATACTGTTTTTCTGGTTTTTTGATAATGGACAAAATTGAAGCATAATTACATTACAGGGGTTAGTACTTAAAAGGGTTTAGAGGGGTGCATTCTTATATATCGTGTTATACGTTCTTTTCAATGTTTTTGGGA